>QRDG01001893.1:0-346868 GCA_012064385.1 Puccinellia tenuiflora | reverse complement strand
TCTAATTAACAAGACCCTAGTCGTCGGCGAGTCCTGTGTCGCGTCGATGTTGCACGTTGTCCCGGACACAATCAAGCACATGAAGATTTCCACCGTGTCATCTTCTACCTCGTCCTCGAAAGGGTGCTTCCTGCACTGCTTGATATCGGCATAATCAGGCCTACTCTTCCTCACAACCGACAAAGTGCCACCGCACTCGATTCGCCTCGTGCACCGCTCCCCCGACCTCGCCGACCATCCTCCCATCCTCCTGGTGAGCTTCTGTTCCTCGTGGAACCCTTCCTCCGCTTTCTCCGAGCCCTGTGTCGCCGTCGAGCCTAGCTCCGCCATAGGCCGTTACAAAAGCATGTCGACAACACCCTTTCGGGAAGCTCGATTGCCCCACGCTAATGCTCAAACGAGCGTGGTCACACTAGTAAAAAACCTCACATTACAGACGGGAACTAGAGCCGGCCGAAGGAAAACCATTATTAGTCGTCTGGGATAAAGGACCTCAGACGGGTAAAATACCGTGTCCGTCTCTAACAACCGCTGCAACGGTTCATATTATTAGCCGTCTCTAAAAATAGTTCCATTGGAGACGGCTATTATAATCGACCGTTGTAGCTTCCAGTTTAGACGGCGCTGGATTCGCGCCGTGTCTGCTGATTTATCATACGAGACGGCTAGGATTTGTGACCGGCGCAAACTTTACATTAGACGGCGCATGTTCTTCACCGTCTCTGGTGATTTATCAATAGAGACGGTGGTGAGTTACAACCGTCTAACCTTATGGTGTTGTATTAAAAACCGACTGAGCGAGCGAGGTCTCCTCTCCGGTACACTTAGCGCAGCTTCTATTTCTCCAGTGGCGGAGACAAGGTGCGTTCTATATTTCTCCATATCTCTCTTACCCTTGTTTTTTTGTACAAGATCAGCAGCATGAACATAGAACTGCATAGAACTGCGAACATGAATGTACCAAATGCATCATAATTGTAACATACAAACTTTTGATGTGCAAACACACACACAAAACTACTTCGCGCATCTAAAAAATCCTAACATAGATGTCGTGTCTTGGATCACGGACACCGGGAGTAAAGGATACCCCCTTTTTAGGTTCGGTATGGGGCGCGAAGGAGGCTGAGGAACGTCTTCCGCCCGGGGGCTTCGTCTACGCTCGAGATCTGTGTACTAGCAAGCACCACAGAGACACAAGGAGTTTACCCAGGTTCGGGCCGTCCGGAGGCTAACAGCCCTACTCCTGCATGTCTGGATTGAGAGGTGTATCATGGTGTAGCTTTACAACGGTGGTCGCGGGTGAGAACCCGGGAGGTGTTGGCTAGAGGTTGAAGACGAGCAGATCCTGGCCCGTAGGAGATCACCTCTCGCCTAAGCTAATCTCGGACTTGTGCACTACCTAGCCTAGCCTCCAACTCGACGGTGTTCCGTCTTGTCCTCTTCCCCCCTTCCGATCTCCCTATCTCTCCCCTGGGTGCCTCGATCCTCCTTTTATAGGCTAAGGGGATACCACAGGTGCACCCTTGGGGCCGGAGGGGTTTTGGCCGGAAAACCCCTCCGGGTTCTTCTTAGGAGGCGACGTGGCCTCCTCTCGTCCAAGTATTCTTCTCAGAGGGGGTAGGTGAGGTCGCCCACCTTTTCCAGGGAGGGCGGACAGAGACTGACAGCTTTTCCGCCTCTGCCCCCCTTTGGCGCCTCCATCTTCTTGGCGCCCAAGTCTTCTAGGAGCCTCCAGCCAGGGCTGGCAAGCTTATCCTCTTAGCGCACTGGAGGTTGGTTCCCGGGGTGAGCCTAGCCTCCTGCCGGGCGTCGGGGTCCCGAGACCTCCATGCCTGCTTCCGGGTCGAGGGGGCCCCGGAGGGTCCCCGGGTCCTTTGCCTTGGTTGTCGATGTCGCTCGCGTCGGGACGCCGTGGGGCAGATGGGGGGCCTATCTGCCAGCCTTTTGCCTTGGCCTTGAGTGCCTCCTTGGTGGGCCCATGTGCGATGGACCCACTTTGACCGCATCAGGGGTACCCCATGTTCCACTGTTGCGACAGTAGCCCCCGGGCATAGTCCCGGCGGCCACGCCCTTCTGCCGCCGGGGCTATGAGCAAAAAAGAGTCAAAGTGGGTCCCCGGCGTCAGGTCTTGAACGTCTTGTCACATGCGTCAGAGCCGCGCACTACGGAGGTGCGCGTCCCACGGGTCTTCTAAACGTTGCGATCCGCGTGGACCGCCAACGCTCGCCTTGAATCCAAGGGGAGGAGACGATCGAACGGAAAGCCTCCTCGGTCCCCGCACCGGCCGGAACGGTGGGACCATGACGCGACGCGTGGGGAGCCTTATAAGCCATGGTTCCAAGGAACTGTAGCCGTCACTCCTTCCCAAACACAGAGATCTCGAAGCACCGCCGGAGAGCACTTCGTCTTCACCTTTCGTGTTGCATCGCAAATCTTCTTGGCCGCCGCGACACCAAACGCTGAACGCCTCTGCTCCGATGGCCAGGACCAAACAGAGCGCCCAGAAGAAAGCCGCCGGTGCCTCGCTCGCTAGGAGACAGCCGCCTCCGAGGTCCAAGAAGTCGATGAAGAGGTCGGAACGCACCGCCGAAACGGCGGACATGCGCCGCCAAACGGCCCTGTTCCCGAGCATCTACACCTCAGATCCTGCGTTGCTGACGAAGGCTCGATTCGGGGCGGTGGCGTCACAGGCGAGGGGGGACATACCGGCCCGCGAGGCGACAGAGGTTCTGCCGCCGGCCAAGGACCGGGAACCCACTCAGGTCCCCGTCTTCGACATCTTCATCAGGATGGGTGTAGTTCCCCCATTCTCAGACTTCCTCCTTGAGATCCTGCAGGCGTACGATCTGAGGCTCCTGCATCTGACTCCAGGGGCCATCTTGGATCTGGACGTCTTCGCTCGCGCCTGCGAGGCATTTGTCGGGGTAATGCCCTCCGTGACATTGTTCCGACACTTCTTCTATCCCCGCGTGGGGAAAGAGGGATGGCTGGCAGGCGGGGTCACGTTCTGCTTCCGCCAGAACGTGAAGCAATTCTACCCCGAGATGGTGGTGAAGTCCAAGTGGGAGGAATGGAGGAACAGCTGGTTCCTCATCGTCGTACTAGAGGCCCACGAGTGCCTCCAAGAACCGAAGAAGCACCCGGAGAGCCATGAACTCTGGAGGGGCCTGAGCCACCAGGACGTGTTTCTCTCGGCGGCGGTGTCCCGCTTCGAGCTTATGCGGGAGCAGGGGATTTCCGGGGCCGCCATTGTTGCGCACGCCTTGCGCAACCGCCTGGCCCCCTTGTAGAAGAGGCCCAACCCGGCTTGGGACTTTCAGGGTCTCCGGGACCCTTCTCGGCTGCGGAACTCCGACATAAGCGACGATGCCCTCTTTGACGCCATAAGGAAGATCTTTCCTCCCAACGCGCCATATCAGCTGCCAGAGGGGGTCCTGCCTCTGAGCGGGGACCCAAAGAAGGCAGAGATCCTTGCGGAGATGCTGGAGTGCAACGCCCTCGGAATCGTGGGCCGAGACGACGCCGGGCCTCAGAATCCCAAGGTCAGAGCTCGCAAGGTTAAGGTCGCCTCTAGCTCCGACGAGGAAGAGGAGGCCTCCGAGTCCGAGGCAGAGAGCACGGAGGACTCCGAGGTGGAGTTCACCGTCTCCACCGAGGACAGTGACGGTGATGACGATGGCGACGATGAGGCCGCCCGCGATGAAGACGAGGAAGCAGGGGAAAAGGACTCTTCCCCACACCCAGCTGAGGGACCCACCATGGTCCCGAGCCCGAAGACGAGCCCCCGGGCACCGCTCGTGGTCGAAGAAGAGAGCGGTCTCGTGGGCATGGAGGTTGATGACGACGCCTTCGTCATCGCACCGCGGCGCAAGGGGCAGCTCCGACGCCAGTCGCCGGCCCCGGAGCCTTCCCTCGCCACCAACACGATGCATGTGAGCCCGCACGGCTCCTCCGCCGGGTCCGTAGGCATGCCCGAGTCGCTGGGCCACAAGCGACCCCGCGGGTAAGCTTTCTTCCTGCTCGTCCTTGTTGTGCTGCTACTGAACTTGCGAGCCGCACCTCCAGGAAGTTTAACGAAGAGTCATGGCAGGGGCCAAACTTCCTCGGAAGCCAGCAAGAGTCGGTGGGAGGCGGTAGAACGCGACACGGCCACCAGCGCCGGTGTCCCCGGAGGGACTCAGACTGCTTCTAGCTCGGAGAAGGTACTTGAGGGCGACGTGCAGCCGCGCAGGAAAACTCCGGGATGCATCCGACCCCCGTGAAGGCTGGAGGAGCAGGGACTCTGGAGGCGGCAGGTAAGCCTCGTCCAATCGGACAAGTCTAACCTTGCCCCGCCCCCAACGACTTATCATTGTGCCTTGCTGAAACAGATACTTCGGTGGTTAGCGGGTTCCTGATGGGAGACCACGCCGTGACGACTCCGGACCAAGAGATGTCCAAAGCCGCACCCAAGGCGATGGACGCGCGCCCGGGGGGCAAGCGCGCGGCGGTGCCTGGGCAAAGTCCGACCGTTGCAGGAAAAGTGAACTGTCCGGGCACCCCGAACCTCCTGGATTGCTCGCTTATGATAGGGGAAGAGCTGGACACCTTTGTCACCCTGTCGACATGCTCCGGAGCGAGCGCCGAGATAGCCGCGCTGGCGGAGATCAAGACGAACTTCTCCACGCGAAGCGGGAGGAGAAACATTCCCGGGGATCCGCAGGGAGCAGCCCCGAGGTTACGATTACGGGGACGAACACTAAGGAGGCCGCGATCCGTGGGATTGATCAGCTGGTCCGGTAGATTGAGGCCAGGGAAGACGCGCTGGCGCATGCCAGCTCCCACGCCGAGGAGGTGATCAACAGAGCAGCGACCGAGTTGTCCCACCAGTGGAGCCTATTCTCAATCATGTGGAAAAGCATGGAGAGGAAGAACAAAGGCAAGCGGGACGAACTTGTGCAAAGGGAGCAGCAGTTGGTAGCCAGAGAGGTTGAACTGACGACGGAGGCCAAAGCCCTGGAGCTCCGGAGGGAAGGGCTGAAGACAAAGGTCGAGCAACGTCTCGCTAAGGCGGAGAAGAAGCATCAAACAGCGCTGGACGAGAAAGCCAGGGATGCCAGGGAAGCACAGCAGAAAGAGGCAGAGGCCCGGAAGGCAATCGAAGACGCCGAGAAGGGTCTCCTCGCGGAGAGAGACGCCACCCGCAAGCTGCGGGACCAGGCCAAGCTGGATGGCCAGAGGACTTCCGAGCTGGAGAAGTCCCTGAAGCTGAAGGAGGAGGAACTGTCATCGCTGACGAACAAGCTCCTCGAACTGGAGGAGAAAAACTCGCGGGTGTCCTCGGAGCTGGCGGGAATCGGCCAACAGGCAGAAGACGGGTTCAAGAGCATCATCGCCGCCAGCGCAGATGTGGCGACGTGGGTGCTCCAACTGGACAGGCATGCCAAACTCTCCGGGTTGGCCCCGGACTGCCGAAGCCTCCCCGAAGTGACCGAGTTCCTTAAGAAGACGACGGCCTCCGTGAGGTCTGCCAAGAACTGGATCGCAACCTGGTTGCGCACGGACCTGAACGGGGCCAGTCTTGATACGGCAGCGCGTGTGATGGCATCGTTCCGGGAGACGCACCCGAACGCCTCCATGCCCAACTTCGTGGTCAACAAGCCTTCCGAGGCTTCGCTCCAAGCCGTAGAACACCTCGCGGACGCATTGACAACAAAGATGTATCCTCTGCCGTCCCACTAGGCTCCCTGCATGCCATTCGAGCACCTCGTGCCCAAAAAACTGTTATGTCAGTCTTTGTATGTGATCATAACTTATGCTGCATTGTTTAGGAAACTTCTATGCTATTCTATTTGCGGGTGTTTTGGCTTTATCATGTTTCTTTTTCTCCACATCTTTGAGAGATCCTCCCGAGATTTAAGCTTACCCGTGAGATCCTGACTGATCAGGCACATCTCCCCAGGCCCTACCGATTCCCGAAAGGTCGCTCACCCACTCGGCTCGTACTCCTCCCGGGCAGTACCAGGTCTCTCACCGCTTCGTATTCCCGGGAGAGCCAGCCCCCTGGGGTGCTCAATCGACGGACAAGACGCGTTTCCAGTTTCAAACATAGTTTTATTCCCGCAAAATAGACAGACAGAACATGAGAAGGGTTCAGATCAAGGATAACTTATCTTTTTGGTTACATGGAGTCAAGTGGTAACTCGTCCGGGTGCCCTACCAGATGTCGCGGGTACCTCGCGCGGACCGAGTTCTTTGCTTCAACGTACCCCAAGGGGTGGGAAGGAAGCAGCCTCCTCGACTCGTGCGCACTGATCAGCCATGGTCCACAGGTCTTCCAGAGTGGCCACCGTGCGGGTTCTTAGCTTCTCCCGCATCATCGGGTTGCGGACGTTGGCGTGGAAGACGGCGATAACGGAGAACTCTTGCAGGTCAGCCGGGGGAATACGGACGATGACACCCCGGAACCTCCAGATGTATCGGCGCAATGGTTCCTCAGGCCCTTGCTCTAGGCGATAGAGGTCAAGGACGGTCGCACCAGGATGCAGATCCGCCTGGGCCTCCATCTCCTCGCGAGAACGACGCCTGGGATTGGAGCTCTGGTTGACGACCTCGCGAGTGGGATCCATGGGCCTCTTGCCATGGGGATCCCCTTGTCGTTCCTCCTCTGGGGGTAATAGCGCCGGAGCGGCAGCTGCTTGGGTGTTGGTCGGGGCAGAACTCGTAGGAGCGTGGCAGTGGTGAGCATAGTCCAGCAGGTTTTCCAAACTTGCGATCCAGGCCCTCGCTCGGGGATCGCTCTTGCACTGCTCTGGCGGGTAGGAGAGAAGCACTCGGGCCGTGCCCAGCGCTTCTTCCAGCCCCCAGCTTCTTCGCGACGACTGCTACGACGGCTCACCACGGACCTCCCGAGTGCCAAACATGGCCTTTGCTGGCCGAAGACGTGCATGTTCACCCGATCTCGACGGAACAGAAGAGGGGCTCATGGCAGATCTTGCCTCAACCGAAGGGCTCAACGTCGAACGTGACGAAGCGACGATCCAAGATCTTGCCAGAAGATCTGGAGAACTCGAAGCAGACCTCCTCGAAGATCTCAAAGCCGATGAAGAACTTGAGAAAGATCTCGACGAAGAACACAAAGCCGATGAAGAAGAAATCAGCACTTGCGCCCCCTACCTGGCGCGCCAGATGTCGTGTCTTGGATCACAGACACCGGGAGTAAGGGATACCCTCTTTTTAGGTTCAGTATGGGGCGCGAAGGAGGTTGAGGAACGTCTTCCGCCCGGGGGCTTCATCTACGCTCGATATATGCGTACTAGCAAGCACTACAGAGACACAAGGAGTTTACCCAGGTTCGGGCCGCCCGGAGGCTAACAGCCCTACTCCTGCATGTCTGGATTGAGAGGTGTATCATGGTGTAGCTTTACAATGGTGGTCGCGGGTGAGAACCCGGGAGGTGTTGGCTAGAGGTTGAAGACGAGCAGATCCTGGCCCGTAGGAGATCACCTCTCGCCTAAGCTAATCTCGTACTTGTGCACTACCTAGCCTAGCCTCCAACTCGACGGTGTTCCGTCTTGTCCTCTTCCCCCCTTCTGATCTCCCTATCTCTCCCCTGGGTGCCTCGGTCCTCCTTTTATAGGCTAAGGGGATACCACAGGTGCACCCTTGGGGCCGGAGGGGTTTTGGCGGGAAAACCCCTCCGGGTTCTCCTTAGGAGGCGACGTGGCCTCCTCTCGTCCAAGTATTCTTCTCAGAGGGGGTAGGTGAGTTCGCCCACCTTTTCCAGGGAGGGCGCGGACAGAGGCTGACATCTTTTTCCGCCTCTGCCCCCCTTTGGCGCCTCCATCTTCTTGGCGCCCAAGTCTTCTAGGAGCCTCCAGCCAGGGCTGGCAAGCTTATCCTCTTAGCGCACTGGAGGTTGGTTCCGGGGGTGAGCCTGGCCTCCTGCCGGGCGTCGGGGTCCCGGGACCTCCATGCCTGCTTCCGGGTCGAGGGGGCCCCAGAGGGTCCCCGGGTCCTTTGCCTTGGTTGTCGATGTCGCGCGCGTCGGGACGCCGTGGGGCAGATGGGGGGCCCATCTGCCAGCCTTGCGCCTTGGCCTTGAGTGCCTCCTTGGTGGGCCCATGTGCGATGGACCCACTTTGACCGCATCAGGGGAACCCCATGTTCCACTGTTGCGACAATAGAGATTATAACCGCCATTAGGATAACAATAGCACCGTAGGCATATTGTAAACTTATTTCTTTATGGCGAGCATATTTTTCTATCTTGTTCATCTTCAACATAGTTGCTTGTTCATTGATGTCGTGTCCATCGACGATATCAGCCAACTGCAACTCTATTTCCATCTTCTGGTCGACAACTATCTTCATGTTTTCTTCCATCTTTTTAATTGCCTCCTCCATCTTCCGGACTTTGTCTTGAGCTAGCCCTAATTCCTGTTCGGCCTTCTTCCTTTCTTCATCAGATTTCCTCTTGTCTTCCCTTGTAAGGTATAATTCTTCTAAAATAAGTATTTTGCCTTGTAGACAATGTTGAAACTGGGCACATCCATCCTTAATACCGCATTCACACGTTGATTCCTACAAGAATTTTAAACCTAAGTACAAATTCACTCAAAATAACCTGTAGAAGATTTATACCTCATCGGACGAGGATGTGTAGGTCCTGACGGTGCCGACGACCTCGCCATCGTGATTTGTAACCATGCTGCGGCGGACGGCGGCGGAGATTTGAGGATCTGTGGTCCGGAAACGCGAGAGGGTCTTCTATCGCCTAGATCTAAGATGTGGCCCTACTCGATGGACGGATGGGCGGCGGAAAACAACGCGCTGTGCGGCGGCGGATCTTCAGGTAGCTGAAATGAGAGGGGGGGGTGGCAAATCTTGAGGTGGAGAAAAGGAAGGGGCCGGGTGGGGGATACTGCCCGGCCCGGGCTTGTTCTGTTAATAAACACATACTTATTCGGACATTCCGGAAATATCCGGGCATTCTGTAAAAAATCCAATTTTTCTGATTAAACTTCTTATAGTTGTGAATAAGAATATGTATTATTTTGCAGATGGACCGAGGATGGATGTATTTAGAGAGTCGTGTGAGCAAATCGTACCATGATGGCTTGGCAGAGTTTTTGGAATCGGCTACAAAGAATGTGGTTGATACAAAAAACCAGTGGGTAACTTGCCCGTGTATTGATTGCAAAAACATGAAGAGTTATAGTGACCGCTGCCTTAACGAGATCTAGGCACACTTGATCAAAAGAGGATTCATGGCGGGTTACGAGTGTTGGACCAACCACGACGAAGAACCAATTAAAGAGCAGAGTGCAGAGCAATGCAATGCAAACACGGATGATGATGCCGTAATGCATGATGTTGAGGTTACCACCATATGTACGTCACCTGGTGATGACGAATATGATAAAACAGAGCATGCATCGCAAGGGGAGGAGTCACATGGAGAGATGGACGGTATGAGTCAGATGTTGCGGGACTGTGAAGCAGACTATAAGGATCAGAAAATTTAAAAGAAATATCTTGGTATGATAGAAGACTCGTAGAAACCAATGTACCGCGGGTGCAAGCCGCACTACACAAAGTTGGGTACCGTGCTTGAACTATTGCAGATGAAGGAAAAGTTCGGCTGGTCAGATAAAAGTGTAACTGTGTTTTTAACATTCTTAGAGGACTTTCTTCTGGAAGGAAACCACATGCCGATCAGTACGTACAAAGCTAAGAGGATTGTGTGTCCGTTGGGAATGGAAGTGCAGAGAATACATGCTTGTCGAAATGATTGCATATTGTACCGTGGTGACAATAGCAATTTGCGACAATGCCCTGAGTGCAAAGCTCGTAGGTTCAAGGTATCGAGGGATGAGGAGGATGATATCAGCGATGATGACAGTGATGATGACATGAATACTGAAGAAGCAAGCAAGAAGAATAAAAAGCCGCATAAGAGGGACATCCCAAAAAAAGTGTGTTGGTACTTGCCTATTATTCCTCATTTGAAACGATTGTATTCTAACCCGGATGCGGCAAAACTGATGCGTTGGCACGCAGAGGGACGCATTGACGACGGGATGCTAAGACACCCGGTCGACTCTTCGCAGTGTTGGAATATGGATAGGAAATTTCCTAAAAATATCAGAGATGATCCTAGGAATGTCAGGTTGGCACTAAGCACTGATGAGAATCCATTCGGCAACATGAGTACCACGCATAGCACCTGGCCCGTTAATCTATGCATTTACAACCTTCCACCATGGTTGTGCATGAAGCGCAAGTATATCATGCTTGCATTACTAATCCAGGGACCAAAACAACCGGGAGACGACATTGATGTGTACTTTGCACCTTTGGTGGAGGATTTGCAACTTCTTTGGGATGATGGAGTAAGAATATATGATGCGTTTAAGTAGGAAAGTTTTACCCTGAGATGCATGTTGTTCATAACCATCAATGATTATCCAGCTTATGGGAACACCTCCGGCCAGGCCATTAAAGGGTTCAATGCATGTGTGTAGTGCCTAGAAAACACAGCAAGTTTGTATTTGTACAGGTGTTAGAAAATTGTGTACATGCGACATCGGAGGTTTTTGCTGAAGAATCATCAATATCGAAAGATGAAGGGAAAGTTTGATAATACCGTTGAGAAAGATTTGGCACCTAAAGTTTTGATGGGCACATAGATCTATGCTCAACTTCAACACTTGAAAGTAGTCCATGGGAAAGGAAAGTTTAAAGGCAAATGCAAAGGAAGAGGCAAAGGCAAAGGCAAAGGCAAAGAAATAGAGACAAAAGAGTCTCCAAAGGCAAAGCCCATGTGGAAGAGGAAATCGATATTTTGGAAATTACCTTACTAGCAGTATCTCGATGTTCGGCATTGCATCGATGGCATGCATGTAGAGAAGAATGTGTGCGATAGCATACTCAGGACATTGCTGAAAATTAAGGACAAAACAAAAGATAGCGTTAACACACGACTTGAGGCTAAGAAACTCAGATCAGGGGAAGATGTTGAGGATGACGACGCACAGATAAAGCTAACCTCCATGAGTTATGTCTTGAGTAAAAAAGAGGCAAGTGAAGTTTGTGAATCTCTCTATGGCATGTCATTTCCAACGGGATACGCCGCCAACATAAAACGGATTGTTTCAAAGAAGGAAAATAAAGTAATGGGCATGAAGTCTCATGATTGCCATGTGCTGATGACACAAACGCTCCCTGTCGCGCTCAGGAATGTCTTGACACCACATGTCCGAGAGACTCTAGTGAAGTTGTGCAGCTTTTTCAACATAATATCTCGGAAGGTGATTGATCCTGATATGTTGGATGACCTACAAAAAAGTGGGGTGGAGACTTTATGCAACTTGGAGATGATTTTTCCTCCTTCGTTCTTCGATATCATGGTATATCTCATTGTTCACCTTGTGTATGAAATAAAGATGTGCGGACCTGTATTTATGCGAAGCATGTACCCGTTTGAACGCTTCATGGGAATTCTTAAGCATTAGGTTAGGAATCGAGCACGTCCATAGGGAAGTATTGTGGAGGGCTATGTGACCGAAGAGGTCGTTGAGTTCTGTCCTGAAACCATGACACGTCTTGACCCGATCGGCGTCCCAAGGTCTATACATGAGGGGAAGCTTGGTGGATTTGGAACGAATGGAAAGGTGAAGATCACTCCAACCATGGCACGCCTCAGTCACATTTCACAGTGCTGAAACACATGGAAGTAGTCAGTCCATACCTAATAGAACACATTGACTTACTACGATCAACGCATAATGAACGTCACGCTGACAAACTCCACAATTCGGAGTTCAACAGCTGGTTGAGACATAGATTATGTGATGCGGAAGATGTGGATCCCACCTTAGCTTCTCTAGCAAAAGGCCCAACGTGGGAGGTCAGAAAATTTGAAGTGTACAAGATCAATGGTTACACATTTGCTACGAAAAAAAGAGATGGCAATACAACGACGCAAAATAGTGGTGTTTGCTTACAAGATGACCAAAAACAACCCTTCTACGGATACATTGAAGAGATTTGGGAGTTAGACTATATGGATTTCAGATTTCCATTGTTCCGTTGCCAATGGGTTAGTAATAGTCATGTGAATCCAGAGGATAATGGACATACCACAGTGAACCTTGATCGTGTTGCTCACAAAAATGATCAATTCGTACCATCTAACCTAGTTCACCAAGTCTTCTACATTGTCGACCCGAAGAATAAGAAGAAACACGTAGTTATGCCGCCAAAAAGGAGTATCCTCGGTGTGGACAGTGTGATCTCCGAGGAAGATTACAACAGGATTGATGCCATTCCTGGCCCTTCCTGCCGTATGCCCGCATATGACAGCATGTAACTTCTATGATAGTTTTTATGAATTTTAATAATTGTATGAAATTGTTGTGTACCTTTAATTGTGAAGCACATTTATGTTCATATGGACATGCACATATGTTTTAGTGAGATTCATTTTCAGAGTGCAATCCGGGACCCTACGGTTTTCATCCGGACTGTCTGGAAAAGACCTCTTGAGCCGGCTGGAAATATGAGCCGTCTCGGATAATCAAATAAATGGATGAGGAAATAAAATGGTAAATCATGAGAATACACGGATGAGCATATATATATATATATATATATATATATATATATATATATATATATATATATATATATATCTTCCTATATATATATATAGAATCTAATCAAATAAGCCACACATATGGGCATAAAATGGTAAATTGTCAGAATAAAATACTGCATATATATATAGTTCGATACAATAATTAAAACTCATATATATAGGATCTAGAACTCTTTGTTGGTACTGGATACTGATGCCGGATCTGATTCTTCCTCAGCATCAGTTGCAAATGCATCCTTTTTCTCCTCTAGGTCACTCCAATCATCATCGGACCCCTTGTCAGTTGGCATATCAATTTTGTGGTGCCTGATCAATGCTTTAAGCATCTTATTGTTCTGCTTAAGTCTAGCACCATCGCTATGGCGCTTGTCCCGATCTTCCTTGTATATGCAATACCAAGTTCTGAGGCGACGAATGATCCGGGTCTTCCTCTCTTTGCTCTCATAGCTAGTGGAGCCCGGAACATCCTGAGAGTCAAAATCTCTAGTGTACTTGTTCTGGAGGTCTTTCTTGGTCACACCTTTGATAGGATTCTCAATGGCGGGTTTGTGAAAACCATGCTTCTTGGCGCCAGGGCCGGCGCTGTAGTAGGTTTTTGTTACGTGCTGAATGAAGGCATGAATGTATGGAGCGTACACAAGTGACCTTCGATGATCAACAATATTCTTCCTTATCTCTTGATACAAAAGATCCATCACATCAACTTGTCCTGTCTTCCTCTTTGCAATGAACCAAAGGAGGTTTTTTGCATATCCTCGTATGTAAGATGAGTCTCCTGTGTTTGGGAATAAGGTCCACCGAAAGAGTTTGTGCAATGTGTCATAGTAGGGCAAGATGCCTCCAATGTGCCCATGCACAACACCCACTACTCTGCCACTCGGATCATAGCATTCAGCTAGTTCATGAGGCTTCCTCGTGAAGTCTTCATCATGAAGATGGAAGAAATTCGTATCCGATGGATCAACCATATCGATTCCTAAAGCTTCAGCAAATGTACTAAGTGGGGCGCGGTATTCAGTGTCATTGGTCATCCACCGAAAATGCCTATCTACATCCTTCTCAAGAAACAGGGTAGCATAGAATTGCATGACCACCTTTTCGTTGTAGTCATTTATGAACTCCATGATGTCCACTAAGCCCAGACGATGACAAGTTTCAAACACGTTTACAAAGATATTGCCAAACCTCTTAGTGTACTCAAAGTCGATTGCCTTTTGAGGAGCAATCTTTGTATCAAGTGCGAGAATAACTTCTTCATAGATGTTTTTCTGAATGTTTGTGCGGAACATCCCATCACGGTCAACATCTCTCGGACCTTCATAAGGATTTGTATCCCAACGAAGAGCTCTGTACTCGGACTTCCCCATATCCATCATGCTTGCAGTTTTCATTGGTACATTCCGACGACCAACGCCCCTGCTGCGTGCCCATATCGGTTGACCACTTTTCTTCACTACTTTCTTTGCTAATTTGGAACTCTGCTTAGGCACTTCAGCTGACACCTTCCTAAGCCTTTTCCTTTTGTTCTCTATCAACTCTTGCCGAACATGCTCACTTGACGCGGATGAGTAGTCCCCTTCGTCTGAACCTTTCATACAGGACATGTGAGAATGAAATTAGTCCCCCTGTAAACTCCAAATTGAACAAGGAATTGGGGCACTCCTGGAGCGTGGTACTAAAATCAACCTCTCCCCAGATCGAACAATTCAATTGCAATAAATGGTTGTCGTTCTTACCTGATTCGCACGACATTGTTGCTTCCGTCGAAGTGGTGACGGTGCGGCACGACGCCATGGAGAAGCGATGACGCAGACATGCAAGGACCCGGCTAGCGGCCGAGTTGGTTGGAACCGGCCGGCAGCGGGCAGGACTCACAGCCGCGACGGCAACAGAGGTGGGGTTAAGGTTAGGGCTGGGGCGGCCGGGGTGGGGGCGTGTGGGAGTGAATGCGGGCAGACAGGTTAGGATGATAGGGCAAGGGCAGAGTCGTAAAATAATGTTCAGATGTTCCGGATGAAGCTCCAGGTTTCCGGAGGTTCCGCACGAGGCTCCGGGTTTCATTAACATGTGTTAATCGTTAGTCAATCTTTATCGAAACTCATGTACTCGCATATTATCTTGAAAACATACCAGAACATATTGATAATTTGATTATTCTTCATAATATTATGAAGTTATTTTAAGTTTTTTGTTGAATTCATTGACTTTCTACCATGCATTGTTGTACTAGCATACCATCCCCATATGGATGGCAATGGGTACCCGAAACCCGCAAACCCGACGGGTACCCGCCTTAAATGGGGAGGGGTTGGCTGAGAACAAAACCCGTGGGGCTGCTTATTGGTAAAACTCCAGACCCGTCGGGTCTAGCGGAGGCGGGTCTGGAGGTGTCGAACCCATACCCGCCAACCCGCAGACCCGGCTGTGACCCTACTTGTCATTCTCTGAATAGAAACCCTAGGTCCCTACCCCACTAATCCCTATTCCCCACCCACCCCACGCGCCCACGTCCCCTAGCGAACTGGACCACTCCCGCACCGGCCGCCGCCATGCTCCTCTCCACACCGCCTCAGCCCGCTCCACACCGCGCCGCCACAGCCTTCTGCACACCGCGCCTCCATAGCCCGCTCCGCACTGTGACCCCACCGTCGCACAACATCATCCCGCCAGCGCCGCATCCTCCACCACGGCGTTCCTGGGCCTCTTGGTGGTGCGCGCGGCGAGATCGATGCCGCCCCCGAGGAGCGCGCCCGCTGCATCACCATCAACACCAGCGCCTCCTCGACCGCCGGCCACCAAGACCGACGCCACCCCTCGACCGCCGGCCACTAAGACCACCTCCGTCCTGCTCGTCGCCGCTCGATCCCGCATAGCCGTCCGCGTGCTCGCCTCCCTCCGCCGCGCGCCTCCTCGTCCTCGACCGCGCGTAGGCAAGGCAGGGCCATGCGCCCACCCCGTGCTCGCCTCCCTCTATCACGTGCTCGCCTCCCTCCATCGCCTCCCTGCGCCGCCACCGCCCGGCGGGTACCCGTCGGGTCCGGCAAAACTGGTGGGTCGCGGGTCTGGTGGATTTTCGGACCCGGCGGCGGGTATGGGGGCGGGTCGCGGGGGCGGGGAGGAGGCTCGGGTGCGGGTATGGGGGGCAAACCCGGCCCCGAACCCGGCGGGTGCCATGACATAATGCATACCATTCCAATGTAAAACTCCAAAGCTTGTACTGAGTCGTACGCATTCATTCTCCTATGTATATGCATGTTTATTTAGTTTTTCTACTGCAGCTGTTTAAAATAATTATGAATGAAAGTTCGAAGGGTCCGGATTGTAACGAACTCTGTATCATTGGCCAAACAGAGTACGTGTACACGATTTGTAATAGTATATTCATTACAGTATATTCATTACGACTTATACAATGAACCGTGTTTTGAATGTAACTTTGTACTTTTTTAGTTAGTCAAACAGGGTACACTTTCCGGATTTACGCAGAGGGTCCGGATAATGAAAATTTGGCGGCATATCGAGATCGGTTCGAAACTTGGCGGCATATCGAAAGTTTTCGCTCAAATGGGGGGAACTGGGGAGGGCATTTTTTCTGAATCTTGCCGCGCCAACGCCACTCCTCTTCCTCAAACCCTAGCTCGCTCTCCCACCCCCACACCCTCCGTCGCCGCTGCCCCACACCTAGGGATGTAAAAGGATCGGATCGGATTTTGTCGTTACCATATCCTATACCATATTTTTTCATCAGATTCGGACCAGAGCGGATAATGACCGGTTGCGGATTCGGGGTCGGATATATCATATCACGGATTCAGGGGCGGAAACGGAGCGGATTCGGTACGGAAAAAAATTAATCGGATATGTACCCGTATAAGTACATCAGCAAACCATACAACAAAATATAATAGTTCAATATGCTAATAGACTAACAAAGTTGTACTCCATAGTCATAACAATCACTACGTAAGTGAGTTTTTATTTAATGGACGGAATTTACAACTCACTAACCACTAATTATGTTCTATTAGGTTAGACGTTTCGGTACAAAATCGGATTATTCGGATTAATATCATCGGATAATCCTATCTAATTTTCGGATAATCCATATTTGGGGGCTATTTTTCATACCATATTCTATACCGTATCCGGTGTCAAATTTGGAATCGGATATCCTTATCCGTCGGATTTCTTCAAACCGGATATGGATTGCTTAAAACGGTTTCGGAACAGGATTCGGTGCGGAAATTATCCTATCCGTTTACACCCCTACCCACACCCCGCTGCCGGCCTTCCCCTCCGCCGTCGCTGCCCCTCCGCGCTACCCATCGCTGCCCCTCCCCGCTGCCCTTCCCCTCCGCCATCGCTGCGCCTCCCCGCCGCCCATCGCTACACCCCCCCTCCACGCCGTCGCTACACATCCTCCCCGCCGTAACTGCACATCCTCCCCGCCAACGTGTTTCAAGAGAATGACCGGCTCCCCATCGGCTAACACGGCGACTGCGCCAGTTCCGCGGCGGCGTAGTAAGAGAGGAAAGGTACCCGACAGCGACTCAGACGAGGACGCCCGCGACACAGATCAGGATATCGAGGAGACGCCTTCGAGCAACCTGGACCCTAGGTATAATGCAATTGCTATTTATGTTGATTTTAGCTATATACTGATATAAATTGCTTTACAGATTTTATCATAGCTCGCTTTACTAGCTATCCATCCGCTTTACTAACTTCATAGATTCTGTTAAATTCAGAAAGTATATAAGGATCTTTTATGAATAATTAGTCTGATATGTGAAACTATCCAAAATAAGTCCCTGGGTCATTCTCGGCAAATAGTCTTATATAATTAGTATATAAGGATCTTTTATGTAAAATTAGTCTGATATGTGAAACTATCCCGCAAATAGTTAGGATTTATAACTTCCGTTTACTTATCTCATATCTGTGTTCGCTATTTACAGTCCCCCGGTCCTGTCAAAAAAGAAGGTTCGTGTGGGAAGGACAAAATCTACAAGACCGGAGGTTAAGTGTAAAGTGACGTCCCTCAATATTTTCACCGGAGCTCCGTTCAAGCCGGATTCCAGTAGAAGAAAGTTCTCAACAGTTTGCGGGATTGTGGCACGGGAACTGGTTCCTATCAACCTAGCTTCTTGGAAGCTAGTTACCAAGAATGCTCGTACTGAAATTAGGAAGGATATCCTACAGCACTTCGACTTCACGGATAAGTCCCCAAAGGCCATGAAGAGAGTGGAGCGCACGGCTATATTGATAGCTGGCAAGGCCTGGAAGGCATGGAAGTCCAAGCTAGTGACGGAGTTCGTGCATAGAAATATATCCCCATTTGATCTGTACCCGCAGATCGAACCAGCTGTTTGGGCTGACTTTTGTCGGCAGAAGAACTCCGATGAGTTTAATGAAAAGGGTAAGCTTGCGAGAGAGCTCGCCAAGTCATTCAAGCACCCTCACAAAATGGGGACTGCTGGGTATGCGGGCATGCTGCCGATATGGGAAAAGGAGGATGAAGAATGTGAGAAGAACGGAAAGCCTAAACCATTTGGACATATTATGTGCCCTAGGACAAGAGCTTGGACCAGAGCTAGAGCTACATGTGACGAAAATACGGGCTTTGTGCCAACTATACTTAACAAAGAAACCCTGATCATCATTAAGGAATTGGAGAGTACTCATCACATGTTAAAATTGATGATTATGCATGTCATCTCATCAATATCCTTCGGTCTCATTACTTCATTAACTTATGGTAGGTCAAGGTTGATGAAGAGAGGCAATTTGGCCTATTCTCGAGAGATGTGCTCGAAAAGGGGTTGGGAAACCCAGAGCACTCTGGTCGCACGAGGGGAGTAGGTGTATTCGCCCCGTGGAGAACAGGCCGCAACTGGGGTTTTGAGTGTGTAGGTAATAAAGGCCGAACAAGACCAACGCCATAATCTTTTCCACACAAAGGGAGTTGTGAAAGAACGGTCTATACGCATCATTATTGATGGAGGGAGCTGCAACAATTTGGCGAGTGTCGAGATGGTGGAGAAGGTCACTCTCCAAACAAGACCCCATCCTCGTCCTTACTACATCCAATGGTTCAACAATAGCGGCAAGGTTAAGATCACTCGTACTGTTCGTGTGCATTTTAGTATTGCTGCATATGCTGATTTTGTTGATTGTGATGTCGTCCCTATGCAAGCATGTTCCCTTTTATTGGTTAGGCCATGGCAATTTGATAAAAAATCTATACACCATGGTAGCACAAACCAGTACACTCTTGTTCATAATGATAAGAAAATTGCTTTGCTACCCATGTCTCCTGAACAAATTATGAAAAATGATATTGCTAGAGCTAGTAAAGCGAAAAAACAGGAGCAACAAAAGAGTGAAAATCAAATTGTAGCTAAAGAATTTGTGCAGCAACATAAGACTAACAATGTATCACCCAACAATATTGTGCCACTGAAATTAAATTGACCAATCCATGTTTGCTAGCTAGCAAGTCTGATCTTACTGATTTGGATGATAATGAATCTGTTTGCTATGCCATTGTTTGCAAAGAGGTATTGTTTTCTTTTGAGGATATGCCTCCCTCTTTGCCCCCTGCTGTTGCTAACGTTTTGCAGGAGTTTGCGGACGTTTTTCCAAGTGCTTTACCACCGGGATTACCGCCGATTCGCGGTATAGAACACCAAATTGATTTAATTCCTGGTGCATCATTACCGAACCGTGCCCCTTACAGTACCAACCCTGAGGAGACTAAAGAGATTCAGCGACAAATTCAAGAACTACTCGATAAAGGTCATATTCATGAGTCTCTTAGTCCATGTGCTATTCCAATTATTTTGGTACCTAAAAAAGATGGTTCTTCCCGCATGTGTACTGATTGTAGGGCTATTAATAATATGACAATTCGTTATAGACACCCTATACCACGTTTGGATGATATGCTTGATGAGTTGAGTGGTTCTACCATATTTTCTAAAGTTGATTTGCGTAGTGGTTACCACCAGATTAGAATGAAGTTAGGGGACGAATGGAAAACAACTTTTAAGACTAAGTTCGGTTTGTATGAGTGGTTAGTTATGACTTTTGGTTTAACTAACGCTCCTAGTACTTTCATGAGATTAATGAACGAAGTTTTACGTGCTTTCATTGGACATTTTGTGGTGGTTTATTTTGATGATATACTCATATACAGCAGATCTTTGAAGGACCATTTGAATCATTTGCGTGCTGTTTTTGATGCTATGCGTGCTGCGCGTTTATTTGGTAATCTTGAGAAGTGCACCTTTTGCACCGATCGAGTTTCGTTTCTTGGCTATGTTGTTACAGCGCAGGGCATTGAAGTGGATCCCGCCAAGATTGAGGCGATTTCGAGTTGGCCGACTCCGCTAACGGTCACCCAAGTGAGGAGTTTCCTTGGCCTCGCTGGATTCTACCGGCGTTTTGTCAAAGATTTTGGGTCTATTGCAGCGCCGCTGAACGAGCTTACAAAGAAGGACATGCCCTTTGTTTGGGGCGATGCACAACAGGATGCGTTCATGATGTTGAAAGATAAGTTAACCCATGCTCCCCTACTCCAACTTCCTAATTTTAATAAGACTTTTGAGCTTGAATATAATGCTAGTGGAATTGGGTTGGGAGGTGTGTTGTTACAAGAAGGAAAACCTGTTGCATACTTTAGTAAAAAATGAGTGGGCCTAGTCTGAACTATTCTACTTATGATAAGGAATTATATGCTCTTGTTCGGACTTTAGAAACTTGGCAACATTATTTATGGCCCAAAGAATTTGTTATACATTCTGATCATGAATCTTTGAAACATATTCGTAGTCAAGCTAAACTGAACCGTCGACATGCTAAGTGGGTTGAATTTATTGAGTCTTTTCCTTATGTTATCAAACACAAGAAGGGTAAAGATAATGTTATTGCTGATGCTTTGTCTCGACGTTACACTATGCTTTCACAACTTGACTTCAAAATTTTTGGCTTAGAGACCATCAAAGATTTGTATATGCATGATGCTGATTTTAAAGAAGTGGTGCAGAATTGTAAGGATGGTAGAACATGGAACAAATTCGTCCTTAGTGATGGATTTGTGTTTTGTGCTAACAAGCTATGCATTCCAGCTAGCTTTGTTTGTCTTTTGTTGTTACAGGAGGCGCATGGAGGAGGACTAATGGGACACTTTGGCGTTAAGAAGACCGAGGACGTACTAGCCGCGCATTTCTTTTGGCCAAAGATGAGACGGGATGTTGAGCGTTTTGTTGCTCGCTGCACTACTTGCCAAAAAGCTAAGTCACGACTTAATCTTCATGGTTTATATATGCCTTTACCTGTACCTAGTGTTCCGTGGGAGGATATATCCATGGACTTTGTTTTGGGTTTACCTAGGACACAGAAGGGGAGGGATAGCATATTTGTTGTTGTGGACAGATTTTCTAAGATGGCACAGTTTATACCATGTCATAAAACCGATGATGCTGCTAATATTGCTGATTTGTTCTTTCGTGAAATCATTCGCTTGCATGGTGTGCCAAATACAATTGTTTCAGATCGTGATAGTAAATTTCTTGGCCACTTTTGGAGATGTTTATGGGCTAAGTTGGGGACTAAACTACTTTTTAGTACTACATGTCACCCCCAAACTGATGGACAAACTGAAGTTGTTAATAGAACTTTGTCTACTATGCTTAGGGCTGTTTTAAAACAGAATTTGAAATTGTGGGAAGAATGTTTGCCTCATGTTGAATTTGCTTATAATCGTTCGCTACATTCTACCACTAAGATGTGCCCTTTTGAGATTGTGTATGGTTTTGTACCTCGTGCACCTATTGATTTATTGCCTCTTCCATCTACGGTGCAAAATAATTTTGATGCTACACAACATGCTGAATTGATACTAAAATTGCATGAGACAACTAAAGAAAACATTGTACGCATGAATGCTAAATATAAATCATATGGAGATAGAGGAAGAAAACATATTGTGTTTGATGTTGGAGATCTTGTTTGGTTGCATTTGCGCAAAGATCGCTTTCCTGATTTGCGCAAGTCCAAGTTAATGCCACGAGCTGCTGGTCATTTTAAGGTGTTAGAGCGTATAAATGATAATGCATATAAACTTGAGCTGCCTGCAGACTATGGGGTTAGTCCCACATTTAACATTGCAGATTTGAAGCCCTACTTCGGTGAAGAAGATGAGATTGTGTCGAGGACGACTTCAATTCAAGAAGGGGAGGATGATGAGGACATCCCAACTATAGTTACAACCACTAGTCCTACCACTACACAAATACAAGGACCTATTACTCGAGCTCGTGCACGTCAACTAAATTATCAGGTACTTTTGTTTCTTGAAACTCTTCCAAATTTACATGAGAATATGCTACTACCTAAAACCGATGTGTTTGTTACACTTAGGAATAATGTACCTAGCGAGGAGTTGATGGACAAGTATTGGAGCATGATCGTCCATGGAGATGGCAGCAAGCATACGAGGATTGAAGTTGACGCCACACATGGAGAATCGAGGGTTGTGAAGCCACTATAAGGGAGCATGAAGTCATGGACGAAATATTCAAAGACCACACTTCATATTTTCATCCATAGCATTATATGGTGCTGCGTCACCTCTATTTTTGGGCCAGACCCATGTATTTTCGAGATACGTTTTCATAGGCTGTTTTTAGAGTCCGTATATAGGGAAACCGACTTAGGAAGGATTTCGGCCCCCTTTTCCAAGGCTGCATGAAATTCCCCTAAGTTTTCCTATAAATACTCCCCTAGGTCGTCACTTTAGGGTTTGGGTTTTGTTTAGTCTAAAGTTAGCTAGCCGTCGCTGCAACTTCGCCGTACTTCGTTTGTGCCAGATCGGCCAGACCAAGACCGCTCTTCGGAACCCCACTTTCATCTATAATCATTCATATTCGCAATATTCAGATTGCCAATTCATTGTTCTTGCTTGTTCTTCGATTGCCTGCAGGAATAGACCTTAGTTGGTTTGGTCGAATGTGCTTCGGCGCTGTCATAAACCTTCCCGGAGTTGGTGTAGCGATTGCTAAGGCGCAACGTCCTCGCACGTTTGTAGTCGGATCGTCAACGTCGACGCCACCCAAATCGATATTTATCATCTCATCGAAAGATCGTACACCTCTGCCTCTATCAGTTGTACATTGCATATGATAGTTTTTACAGATGAGTGGTGATGGTGTAGATAATACTACCATTGAGAAACCCCAAGTGGAAGGTCTGATGTAGGACAACAACAAATTTTTCTCAGAGAAAAACGAAGATTATCGAACCAGTAATAATACAATGCTTAACATAGTTTAAAGTAGCACCGACACACAAATACAAAACTCTTTATCCTTAATGTTCTAGGAAGGCTGTCAAGCTAACACAAAGTATTAAACGTATAGTGTGAAAGATATAGCAAAACACGAATAAAATTAAAATGGACCAGCGAAGAATAAGGTTGTAATTAATGTAACATAATGGACCAGGGGTCGTAGGTGCAATAGTGGTATCTCTCCATAATAATAAGACATTGTTGGGTAAACAGATTACAGCTGAACAATTGATAGAATTGGATTCAGTTAGATATGATAGTAAGAATATTCATGGAAGCATAAGTTCAAATTAAAAAGACCGCACACTAGTACCACATCTATTACTAATACTCCACCATGAGACTGCTTCTATATTTGCATCTCAGAGTATTAAGCTGAGAACAACGGATAATGTAAATAGTAAAAGTACCATCCAAACGTCCAGTGCAGTGCATAATGTAAAAGTATCATCCAAGTACAGTGCATAATGTAAACAGTAAAGGTATCATCCAAACGTGATAAACAAAGCATTGTTTTATCTTTAGTAGCAAGATCACATCACTCCTCTTAGTCGTTCATGTCAACGCGATCCTAAGAAGAGTGAGGCTGAACCCACTATCAAGACTAAATCCCTTTTGTAGATTTATAAATAAACTTGGCCAGAATAAACACATAAATCAGAGACCATGTAAGAACGTAATTAAAGGATAATATGATAATAAATAGAATCTTATAGATAATATGCACAACCTAATCATAATAACACAACTCATCATGTCCCACAAACACAACATCTAGCAGCAATGACGTCATATGGATCTTGATCATGTTAGGAAGTTCATGAGACCTTTGTATTAAAGAAAATGGAAGAGAGATGGCCATGACTTTGGCGACTCATCGTCGTTAGAGGAGGAAGAATACCACGATGACTTCGAAATGGCCATTGCGGCGATACTAAACGAGGTTTTTCGGTGGCCGAGGCTAGGATCTCAGTTTGGCCGTAAGTACATCAATCGAGATAGAGCAGAGGGATGCCAAACTTATGAGAAATTACTTCAACCCAATCCAACCTATCCAAATAAGAGTTTTCACCAACGATTTGGATGCATACAAGTCTCTTTCTCACCATTGCCAAAGCCATGGGCGGCGGCTCCCTTCCTCGTGCGGCGGTGGGTGTGCAGCGGGGCTTCGGCGGCGCGGTGCTCTAGTTCTCCGGCGGCGATCTCGGCGCATACGGCGGTGGTAGGGGTACCGCTGCCCGGTGGTGCCGCCCCCTATAGTTACTGCCTGCGGCATCCAGGTCGGTGGCTATAGGCGGCGGGGTGGTTCGTCCTGGCTATGAAGGCTGACTGGCATTATGGTGGTGCCGGCGTTGACGAGCTAGGTGGCCTTGGCTGTGGCGTGGCCGGACGTCACGGCACAGCCGCGCAGGCGACGGCGTGAAGACTTCCCTCAAGGAAGATCGACGGCGGTTGGAGGTGGCATCCCTCTCCTGCAGCTCGGCCCCTGGCTTCGGCGCATGGATTGGGGGCGAGGCAGTTGGCCGGTGAGAGCTGGGCTGTGATGTGGTCAGAGCCGACGATGGCGGCGTCCTCGGACGTGGTTACCTTGTTGGAGGCGTCGTTGCTGCAAACCCGACTCATGCCTAGTGTTTCGGGGGAAACTCTGGATCTGGGTTAATCCTAGATCGGACGATGGCGGCAATTTTAGTGTCATGTTCCCTCTGAGGGCATCGTATTGGAGCACGAGATGCCTGGAGGGGGTCTGCTGCTAGTCAACGGAGGTGGTTCTCGCCGGCGTGGTGCAGCGGGGTCTCGGCGACGGATGCGGGTTGATGGATGCGTGCAGGAAGGTGGCGATGTCTGGCGTCGTGGTGACGTCGACGGTAGGGCATACAAAGTCTTTTATTGATCACTCATGAAGATGGGTTTGTGGAAGACAGCAGCGGCGACTTATCAGCGTGCGCATGTGGTGCGTGTCGAGTGTCTGCTGGACTGGTTTGTTCTCCCGGCTAGCCGTTGGGCGGTCTGGTGAGGCTTCCATATTTAGATGATGTGCGTAGGTGTGTGAGGTCCGAGCACTTGGCTCTGATCAGGACCACCCCCTTCATCAAGCTTGTAGGTGTAGCGAGTTTTCGTCTGGACAGTAGCTTCCGAATGATGGATGTATTTCTTTGTAAGGTTTTGATGGTTTGTTGTTTTCTTTTTTTATTAATAAAAGAGCTGTGTGCATCGTTTCAATGTAGAGGCTGGGGCTTAGCTCCCCATTTCGAAATAAAGGAGGAGTGCGTCACGTGAGATCAGTGCGAGCCCAACAATGAAGTGTTTTGTGGCATTTCGTTTGGTTTGTGAATTTTTTTGAGACTTAATTATTATATGTTTGGAAAAAAAATTGTGTGCAAATATCTAGTTAATATAGTATGTTAAAGTAAAACAAGAAAAAAATTATGACAATTTTTTTAAGGGAGCTAAGTTTACGAGATAGACTAGAAAACGCTTGTTTTTAGAGGACCAAATATCAGAAGTTAAAATATAAGGAGGCCTTTGTGGGTATAAATTATGAGAGATCGAATAGAGTTGCCGTTAGGTTTTTAGCTTATTTCGTTTATCGGGTGGCCAAAACGAAAAGCTCTCTAGTGGGTGACGGTGGCCACGATCACCCTGATCGGAACAGACCGTGTATCTCAAACCATGTGGGAGAATTAATGGGTGAGCCGCACCTTATCCTCTCCTCCCACCCCTCCGGTATCCACTTGTTCAGCCCACCAAACAAACAGAGCTCGAGAGAGAATGAGACAGAGGGAGCGGTGCGACCACCATTAACCGATCTGTAGTGTTGACCAATGCAGTTGGTCGTGGCGGCTAAGAATAGACTTACAATCTGATAATTTGCAAAATTTTAGCAAAAGAGGCGATTTTCATTGAAAGGCCCACAACATTACATCGAAATTTAAATTAAAACGCCGTCTTCAGCTCGGCTGCTACCCGGGCCCGTCTGAAAGCCGCTTCCACCCGGCGACGGTGAAACACCACCATGTGAGTGCGGGCAGCTTCGTGGGCGACGTCGGTCGTGGCCCTATGTGCATGCAGGTGCATCTGGGCTTGTTGCTTTTCCTCAATGAGTTGTGACCAGCCACCTCCGTCGCCACAAAGTTTAGTGACAGCGTGATGCCGACCTCGAGGATGTGGTCGTTCGTCTGCACCTCCGCCACCGCTCTCAGCTGGCGCTCATTCCCCTCCTGGCGCCACTGTCTCGAAGGAGTGGTACATGATGGCCTGCTCTAGCCACACTGGATGAGGCCGCTCCTCCACCTCCTCCTCCACCTGCACCTCCGCTGGCGGCTCGTTAATCTCGACGCCCGACGGCGGGTGTAGCAACAGGAAACGGCGGCGTGCTGCATGGGTTATAGTGTACCGCATGGTTATCCGGTGGCGAGGCATTGTGGAGACGGCGAGAAGTGTGCGTCTTGGCTCACCGGCACGGCTGGCCATCTCATAGCCGGGAGATCGGGCCGGAAGCGGCGAAAAGCTGTGGCGCGTGCGGGAACCGATGGGTAGGTGGGGTGTCGTGTCGGTTTAATATCGGCGGCACGTCTCCGCCGTGTTGGCCGGGCAACACCGCACTTGGGAAGACGGGAAGACTATTCCGCCATTAAAACCGACGTGACGCATGTGTGGATGACAAGTCAGGCCCGCCTGTTTGAAGGCTGCATGTTTGGACGTGTCCGGCGTTCCCCAAGTAGGCCCCAAAGTTTGGAGGGTGGCTCGGGGTTGCTAGACAAAATCTGATCCGTCCCGGACCGTTGGGGGTGCCACTGAAACCGTTCTTTGCATCCGAACCCTCAATGGACATTTAGGGGGTCGTCTGGAGGATACCGGTGAAAATATTGTTAGGGGTACAAAGGAGAAAATGGCGTGGGACTTAGAGAGATGGACGGCAGGGGCTGTGCTTCCGTATCTGCATTGCTTACCATAACAAAGGAAGCACGTATCTGCAAATGCCAAGTGACGCTCTCTTTCCATTCCTGGTTTATAGAAATGAAAGCAACATCCTGGTTGTCTCTTGCCAAGTTTTGTCGACGAAAGCAACAAATCCATCTTTTGCTTGCCCTTCGTGTGGCACATCCTTTTCCACAATGCCGCACCCGTGACCGCCAAGAAATCCCTTGTGGGAAAACGAAACAAGAAAGGGCAGAAAAACATGTGATGCGGAGCAAAGCACCTATCACCGGCCGGCCGGCGACATTTCCTGTGTCTGCCTATAAAACATTCCGTTTCCACGGCAACGTCTGCTACTTGTACCGCTCACTCCGCACGTATCAGGAAACTAATGGAGGTCGAGGTAGCAGCAACCGCGCTCGGAGGTGTTGTGGCTTCTCCTTCACCGTGGAGCCTGCTATGCGGTCTCGCTGCGCTGTTCGTCCTTTGGGCGGCGGAGAGATGCTGGCTGAGGCCGCGGCGGGTCAGCCGCGCGCTCCGGGCGCAGGGGCTCGGCGGCACGGTGTACCGCTTCCCCGGCGGGGACCTCGGGAGAACGGCCGGCTCAACGAGGAGGCGCGGTCCAAGCCCATGCGGCAGTGCCACGACATTGTTCCCCGTGTGCTGCCACACCTCGACAACACCATCAAAGAACACGGTACGAGAATTGTTCTTCATGGATGCTACGGTGTACTGAAGTGTCTGTTACTGTTGCTATATATTGTCGGCCAAAAACCAGTGACATATTTTTGCTCCTGTGTGCTGATGACTTAATCATGCTCTTAGGCTTTAACAAGATCTTATTCTTGTCCCAAGGCTGTCAGAATTGTAAATTTCTAATCCGACATATCTTAAAAACGAACAAGATCACCATTGAGGCATTGACCACTATGACACTAGCTTGACCCAAGTGTAACCGAAGAACCGGAACAGAATTTTTGTCGCTACATTGATTTTGCTTTAAGTGTTATATATACTCTCGAGACAGTATCATGCGGTTTACCACAATTAAGTTCTTCTCAATAGATCTGACGACGCCGTTGAACATTGACCTGCATGTAGGTAACGTTTGCATAACCTGGTTCGGCCCGATCCCCAGGGTGGTTATCGCAGAGCCAAAGTTAGTGAGAGAGATCCTATCAGACAAGTCCGGCCAGTTCGAAAAATTCACTAACAAACGTCTGGGAAAATTGATAGCCCTTGGGCTTGCGAGCTACGACGGTGAGAAATGGGCGAGGCACAGGAGGATCCTGAACCCCGCTTTCCATCTCGAAAAGCTCAAGGTACCATTCCTGCTAGATCCGTGTATATGTACAGGCACGCGCGCTAACTGAAGCTATTTTACAGGGCATGTTGCCGGCTTTCTCGACATGCTGCACCGAGTTGATAAGCAGCTGGGAAAGTAAGCTAGCTGGTTCTGATGGATCGCAAGAAGTAGATATATGGCAGGATTTCCAGAGCCTCACCGGAGACGTCATCTCTCGCACCTCGTTCGGCAGCAGCTTCATGGAAGGACGAAAGATCTTCCAGCTTCAGGCAGAGCAAGCCAAGCGGATCATCAAGGCCTTCCAGTACATGTACATTCCAGGATACTTGTAAGCACACTTCCTGTAGCAAATTATATATCCACCTTTATTTACCCTTGACTGTCTTTTTTTGGTAATTTAATGTGTGATTGTTAAAATAAGTTATCTGAAGCCACACGCCCATGAGTAATGTCGTCGCTGGTCGTCTTGCAGGTTCTTTCCAACTGAAAACAACAAGAGGATGAAGGAGATCAACCGAGAGATCGAAGGGCTCCTGAGAGGCATCATTGAGAAAAGGGAGCGCGCAATCGAGAACGATGGACTTAGTGGCAACGACTTGCTTGGCCTTATGTTGCAGTCGAACAAGGACAGTGAGACACCAAGCATGAGGATGAGTACCGAGGATGTGATTGAGGAGTGCAAGCTCTTCTACTTCGCGGGCATGGAGACCTCGTCTGTACTGCTCACCTGGACGCTGGTCTTGCTTGGAATGCACCCTGAGTGGCAGGCTCGGGCGAGGGAGGAAGTCCTGAGCGTCTTCGGCAAGGATAAACCCAACTTCGACAGCCTGAGTCGACTGAAAACGGCAAGTGCTTCTCATACTTTTCTCAGTGTCCCATCAAAAGTTGTACTGTAAGTTCTCCCTGAAAAACATTGATTGAAAACTCCTTGCTGACCATGCTTTGGTCTCCAATTATTATGTCTAGGTGACGATGATACTGTATGAGGTTCTGAGGTTGTACCCACCGGCGGTCACCCTTAACCGGAAAACATCCAAAGAAATGCAGATTGGTGGCATCGTGTACCCTGCAGGCGTACTCGTTGAGCTGCCAATAATCCTGGTTCACCACAACCCGGATGTATGGGGGAAAGATGTGTTGGAGTTCAAGCCACAGAGGTTCGCAGAGGGTATTTCCAAGGCGACCAAGGACCAACCGGTCTTCTTCCCGTTCGGTTGGGGTCCGAGGATTTGCATCGGCCAGAACTTCGCCATGCTGGAAGCCAAGATGGCGCTGAGTATGATCCTGCAGCGTTTCGAATTTCAGCTCTCACCTTCGTACGCCCATGCACCGTACACCGTCATCACGCTACATCCTCAACATGGAGCGCAAATTATACTCAGGAGTCTCTGATGGTCATCTTGTCTTGAAGCTTTGTTGACTTGTCATGGGCTAGCTCATAGCTACGAAAATGTGGTAACTTGTGAGGACACTCAATAGTACACATAGGCGATTTAAGGACCCCCAATCGGAGATTGATCGAGGGTTGTGTATGTTAGTATCACCTATCGGTTACAATGCAAAATTAAAGTCGAGCCTAAGGGTTTAAACCATGTTCAAAAGACTAAACAATCACATACGGTTTGTTTGAGTGAAACGGGCAATACATATCACACACAATTAGAAATATAAAATAGTGAGTAAAATGCACCGGTGGTCACTGTATTTATTATGTCAAAAACCCACTTTGGTCACTGAACTTAAGAATACGGTCACTATTGTCACTGTATACACACTAGCAAAAATGCCCGTGCGTTGCTACGGGTTGATCTGTTTCCATCGTTTAAATTTCGTGGCGCACCACCCCTTCTACCCACGTGCCGCCTCCCCATCCTCCTCCTTCCACCAACACATGGCTCAGTTCCCGTCACCGACTCTGCCACCTTCCTCTCCCCTTAATTCTTCTTCTAGGTGTTGACCTCCCCTTCCCTATCTCAAATTCCCGAGGGTCTCCCAGCTCAGGCACATGTTATCCTGCATCGTACGCCTGCTGCCTAGGCCAGGGAACGAGCATCTTTCACACGTGCCACCACCCGCTCGGTTCCATGGAGACCTCCCCTGCGCACCCGTGCTGGCTCGTCTCATCGTGGGTCTCCTCTCCTCTACGTTTTGCCGATTGTCAGAAACCGGGCAAACAAATCTCTTGAACGTACAAACAAGGATGGTAGTCATTGATTCACCACACAAATTCTCCCAGGCATCTGCAAGGATCGATTCTAGTGAGTACTTGACGATGTGTATGTAGATGAGAATATTGCATCCCACTCGGCCGCTTGCACGATGTACACGTCATGTAGTGAGATATTATCCACCCGACAAAACTCGGAGAACAGATTAAGACATTAGAAACCGATAAAAAAACTATGCTGCATGCGTTGCATATAGTAGCTTGCAAAATTGCTTCTAAATTTCATATCATATATAAAGCCACATAAATAAAGAAGTGAACCTTTAAAATATGTAAATACATATACTGATGTAAATAAACGCTCATAGGCTACACGCTGCCATGAGCAGGCCAGCGAGGAGGACTTAACAAACATATAATCCTATTGATGTAAACAAACACTCACAAGGCGCTGACTGCTCATAGATTTGTTTAATATTTGTTTAATTATTAATGGGATTGGCTGGTCGCTGCCGCTGTACAATCTGCTTGTGCGTCCGAGCCTGTGCAGTCTATGATGCTGCTTAGTGCATGGAAACAGCAGGGAAGGGGCACAATACGATGCGCGATCGACCTCCGTTGATGGAGGAAAGCTCAATTTCGAGTTTCGATGACGAGCAAATTCCTGTAAAATCGATTGAGTATGATTTTTTTTATAGTTTGTGTGTGAATCACGTGCGGAGGAGAGGATCTATATACTGTATGAGTGGATTTCCCGGCCACGAAAGCGTGGTTGAGCTGAGTATCGGAGGAGAGCTTGTTTCCGATTAGTTGATGTCATACAGCCTCCTTGAGCGAGATCACGCGAGGCGATGCCCACACGGACCAAGTGATGGGCCAAATTTGCCGGCAAGCCCACTTCATGGAAGGGAACGGGGAGAGATCATGCGATGTACGAAACAACCTATCGATCGAACTCGACGGTGATGTAGAAAACAGATGAATCCTAGACCACTTCGACACGGATGACGTACAAGCGGACGATGGAAACCCACCACGACGTACGAACCAAAGATTGACGGACTGATCAAAGAAGGCTTAGTGTTTTTATTATTAGGTATAGATATAGATATTTCGGTTGACCAGTCGAACGATGTAGCCTACTCCGTGGGACCCACCTGTCAGTAGGTGGCGGAAATAAAATGATGTGCTAGAGGGATTTCGAACCTGAGATCGCAAGTAATAAATCGCACTAGGCTAGCCAACTGAGCTCCACACGATTAATGCTATTGCACGTAGTAACCCTTTTTATAGTTACAGGCCGTTGATGCATAATGAAAAAAAAAACAAACATAAGCATGCATGACATAGTGCAGTTCACACACTCACGCGTTCCGTCCATTGTTCGATAGGTTTGTCTAGTTTTAATTTATTTTTGAAATGGTTCTTTTGAGTTTGAAAAAATGTCAATTTTTACGTGAATACGTATACATGGTATATATGTCTGTGAGAATTTTCGTTTGAAAAGACGTTTTATTTCGGGCTACAAAAAATAACAAATTTGTGGCTATATAAAGTATATAGTAAAAATCATCTATTTTGTCCTTTTTTTGTAGCCTAAAATACAACACATTTTTAAACTAAATTTGGTGTGTACTTAGAAAATATGTTTACGTATTCATATACTTTTTTCAAAATATGTTGGAAACACACAAGTGCGATTGTCAATTTGTTTTTCAAAAACGCTATCACTTGGTGTCCATGTGCAACAACAACTTATTAAAAAAATACTTCTGAAATCTAGACATGTTACGTGTACATAGGCAAAAACCTGACATTATGTTATCTAAAAAAAAGTTGAAAACATGCTACGACGATTACCTTACTGCGGGCATGTGAGTGCCCCGTGTCTTGCATGCGCGCTTCCTTTTTTTCGCATTCTTCATCCGATTTTCTTACAAAAAAAGGAAATTATGCACTGAGACACTGTCGATCTTGTGCTCAGTTTGCTATGGCGTGAGGATTCCTCCTCCGGATCATAAGTTCGAGTCCGCTCTGACGCATTTTATCGCTCCATTTATTTCCGCCACCTACTGACAGGTGGGTCCCACGGACTAGGCTACATCGTTTGACTGGTCAACCGAAAAAATACGGAAGTATACGGTGAGCTAGTGACCGTAGAATCACTGCTGTGTGTATATAGTGACCGTATTCTTAAGTTCAGTGACCAAAATAGGTTTTTGACACAAATACTCTGACGCATTTTATCGCTCCATTTATTTCCGCCACCTACTGACAGGTGGGTCCCACGGACTAGGCTACATCGTTTGACTGGTCAACCGAAAAAATACGGAAGTATACGGTGAGCCAGTGACCGTAGAATCACTGCTGTGTGTATATAGTGACCGTATTCTTAAGTTCAGTGACCAAAATAGGTTTTTGACACAAATACAGTGACCACCGGTGCATTTTACTCTAAAATAGTGTGCATAGTGAAGAAATTTCGTGCACGGTATGAACATAAATAAATCATGGGCAATTCTAATGCCTTCTCGTGCCTTTCTCCCAAGTGTCTGAGGCAATTTTCTCGGTTGCGTAGACAAGCAGCTATATAAAATGCCGATCACTGCCGTCTTAGTGGAACACAACATTGCCATATAGTAGAATTACAAATTTACAATACAATTGTTTCTTAGAAGAAGACCGCTTTTCCTCAGCGCCGCATCGCCATGCCCACAAGACTAAGATGGTAGCAACTGGTATTTGTATTTTCCTATGCACAATGGATATTGCCAACAGTAGTTATATATTCATGACTTTTTCCTCTTTCTAAGTACTTTTCAGCCATCTTCACAAAGGATTACCTCCTAAACTTTGGCATTGAACAAGGATTACAGATAGACGCCTTATGCATTCTCTCGTATGTCAGGCGAGAAGTTTGTCTCTAGAAAGGCAATATTTTTTTTTTTTTGCGGGCAATATTGTCAACTGTGGGATCTTTACATCCAACTGGACCGATTCCATTGAGGCCATTGAACTTCGTCTTCATCGATATTTCAATAGTTAATTGATGTGAGAACACAATCTGTGTCATCGACCTCGTCGTCGAAGAGAATACTCGAAACAATAGAAACTTTGCTGAGTGCACTTGGCAAAAAAAAAAAAAAAAATACTCGGAAAATTAAAAACTTGCCGGTTGTTACACTCGGTAAAAAAATTACTCGGCAAACCAGAGCATTTGCCGAGTATTCCAATAGGCAAAGTCTTGATCAGATTTTGAATTCAACCATAGGAAATAAAAAATAGAAAATTTGCACATGAAGTCCTTTTACGTGACCTAGTTGTTAAAAAAATACGAAAAGGTAATTTGTGAGAAAACTCCACAAAAATGATATCATGTATTACATTATGGGACGGAGGGAGTATGACTTAACTAGAGTTTCTACCTAGATGACCATGTTGATAGCACAATTCATGATATACTTCATTATAATTTTCCGAAAATTTTCATAGAGCTTTATATTTGCATGACAAACGACATTTCCAACTAAAATTTTCCACTTTTTGTCACAACCATTTTATTTTCCATTTTAGCGCAAAAAATGGCTTCTTTCGTGAATGAAGTACAAAAATTCTATGGCAAAACTGCACCACGACATTTTTCAAAAAAAAAAAAAACTGTAACTAGCGGGATGGCCAATTGAGGGATGACCATGTGCTTTGTCTTGTAGCTCAAATTTGACATACTTTCTAATGACTCGGTAGAAGTCATTTAATTTGGGGAAAATAGCTAGAAAGATTGTAAATTCATAAAAGTTAAGGAATTGTAATTGAATATGATCTAGTTTTAGTGAAAATTGGAGCGGTGTCATTTTGCACCATATTTCATTGCTGATTCACACAATAAAAACATGTTTGGCACTTAAAAAATTGAAAAAATTCTTGTGTGCAAAAATATATAAACTCGCTTTGGCAACATTGTTTTTGTGCCAAGATGCACCTCGGTACCATATATAGGCACATTATCACAAACAATGCCATATATATGTCCATCAACATGGTTATTTGGCTTGAAAGCATGAATGTTTATAGATGATAGTTTGTTTTGTGAAGTTATTTTCACAAAAAATGTCAAAATAAAAATTTATCATTTTTTGAATTTCTTTTGTAGTTTTGAAAATGTGATCAAAATTGTCTGATGACCATTTGTACCAAGGGGTTGAATCTTGCGAATTTTAATGACTACTTGTGTATCTAGAGAAAACTATGATGCACATGTAGATCAAATTTGGCTACTTTTCTGTAAAATCGGCAAAAGGTCGTTTAAATGGAAAAGGTAGCTAGAAAGTTAAAATTCATAAAAATTAGGAATTTCATAAATAATGTGGTCTAGGTTGAGAGAAGACAAGAATGGTGCCATTTTGCACCATATTTTTGGTAGCCGATAAATGTAAAAAACATTTTTGGCACTTGCAAAATGGAAAAAATGTGCAAAAAAATAGAAACTCATTTTGGCAACATTTCTTGGGCCAAGATGCACCTTTCTACCAAATATGAACAAATTATCACAATTTATGCCATGTGTATGACCATGAACATTGTCATTTGGTTTGAAGGCATGAATGTTTATAGTTGATAGTTTGTTTTGTAAAGGTTTTTACAAAAATAAAAAAGCAAAATCCATGCTCAACATTTTTCCTTGCAACTATTATCCATAACAAGACCTAAGTCACAAGTTTTACATTTTTATTGTCTTTCAACTTCTTCTGCCGTTTTCAAAAAGTAGTCAAAATTGTCTGCATGATCATTCGTACCAAGGTGTTGAATCTTGCAAAACTCTCACCGGATCTCCCTGTAATTAATACTTGTGTACCTAAAAATAATTTTGGAGAATCATTAGAGAAAACTATCACACGAGTTCAAATTTGACCTACTTTCGATAAAGCGACTTGAAGTCAATTAAATGGAAAAAAGTAGCTAGAAAGTTTCACAATCCATACAATTCACTAAGTGTACATATAATGTGGTCTATTTTGAGTGAAAATTGGAATTGTGTCATTTTGCACCTTTGTTCAAAATATTTACTTAATTATTATCACAAACTATGCCATGTATATGACCATGCATATGGTCATTTGGCTAGAGTCATGAATGGTTTCACACATGATAGTTTGTTTTGTGAAGGTTTTTATTTATTTTTGTCAAAATCCATGTTAATAATTTTTCCTTGCAACTATTACGCATAAAAGGACCTAAGGCGCAAGTTTTATACTCTTTTGAATTTCTTCTGTAGTTTTCAAAATATGCTCAACATTGTTAGCATAATGGATTCAATCCCCTGACCGTGATTTGAGGCGGATGAGAAGAAGGATTTAGGAATCACCTTCTGTTTATTCAACATGCTAGTAGCAGCTTTGCCGCCATGAACCTGGTAATAGGAGCTAGTCAAGGAAGAAGACGTGTGAAAAGGGATGCCGAAAAGAAATGGAATCGGGTGCAAAGTCAGTAATACTAAGGCATAGAGAGTTGGAATTTCGCCTCCATTCTTGATTTCTATTGCGGCAGATGGAGGTAATATAATAATCGAGAGAAAATCATGATTAGACTCAGTCTGGATAAAAAAAATCCAAACTGAAGTTACTCTTGGGGTAAAGGTTTCTTTCCTTTGCTGAATGATCAGGAATAGCCAACTCTGGGTAAATGCTTTTCCCAACTCAAAGGAGATGAATAGTAGATCTGAGGGTACCTAGAAATCGAATAAATGTTGCCATTCTCTGATTCCACTTGCCGACTTTGAATGATCTCATGCTGGAATTAGAACAAGCGATTTGCTACTTTGGTCCATCAATTCTAAGATCATGCACAACAAATATTGCTACATATGAGAGAATATCTTTAACAACTGATTATACGACATCTCTCTTATCTTATAGAAAGAGCAGAAATACAACAACCGATACAATATTGCGACATCTAATCCAAACAGTGTATATTAGAGACAACCCTATTCTTTCTTCTCTTCCTTTTTAGGAAGGGGTCAGATTTCTTTTTGTGGTAGCAAGAGTACCAGTGCAGTTTTTAATGCTACATCAACGTGTATACTTAGCTAAATCATACATTTTAATGGTAGTTCCAAGTGATCCAGATTTCCTCTTAAGCACTATTTGGATAATGGATTTCTCTGAATTTTTTCGAAGCCTCACTCTCAAGCAAGTCTAAAGGAAAGCAGAAATATCTTTCTAAGAATCCTCCTATTTATTGGGGCTATGCTATATCGATTTGTTTCTTCACGAGGCTGAGACAAAGAAAGCAAAAGTGAAAAAGGCATGCCCTGCCAGCATTAGTTCCAGAGTAATAATAAAGATGATGTGAAACAAACCCGTTATAAAAAAGTTCCCCTGGGCTATCTAGAAACTATACCCTTGAGGGAATTGCCATGAAAAGGGAAGGAAACCTGTCTGATGCAACATCATTTCTGGCAGATTGTCTGAAGTCTTGTTTGTAAGTTGAGGGCTTCAAAAGGATTTAATTGCTAGTCTCGGTCAGTTAAATAGGAAATGAACATAGTTTTGATTTATGCATAGATCAGTATTATCCTCTGGGCGAGTATTGAGACTTTGAGGAACAGCTCAAGTGTTTTTAGAAAATTCGAATGGTAGTTCCACCGGGAAACAAGAATATATCATCATACCAACTAGGTACTTTGTTCATGTTTTCCATTTCGTTTATCATGGTCGTGAGCATAGAAAATGTGCCAAAGAAAGAGGCAAGGCTTTCCATAAGTCAGAATGAAACCTTCTTACTAGCATGTTGTTCTTTCTTTCCCTATGCATTCTATGTAAGAACGGATTTGTGGGCACAAGACTGCTCGATTGGTGACCTCCTACACACTGCCAGCTTTGGGCATACTAGCTCGTTGCGGAAGAGAATGAAGATAAATACTTTTTCATCAGTCATAGATTCAAAAAAAGTGATCAAGAGGGCCTCTCAATGCAAGTGATTCCCCGACAAGAGATCGTTCCCAGCATCCTCAAGTTCGTAGTCAAACTCATCTTCATCCACTTTTCATGGACTGGCGCCGGCAAGCGCCGACGTCTGGAGCTACCATTCGTAGCAAGGGGTTGAATATTGCAAAATTCTCACTGGATCTCCCATCTAATGACTACTTGTTTACCTAAAAAAGTATTGGAAATTTATTAGAGGAAATTATCATGCACTTGTAGTTCAAATTTCTATAAAATCGACTGAAAGTCGTTTAAATGAAAAAAAAGAACCTAAAAAGTTTTGAACTTGATAAAAATTAGTAATCGTACATATAATGTGGTCTAGTTTGAGTGAAAATTGGAGTGGTGTCATTTTGCACCATATCTTGGATTCTTGGTAATCGATTCACAAAACAACCATTTTTGTCACTTAAAAATGGAAAATGATATTGCTACGCAAAAAACTGGAAACTCACTTTGGCAACATTGTTTGTCAATGCAAGATGCACATTTGTAGCAAATATGGGCATATTATCACAAATTATGTCATATATATGTCCATGAACATGGTCATTTGACTTGAAAACTATGGTATAATAGATAGTTTGTTTTATGAAGGGTTTTTTATAAAAAAAGTCAAAAATTATGTTTATCATTTTTGCGCTTACAACTATTTCCCATAAAAGGATCTAAGGCGCAAGTTTTAATTTTTTTTATTTTTATTTCTTTTGTAGTTTTCATTAAGTGGTCAAAATGTTTGTAAAGTATGTTTTAAAAGAAACTCGACAAAACTGTTGTGTTCTGATTGGTCAAAATTTGAGATCCACGGATCGTGCCTCCCAACCGTTGTATTCCCTAAAATCCAATGGACACCATACATTTCTCCCCTCATGTCCTCTCTCCCGTCATCCATTCCTCTCTCTCTCTCCTTATCTCCCATATCTCCCCGTTCCCATGATCCCCACCTTCTCCTCTCCAGCCTAACTTCCGCGGACGGCAAGCATCCCCTTCTCCATGAGTCCCGTGCCTCTCTCCGACGATCTGTCGGGAGCCCCGCCTTCGATCCGTGTGCCGCTCGAGAGCTCTTCCTAGATCTCGGGTCGGTTGGATGCTTGCGTCCTGTTCCCCAACCTCGCTCCCCCAACCCCTATTCCTCCACCACCGGCCAACCGAGTTGGCATTTGATGACCCACAAGTGTAGGGGATCTATCGTAGTTCGTTTGATAAGTAAGAGTGTCGAACCCAACGAGGAGCAGAAGGTGTTGACAAGTAGATTTCAGCAAGGTTTCACTGCAAGCACTAAAAGGAAAATATTTATGGGTTTTTGTTATAGCGAACAAATAAAGAACAAGTAAGTAATAGATCATAACTATTGTTGCAGCGAGTGTCCCAATCCTTTTTAGCACAAAGGACAAGCCGGTGGTGTTACTTATGATGATTAAAATGTTCCTGAGGACACATGGGAATTTTGTAGGAGTTATGCCCTAGAGGCAAATAATAAAGGTGTTTTATTAGCATAACTCATATGTTCATAATAAGTTTTATACCATGCTATAATGTATTAAACAGAAAAATTAATACAGGCATGGTATATAAACAACCAGGTCCCTAGTAGCCTCTACTTGACTAGTCCATTGGGGCAACGGATGATCAAGGTTTCCTGATCATGGACATTTATGTCAATTGACAATGGAGTCGTGTCATTGGGGAATGACATGATGGACACCACCCAAAGTAAGTTAACGCAATAAGATCTGTCATGAAACATCGGCATTGCGATAACTTAAAAGATACGTAGTAGTAACCAAGTCCTTAGACCGTGAGATCATATTTAATCACTAGCCCGTGAGATCATGAAATTAAACCTGCCTTGCTAAAGCGGGCACCCCAAGAACATATTCAAGAAGATACAACCATTTAAGCTTGGGGATGCCCGAGTCATCCCTTCTTATTCATCAACAAATATCAGGTTGTCTCGTTCATGATCTATATTACTCATATTGTCCTTATATAATAATTGTATGCATGTGGACTTTTGTAAGAATTTTTATTGTGACAGCTATATTATTAAAATTTTCTTATGATGCTACTGAAAGTTATTATGAGAGAGGAAAACATGGTTCTAAATATCTCATAGTATTTAGTCTCCTCTCTTTATGTTGAAAGTTTTGAAGTTGCATTTGTTTTGCCCTCTTATGCTAGTCACATTATGTTTCAATGATTTATTTTCTTACAAGATTCCTATGCATAGGAAGAGGGTTATATTTAAATGTGTTTGATATTTTCTCCTTGATGCTCTCCGTATTATTTGAACTCTTAATCTTATGAGAGCATCATTAAAATAAGCCTAGCTACAAGGCATTAAAGAAAAGCGCTCATGGGAGGCAACCCATTTTATTATTACTTTCTGTTTCTTTTTGTTTTTCTTTGTGTTTGGGTGTTGTTGCCTTTGTAGCAACTCCCTTGTATCCTTTTTTTGGTTTTTGTGCCAAGAATAGCCTCTAATGAGAGGAAAGTTAAATTTTTGAGTTGCTGTCCAGAAATAGATTTCTGTCTGTCACCATACGAAAGTCTAAAAAATCACAGAACGTGATATGGGTCTTCAAATTTTTGACAGTAAGCATTAGGGTTTTGTCTAACTTTCATTAGTTTTAAGTTTTCTGATTTGAGGTGTCCCAGTATCCCTAAAAAATCATCTTTACATTCTGCTCTGTTTTTGACAGATTCTGTCTTTGTTCTTACATCACTTCTTTTACGGGCAAAGTGGAGTTCTTTTGATCCCGGAGCATCACTTAGATCTTTGTGGCAGTAGCTAATGTTTAGGAACAAGTTCATTTAATTTGTTAAGTGAGAACTGAAGGTGGATTATTTTGTTTGAGAACTAACCCTCTAATGAAGTTTATTAGAAGTTTTGTGTGAAGGAAGTTTTCAAGTATTCAAGAGCGAGGTGATGAAGGAAGATCAAGAAGGGATAAAAGCTCAACACTGGGGAGGTTCCCATGGACCTCCTCTGAAATATACAAGAAGTCACAAGCGTATAAGCTTGGGGATGCCCAAGGCATCCCCTTCTTCATTGACAATCATGAGTTTTCACCCGTGGTACTATATTTTTATTGCTTTACATATTATGTGCTATTCTTGGAGCATCGGTTTGTTTTTACTTTCCGTTTGGTTTTGTTTTTCCCTCTGATCTTTTAGTTTTACAAAAATAAAGTACCAAGTTTTACCCATTTGGTTTTAGTTGATGCATATGTTTTCAGTATTTTCTGTTCACTGCCCGATTTTTAATGTTTTACTGGAAGCTCGAAATGTCACAAATTTTATACAAAGCAAGTATCTACTAATCCTCTGTGCGCTCAAAAATTGGCGAAAATTTCAGAGACGTTTAAGTTACTTAAAAATTATGTTTTCCAGCTATCAAAGTTTCAATTTGCCTTTTTAAACAAAAGGAAAAACAAAAGGCCAGACAGGCCGGCCTCAGGCCGGCCAGGCCGGGAGAAAGGCCGGGCACCAGCCCGAGCGGTCCGGCCTTTGGCCGGCCCAGGCTGGGCTCCCAGGCCGGGGTAGTGGCCGAAGCGGCCGGCCCAGAGCCGGCCCAGGCCGGGCGCGCAGGCCGGGCACCTGCCCGAGGCCTCCGGCCTCAGGCCGGCCCAAGCCTCGGCCAGGCCGGGGGCACGGCGCGGTGACGTGGCGGTGGCCGCCGGTTGATCGACGGCGGGGGAGAGGGGAGAGGGCGCGGGAGAGGGCCAAGAGGGAGCTAAACCGGACTCGAAACTCACCCTGGTGCTCGTGGGTACTCGTCGGCGGCGGGGTGAATGGAATCGCCGGAATTTGTTCCGGGCGGCCGGCGGCCGAGGTGGACGATGACGAGGACGCCCACGTCGACGTCGGGCATCCCGGCTCGATTCCTCCGGTGGGGAGGGAGCAGAGGAGGCGGCTGACCCAGCCGTGGTCTTCGATTCGTGCAGGGCGGACCGGAGACGACGGATGCGAGCTCGACGCGACAACGGCAGGGAGGGAGCGCGCGAGGGGGAGAGGACGAGAGGGTGAGGGGCAAGCGGGGGAACGGGGTGAGGAGCAAGTGGGGGTCCTCGACCACCAGCAGGGCACGGCCAGGAGAGGGTGGGCGGCGGCATGGGCGCGGCCAGCTCGGCGGCATGGCGCCAGTGCCGTCGGCACTGTGGAGGAGAGAGAGAGGGAAAAGAAACGTTCGCGAAAACCACCTGGAACTTTTAAATAAATTGCAAACAGGTCCAGAGGCACTTTTTAGGGATTTAAAAGAGGCACCAGGACATTTTTATAAATTCCAGAAAAATTCATATAAGCTAGATTTAACCTTTAGAACCTCCACAAAATTTGGTGGTCCAAAATAAAATGTTTTGGGCAACATTTGTTCATAGTGTTTAGATTTGGTCATTTTTGATAAATTGCAAAAAGCGTTTAATTGGAGCAATTAACCATTTCCAAAAATAGTGAATTTAATCATGGAGGCTCCCAACATATTAATGAAGCTTCCCATGAATTTAGTTGGAATTTTTGGAATGTTTAACTTGGTTCCAAAAAATAGGAATTTAATTTAAGCCAATTGGAATCATTATATTTATTCCTTAAATGGCAAAATTTGGAATTTGAGAAAAAGGTCATAAGAAGCAAAGTTGGAACTTCCTAGACAATTTGGAAGTTCATATAGTTTGTTGACATGTTGTGCAACTGTATTTGATTTGAATTGCTTGGGAAGTTTGCCTCCCAATTTTAGTTGCTTGCATATGTTGGTATTTTTAGGAAAAGCAAGTTTCATATGCATGCCATGATGCAAACAAGGATGCAAAAAGCGGAAAAATTCTTCGTATTTTTCGTTACCAAGTTGGGGCTGTTACAGATGTCCCGGGCCTCATCCAGCAAGTCGACATCGTCTTCGAGTGCGGCTTCAGCGTCGTCTTTTGTCATACGCGACGATATGAGGTGCATCGAAGCGTATGTCATGTGGCAGGACTGCTTCTGCTCCGTACACCATGAAGAATGGGGTGTACTGGGTTGATCTGTTTGGCGTGGTGTGCAGGCTCCAGAGCACAGAGGGTAGCTCCTCCACCCAAGCACCCGCCGCACGCTTTAGCGGCACGAAGAGGCGTTTCTTGACTCCGCTGCAGACGAGGCCGTTCGCTTTTTCCACTTGTCCATTGGACTGCGGATGAGCGACCGAAGCGTAATTGGGCTAGATTCCTTGTTCCTTACAGAAATCTTGGAACTCTTCGGCGGTGAAGTTTGTTCCGTTGTCGGTGATGATGCTGTGAGGCACCCCAAAGCGGAACATGATAGACTTGATGAAGTTGACAGCTGAGGTAGCTGCGCAGTTGGTAACTGGCACGACCTCTATCCACTTGGTGAATTTATCGACAGCCACCAGTAGATGCGTGTGTCCCCCTCGAGAAGACTTGCGCAGTGGCCCGACCATATCGAGTCCCCACTGGGCGAAAGGCCATGCCAAAGGTATTGTCTTCAGTTCTGACGCCGGTGCATGAGGTCGTGTTGCGAATTTTTGGTAGCCGATACACCGCTTGACGATGTCCTCGGCGTCCTGCAACGCCGTGGGCCAGTAGAATCCAGCATGCAGGGCCTTGGCGACTAAGGCTCTGCTGCTAGCATGGTGTCCACACGTGCCAGTGTGGATCTCGAGGAGCAAGGCCCTGCCGTCCTCTGATGCGATGCACCTCTGGAGGATGCCTGATATGCTGCGCTTGTATAGCTCTCCGCCGATTATTATGAAAGCTTTGGCACGGCAGGTGATACGCCGTGCTTCGACTGTGTCCTCCGGAAGCTCCTGCCGGAGCATATATGCCTGGAATGGCTTTGTCCAGAGAGGCTCGACGAGGAATACTTCAACTGGATGTTCTGCTGCTGCAGGTGCATCTTCGCTTGCAGCTTCGGTCCCGGTTGCTGGTGTAGAGGGAGCCGCAGGCTGCTTGACCTTGATGGATCTTTTGTTTATCTTTTCCAGGAAGACTCCGGGGGCAACTTGAGTTTCAAGGACCCGATGTTGGCGAGGGTGTCGGCCTCCTCATTGCTTGCCCGCCCGACATGGCGAAGCTCGCAGCCGTCGAAGCTCCCCTCCATGATGTTATACAGGTTCCTGTATGCTATCATGTTCTCTGTTGTTGCGTCGCACTCCTTCGTGGTCTGTTGCACGACCAGGTTCGAGTCTCCGTATATCATCAGGCGATCAGCGCCGCACTCCTTAGCCATCTTCATCCCATGGATCAGGGCTTCATATTCTGCTTCGTTGTTGGATGGCTTCTCGAAGTCCATCTGCAGCACATAACGAAGCTTGTCGCCTTTGGGTGATATGAGGATAACACCTACTCCTGCGCCTTCGTTTCTCTTGGACCCATCGAAGTACATGGTCCATGAGTTGGACGTATCGGGTACCGACGGCAACTGTATCTCCATCCACTCCGTGGTGAAGTCGGGGAGGACTTGCACCTTGATTGCTGTCGGGTGTTTGTATGTTAGGTCCAGAGGACCTAATTCGATGCTCCATTTGGCGACTCTGCCTGTCGCTTTGGAGTTGTTGAGTATGTCGCTTAGTGGAGCCGCGCTCACCACCGTGATGGGGTACTCTTGGAAGTAGTGTGCCACTTTACGCGAGGTCATGAATACCCCATACGCTAGCTTCTGATAGTGCGGGTATCTCTGCTTTGACTGAGACAACACCTCGCTGAGGTAGTATATCGGTCTCTATACGCCATGAGCTTTTCCTTCTTCAGCCCGCTCGACTACCAGCACCGTACTGACTACCCTGTTTGTGGCCGCTATATAGAGATACAGCGGCTCCTTTTCATGTGGTGCCACCAGGACTGGTGGCGTTGACAGGGTGCGCTTGAGGTCGATGAAGGTGGCTTGGGCTTCCTCGGTCCACTCGAAGCGGTCCGTCTTCTTCATGAGTTGGTAGAACGGGAGCGCCTTCTCCCCAAGCCTGCTAATGAATCGGCTGAGTGCCGCAATCCTTCCAGAGAGCTGCTACACATCCCTGAGCTTCGACGGTGTCGGCATCTTCAGGAGCGCCTGTATTTTCTCCGGGTTTGCTTCAATGCCTCGCGCAGATACGAGGTAGCCTAGTAGTTGCCCGGCTGGCACACCGAACACGCACTTAGGGGGTGTTTGTTTGGGCTTTGGCTTTTGACCAAAGGCCAAAAGCCAAAAAGCACCTAAATAGGTGCTTTTTGGCTTTTGAGTTTTGGAAGCCAAAAGCATTGGATTAAAGCTTTTGGCTTCCAAAACTCAAAAGCCAAAAAACACCTATTTAGGTGCTTTTTGGCTTTTGGCCTTTGGCCAAAAGCCAAAGCCAAAGCCCAAACAAACACCCCCTTAGTAGGGTTCAGCTTGATGGTGTATTTCTTCAGTGCGGCGAATGTTTCGCGGAGGTCGTCAAGGAGCGTGTCTTCCTTCTTGGTCTTGATGACGATGTCGTCAATGTAGACCTGGACATTGTGTCCGATCTGCTCCTTGAGGCAGTTCTGCATCATATGCTGGTACGTGGCACCCGCGTTCTTCAGCCCGAAGGGCATCGTCGTGTAGCAGTAGACACCAAAGGGCATCGTCGTGTATCAGTAGCCTAAATAGGCATCCAGGAAGCAGAGGCGTGCGCAGCCTGCAGTCGAGTCGACAATCTGGTCGATTCGAGGCAGTGGAAAATGATCTTTTGGACAACACTTGTTTAATGAAGTGAAGTCGACACACATGCGTAGTATGTCTGTGTTCTTCTTTGGCACCAGGACTGGGTTTGCGACCCAGTCGGACTTCTTGATCTCTCGAATGAAGTTGGCTGCCAGGAGCCTATCGATTCTCGCCCGATGGCGAGGCGCTTCGGCTCCCCAAAGCGGCGCATCGTTTGCTTGACAGGCCTTGCATTGGGTAGGATCTGGAGGGCGTGCTCGGCGAATTCCCTGGGTATGCCAGGCATGTCAGCTGGACACCAGGCGAAGATCTCCTAGTTCTCACGTAGGAACTCGACGAGCGCGCCTTCCTATGCGGGAGACAAGCTCGTCGATACGAGGACCGTCTTCTTATGGTCCATCGGGTGCACCTGATGCTCCCTTGTGTCGTTTGTCGCGTTGAAGGCAGAGCCTGACACTGATTGTTTGCCCTCGGGAAAGAGGGTGCGGTCGTTGGTGAGTGCCAACTCCTGGAGCTGCTCCTGGGCCCCGAACGACTCAGAGATCATGTTGAACTTGCGATCGCACTCGTCGGATCGTTCAAAGTTTCCGCTGACGGTGATTGTCCCGTAAGGCCCCGGCATCTTCAGCTTCAGATATGCATAGTGCGGCACCGCCATGAACCGTGCGAACGCTGGTCGTCCCAGGATGACATGGTACTGTGACTTCCAGTCAACCACCTCGAACTCTATCCTCTCCTTCCGGAAGTTAGCTGGCTCACCGAAGATTACGTCGAGCGAGATCGTTCCCAAGGGATAGACTGGTCTCCCTGGTACTATGCCGTGGAAGGTATTGACGGAGGGCGCCAGGCTTGTCGTCAGTATGTTCATTCCGCGCAGCGTGTCAGCGAACATGATATTGATTCCGCTGCCACCATCTATGAACATGCGGCTCATATTGAAGCCTCCTATCTGCGCGTCCAAAACAAGGGCCGCGTGGCCCGGCCGCAGGACTTGAGGTGGATGATTGTCCCTGCTGAATGTTATGCTGGCATGTGACCAGTTGAGGTACTCCGGTACCGCGGGTGGTGATTTGACGGCAAGGTGGACCTGCCTTGTTATGAGCTTTTGGTCCCGATTTGAGGGACGTCCTTTCTAGATCATGAACATGCGACCCACAGGCTTTGGGTAAGCATCTTCTCCTGCTTGGGGTTCCTCGACGCGTGGTTGGAGCTGAATAGCTCCCGCCATATGTCCCGGAGGCAATGGTGGAGCGTGTGACGCTCCTACAGCCAATGCCCCCGGTACCATCTGCTCCTGCTGTTGCTGCTGCAAAAGGAGCCGTGCGTACTGCGTATGGAGGTCTTGAAACTTTTCGCAATCCTTGAGGAGGTGCTTGGACGTGAGAACACCATTCTCATCCCTGAACATGTGGAATCGGCATGCGTCATGGAGCGTTGGGGGAGGCCGTGGAGCTCGACCACCTCGCGACTCTCGCGGCCGCCATTCGCGCTTGACTTCCTTGCTGCTCTTGTAACCGGTTGTTCGACTATCGCGCTCATAGCGATTGTCGTCACGGTTTCTTTGCTCGCGGCTATCAGTAAAGCCTGCCACCACGAGTTCCATGCCCTCCGTGTCCTCGTAGACACGTGACTTCCTCTTGCGACGGCGGTCGCTGTTATGGTGACTCCAAGAACCTTGATCGCCGTTGACACCAGGTGTGCCGGCGTGCTCATTGCGTATATAATCTTCGCCATCTGCACACTCATTGGCTATCTGCATGAGGTGGGCGATGGTTTTAGGCTTCACTCAACCAAACGTCTCCCGGAGCTCGACCCGATAGACTCCTCGGGTGAACGCGTATATGGCGTTGTCTTCCGATATCTTCTCCGTCGCGTTGTGGAGGAGAGTCCAACGCTGGATGTACTCGCGCAACGTCTCATCTTCACGCTGCTTGCAGGCTCGCAGCTCCTCGAATGAGGCAGGTCTCTTGTACGTGCCGATGAAGTTGCGGACGAAGTCCTCTTTGAAGTCTTCCCAGCAGGTGTATGCGCCTCTCGGTAGGCTCTTGAGCCAGGCTCGAGCCGATCCCGAGAGCATGAGTTGTATGTACTGCATGGCAGTAGACGTCGATCCTCTTTGGCAGGTTACCGCCGTCAGGTAGTCCTCCAACCAGGCGGACGGTTCTTGCAGGCCATCATACTTGGGGGTTTCCGAGGTTAACCTGAATCCTTTCGGCATTCTGGTCTCCCTGATGCGTCGACTGAAGCATAGTGCGCCGCAGGGCTCGAGGTCATCATCGGACGACGAGCTGTCGCTTTCCTCCTCTTGAACTGCTCGCCTGGAGCGGTTCCTGGTGACCTTGTTATGCGTGATGGCATTGCGCGCATCTTCGCCCTCGGTGAGTTGGTAGCGTCCCTCGTGCCCGCGATTACCACGGTTTCGCCGGTCGCGGGTGGCGTGATTGTCTTCTTCTGGAGCTGCTCGCTCATTGCTGCCGCGTGTGACGCGGTTTTCTCGATCTTGGGTACGGTCGCCCGCTTCCCGAGTTCTTGTCTCCCGCCGCGGACTCGGCTGGCGGCGATTAACCGTGTTGTTGCCAGCTACTGCGGTTGCAGCTGGTTGTGGCTCCTCAGGTATCAATGTCGTCCCCATTGTACTGAGGAACTTGATTTGTTGGTGATGCAGGGCTGCCCGCGGATCGCTCTCTGGCAGCTGTGTAGCCTGCAGGTATGTGGCCACCGACATTAGGACACCAGAAGCAGTCTTGGGGATAGGGATTCCCTGCTCGTCCACAGACATGAAGGACGCCTCCAGATTATGGGCGACGTTGTTCCGATCTGCCTCTGGTATCCGCAAGTACCGAGGCTGTGCTTGGGGGTCACGGGATCGCCCTGAAGATTGGACGGACATACCTTCCCGCCGCGCACTCGATATGCTGGCCTGCCTTCTGCGCTCCGCCAACTCCGCCTTCGCGGCTTCCAGCTTGAGGCTTTCTTGCCACAGCAGGTACTGGTAGCACGCCAGGTCTTCTGGTGTCGCGTCGGCTGCCGGTTGGCCATCTGCTACAGCCTTGATTGCTTTTTCGCCCATAGCCTGGTTGATGTGAAGCTGCGTCCGCCCGTTCTGTAGGGTGACGACATACGGGTAGTTCGGCTGGTCACCCCTGTTAGGCGGAGCGTTTACTTCGACCTCCGAGTTTGCGGCTACCGTCCTTGCGGCGGCGGGGGCTGCGGCTCCTGCCGCGGCCGTTTCCCCGGGTCCTGATGCTCCTCCTCCTACAGGCACCGTCATGTATACCTTGATCGGCAAGAGATACGGCATCTGATCGTCGGAGTCGTCACTTAAGGCGGACTCGAAGGATGCCAAGGCTCCGCTGGTGGAGTACGCAGGGCTTGACGGAGTAGATGAGATGTATGGCGCGACCGGCATCTCGGTCGTGCGCGTGAAGTCGACGGTTGGCGATGTAGATCACGATGCTGCGGCCAAAGGCGATGTAGGTTCGTCGAGTGTTCCCTCCGCGAAATCCGCGCGGGGTGACAGGATGTCCACCGATGTAGTCGATGAAGTTGCGACTTCCGCCGATGAAGTCGATGAAGCGGCGGGTTCCTCCGATGCAGAAGGAGGTGCGTCCGTGAGATGGAGCGTGCCCCACTTGTTGACGTAGAAACGCAGCTTGCCAAAGCTCGTCTCCATGCCAGCTTGCAGGTCCTCGAAAGCCGACTGCACGACTGGCGAGTGCGGATGAAAACCTAGGGAGCCGAAGTAGATCGGCTGTTGCAGATCCGGCGAGTCGCCGATGGTCGCTGATGAAGCCGCCGAACCCGTAGATCCAGCACCAGTCTTTCCCACAGACGGCGCCAATTGACGTGGGGTTACCACGCCAAATTCCTCGGATGACATCCTTGGGTTGAGAGAACGAGAGAAGAAGATGGTGGTACTGGTGGATTCGTCGGCTGACAAGCGGGATTTACCCAGGTTCAGGCCCCCGAAGGTAAAAGCCCTACGTCATGCTTGTCTGGAATTGATGATGGAGCTTACAGATCGATTACAATGGCGAGATCGTGAGATTCGATCTTGCTAGGGTTTCTGGCGATGAATATGAGCGTACCCTAGGTCGGCGGCCCTCCCAGTCCTGAAATAGTGGGACTGGGTTTCGGGTCCTATACCGACTAGGTTTACATCTGGGCCTACCGACCTAATATTTCTAGCCTTTCCTTCGGGGCCTCCTTCCTGGGCCTGATGACAGATGGGCCTTTTATTCTCTTCCGCACCAGGGTAGTCTACGATGGCACACCCGAAAGGTGTACCCACGTCAATGATTGTCTTGATGTACAATGTATGAGTGCACGCATATGTTGGGGAATGCATGTAAGGTGATCACCGGTAAGGTAATGGAGTGAGGAGGACTTGGGAGGATAAGTAAACCCGAGATCGAATCATGAAGTTACTCTATTGGGGGATATATGGGAGACCCTAGAACTTAAGGCTATGGTGGGACAATTATGTCTTAATAATTCTTGTGCTGCACATTTAATTGGCCATGAGATCCATCATAAGAGTTGTGTAATTTGCTCATTTACTTGGCTACAACTATTTATGGCTCCCCCTAGAAGAAACAATTAAGACTAAAACATGTGCTTCACTAATTGTGACAACCACACGAATGAAATGACAATTGCCAGAACATTTGCTCCCTTGAGATATTTGCTACTTGAGATTCTTGCTACTTGTTACCTTGATAAAACTGCTTTAAGAAACTTGCATTAGAAATCTTGCTCTTAGAAACTTGTTGCTAGATAAACCTACTCCACATCACTTGGTTCCATTAGTTAGTTCCTTTCTTACTCAAATTTATTGCTTTGCATAAAAGGCCATATAAGAGGGTTATAGGGCTTTAGAGAATAGATAGTTTACCTTCAGATCCTTGTGGGTTCGACACTCAAATACTTATCGAATTGTGCTACAGTGATTGCTTGCTCTTGGGGATTATCAAGTACTTTTCTGGCGCCGTTGCCGGGGAGCGTTTTGCTAAACTTTTATTCTTGTTTGCATTGCATACTAACATATATTTCAAAACACAAAAAAATTATAAAATGGAAAATTATTATGAAAACGCCTTGATAGCTGCTGAATTTAGAAAATCAAATGAAGGGAAAAGATTAGGAGGCTACATAGAGCTTCTATATAAAATTGCTAGTGAGCTGCTTGATTATGATGAGGAAGAATATCAACCTATGCCTAATGAGAACATTATTAATAATGATGAAGAATATGGTTTAGACATGCTATATGATAATGCTTTACATGATGATCCATTATGCTCATTAGATGATAAGTCTTTATATGGTGATTCTATTCAAAACTATGTGGTTATGTTTAACTTTAATGCTTGCAACTATTATGAGAGAGGAAGAGATAAGAATACCCTTTATGTATCTATGTTATTTAAAATGCAAGCTATTGATTATTATATGCATTGGTTACCTCAAGTTTGCTGTTATTTATTCATATATAAAACTCCAATGCATAGGAAAAGAGTTAGACTTAAAAGTTAATGGTTTAATGTTTTGTGGTGTGCTCTTTATGCTTTTATTTCCTATTCAGTTTGGGCACACCTTTACATCTTGAGAACTTGCAAAATAACTTTACCTACTGTTTTTTTAACAATTAGTTTAAGATTTTCATTTTATATAAAATTTGGGAAAGTAAATGAGAAGGATGAGTAATGGAGAAGTTGGGGTCGACCTTGAACATGTGTTGTTCATGCCAATGGAACCATTGCAAAGTCCCTATCATTAAAACTTTCCCCAAAGCTAAAAATAAATAAAAAGAGTGACATCACCTTTTTATCTTGTTTTCCATCTTAAAAGGCAAGAATAACCTCTTTTGAGAGGTAGGATTAAACAATAGTGATTTGCTGTCTAGAAAACAGATTCCTGATCTTCACTGCGAATATTTTTAAAAATCACAGAAGAGGAATATTGACTTGATATTTTACGACAGCACTCTTCAGTTATTAGTACACAATTCACTAGTTCAAAGTTTTTTGGTTTGAGCAACGTAAGTGCCTCTGAAAATTCACTCTTTACGGGATGTCCAGTTTTTGACAGATTCTGTCTTTATTTCGCATTGCTCTCATTACTTGTGTTTTGTGCGGTTCTTTTGATCAAGGAGCATTACACAACCGTAGTAACAGTAGATAATGTTTAGAATCAATTCATGATATGTATTTGCTGTACCTATGTGGATTTAATTTATGAAGGCACTAACCCCTCTAATCAAGTTTATGATGAGTTTTGTGTGAGATAAATTTTAAGGTGGAAGAATTGAGGATGATGAACAAGATCAAGAGGGACAAAAACTCAAGCTTGGGGATGTAACCCCTAAGCTCACCCTGCATACAAGAATTTAAGCTTGGGGATGCCAAGCCACCTCACTCCAACCATCTTGATACCAAGTAAGTAAGCCTAGCTATATGGCTATAAAGAAAGCGCTTTACGGGAGGCAACCCGGTTGTTTACACTTTTGATTTTATTTGTGTCCTCTTGCTGTAGCAAGAGAATGTTTTCTTAGTTTAGTTTCTGGAATTTTTAATAAAGTGCCAAATTTTACCCATTTTGGTATGAAAAAGTGGTTGTTTTGCATGCGGAGATTTCATTCCAGCACAGGTCTGTGCACAGTTTGATTTTTATTTCTTATTCTGTAACTCCGATTGACCTGATATTTTTACTGTAACTGAAACTTTTCATCCTCTGTATGCATGAAATTTTCCAGAATTTTTAGACATGTGTAAGTCTGGTAGAAAAATACGTTTTGCTGCTGTCACTTTTCTGGACAGATTCTGTCCAATATTGTTTGATGCATGTTTTGAACTTTTAACTTGAATCTTGTTGATCCAATTGAGTTTATTAATAGGCATACAACATTATACACTTTCTGGACATTCATATGAATTTTTGTCTAAGGATTATAAGCAGCAAGTAATGCATTTGTCTATCACTACTAATGTCACCCCACAGAAAAGAAATGGGAGAAACAGTGTTTTGAAGTTTTTTCACAGGGATTAGAGGAGATGCACCAAGAACTATCCAAGGATGGTGAAAACCATAAGCTTGGGGATGTGAAGACATCCCCACTAGACCAACACACTCTCGGTTTGCACACGTCTAACTTCTGTTTTTCTATCAATGCACTTTATCGCATAAACTTGGAGCGTCTTTTATTTGTTTGTTATGTTAGTCTAGTTTTTGTTTTGAGGCCACCACTATCATTTATATATGAGAAAGCTACTGGAAATATGGGTTGAAATATCTTGCATGCTTTTATTGTATTGGGAAAAGGGATGTCTAAGTTGATTTTTAATGACACATATAGTTGCATGATTCATGAGTTTCTTTATGAGTAATAATTTGCAAATGCTTTATCATGAGCTATCTTTTATTCATGTTTTGATGCTGTATGTTATTTCACCTTGTTTGACATGAATTAGTTAGTTCTATGGACACTCATGCATGCATCTAGATGGTCATCTTTCTCCCTTTTGCTAGCCCAAAAATTCCAACAAGTAAAAACTTGTTTCCAACACCTTCAACCAAAGTTTTTCCAGTGAGTCCACCATATCTACCTATTAGCTTTATGCTATTCCAAGTATGTTATTTGTGTTATCTATGCCTCTAAATGAAAATGATTATGTTATTTATTTTAATGGGAAAAGTTGGTTAAAAAGCTCTCGCGAACTTGATGCACACTTTACTTTTATTGCATTTAATAAACATGAACCATTGTGATTAATATTATGATGATAGTGGCTTGATAAATGTTTAAGGTTGGGAGTTAGCCCATATGTGCTGTCACATGCAAAGCTTTCAACATGTTCCATCATTTATTTAGTTGATATCATGTACTTTTTTTATGGATGCCTATCATGGTGAAATAATGTGGAAATAGAGTAAGTTTAAATGAGTTTGTATAAATGGTTAGAGAGAAACCTGGGCCGCTAATCTAAGCCATGCATCTTTCATGGTGGAAATTTACTTACATGCTATTTTGAACTTTCTGTGATACACCCTACAATAAAAATCTATAATAAGTGGTAAATAAAAAGGGTGTTGTGGTTGTTCATTATGTTTGTTTGTCTTGTTGTTTTGATGTGCGCTTGATCCATATCATGGGACAAGAGGTACCCCAGTTGAGGCTCTTGATAATACCATTATTACTTACAATGATAGATAACTTAAACTTGCTTTGTTTCCCAAGTTGAGTAATCATGGTGTAGGTACTTGTATTCAAGGGGCATGAGACATCTAACCTTTACTTTATCAAGGCCACTACTCATATTTGCTTTCACATTAAACTTTAATCATTTAAGATGCTATGATAGGGGAATGAGAGCTTGACACCAAGTATTACCACTGCATTCAATAACTTAAGTAGAATAGTTTGGAGGATGGATGAAACTTATGCATGTTTTACCTCTACTCATTTATATATCTTTTCCAAAGTGTCCACCTTTTATATTCAGATTTTCATCTTCACTCTATGACCTATGTAGGATGTTCTTACTTATCATATTGCATACATGTGGTCCATATTACTATCTTTTATGTTACACTTTGTGAACTATCATTGAACATCCTTGCATTGAATACTTGATATCACTTTATAAACTGTTTGCATATTGCTACTTCTTTGAATAATGAATCATTTGACTTTATGTAGCAGTAGCAATCATCTTTCATATCCATGTTGTTATTATATTGCAAAGTTCATGTTAGTTTTATCACTTCCATACTCGAGGACGAGCATGGGTTAAGCTTGGGGATGTTGATGCATATAAAATGCATACATGAACTTTGCACTATAATACTTATATTCCATTCATATTTGCATCATATAAGGGGTATATTACTGTTATTTAATGATTTTTGGTAATTAATAATGATTTCCCCTTTTTATGGAATTAATCCTGCGCAGGCAGAAAACCCCTATTTCTTTCCTTATTTATTTCAGGGCCTTAACGACGTCATAATGAGCTGCAAATTTACGGGGATCATTATTTTGGAAGGAGGAAGACCTAGGAGCGAAGGAAGCAAGCAAACGGAGGCCGGAGGGGCAAAAGAGGGTGCCCCACGCGTCCCCTGTACCTGGCCGCGTGGGCCCACCTCTTTTGGCCCTCGTGGCCCCGTTTGCGTCGATCCTTCTTCCCGAAGCTTCCTCGTGACCTAAAAACGACTATAAAAATAGCCCCCTGACGTTTTCCAGGAGGAGGCGGCGGAGAAACACAAAACCTGAAACAAAGAGACAAAAGGCTGCCACCGGAGAAGATCGGAGGGGGGAAATGCCGCCGGAATCCACCTCCGGAGGTCTCCACCCCCCTCCGGCGTGATCATCATCAACATCTACAGCAAGATCATCTCCATCTCTCCACTGTAAACTCTTGGCAAACATGATGTATGATGCAATATACTTTTCCCGTGATCTATTGTGTCTCTCCATCTATGTTTGAGAAGTGATTTGTTCATGGCATTAGTGAAATAGTTCGTTGATTCGTTGCATACAAGCTTTGTTATCTTTTATGATTGTCTTGATGTACAATGTATGAGTGCACGCATATGTTGGGGAATGCATGTAAGGTGATCACCGGTAAGGTAATGGAGTGAGGAGGACTTGGGAGGACAAGTAAACCCGAGATCGAATCATGAAGTTACTCTATTGGGGGATATATGGGAGACCCTAGAACTTAAGGCTATGGTGGGATAATTATGTCTTAATAATTCTTGTGCTGCACATTTAATTGGCCATGAGATCCATCATAAGAGTTGTGTAATTTGCTCATTTACTTGGCTACAACTATTTATGGCTCCCCCCTAGAAGAAACAATTAAGACTAAAACATGTGCTTCACTAATTGTGACAACCACACGAATGAAATAACAATTGCCAAAACATTTGCTCCCTTGAGATATTTGCTACTTGAGATTCTTGCTACTTGTTACCTTGATAAAACTGCTTTAAGAAACTTGCATTAGAAAGCTTGCTCTTAGAAACTTGTTGCTAGATAAACCTACTCCACATCACTTGATTCCATTAGTTAGTTCCTTTCTTACTCAAATTTATTGCTTTGCATAAAAGGCCATATAAGAGGGTTATAGGTCTTTAGAGAATAGATAGTTTACCTTCCGCTCCTCGTGGTTCGACACTCAAATACTTATCGAATTGTGCTACAATGATTCCTTCTCTTGGGGATTATCAGATACCACTATAGGAATAACACCACAACATGAATCATCAAACAATCAAATATTACTCAACAATATGCAATTACTAGCAACTAGGTTTTCCCCATGTCCTCAAGAACCAAATGAACTACTCACAAGACATCATATTGATCATGATCAGAGGTGGTATGAATATGGGTAAAAATCTGATCATAACGGTAGTTCATCGATAAAACTCACAAGCATCAACTACAAACGGTAATCAACACCCGGCGGGAAGTGATCCTGATGAACTAACAAGTAACAACTTCAAAATCTACAGCAAGATGAGATGGGGAGATGATGGTGATGAAGGTGCTGGTGATGGAGATGATGTTGATGATGATCCCGATGATGCCCGGCGTGATGGCGATGATGATGGCGGCGATTTCCCCCTCCGGGAGGGAATTTCCTGGCAGATTTCACCCTGTCGGAGCCCTTCTTCTTTTTGTCTGGTTTCCGCCTCGCAGAGGTGGCGGAATATTTCTTCGAGGTCTACCCCGAAGTTTTTAGGTCAAAGGCTAGTAATACGCCGAAGGGATACCGGAGGGGCCCATAGGGGCCAAGGGCGGGTCCCAGCCACGGCCAGAGGTGGGCCCGCGGCCAGGGGTCGCCCCTGCACCTGGTGGCTCGCCTCCGTGCCCCCTTCTGGCTCTGTGGCTTGCTTCCCAAAATAATGACTTATGTATTTTCCTGGAATTTTCTGAGCTTCGCAGGTTAGGTGTCTTGACACGTAGATTTTCAGCTGATTCCGGACTCCGGCAGACGAATCCCCCATAAATGCAAAACATGCAAAATAAGATAAAATAACATAAGTAATGTATCGTAACATGCAATGAATAAAGATAAGTTATGAAGTAGAATAGTGATGCGAAATGGACATATCAGCCTTCTTCCTCGGGCCGTTCCATCTATAGCACCTCCAAATCCATTCGTTGCGCCGCCTACCATCCTACCGCCACCTTGGCGGCACCCTCGGCACACTAGCCCAGTTTCTCCAGCTGCATTCCACCTGCGACCCCAGGTTCGAGCCTCTCCGCGCTGATGGGTTTTGATTCCTGCTGAAAGGGCTGACACTGGGGCCCATTCTTGTTCTGATGACCTCGCTCGGAGACATTTTCACTGTTCATACGGTTTTCTAGGTGTAACCGTCTAGAATGTATTGCCCTTTGCCGAGTGTTACACTTGGTAAACCAATCTGTTTCAGTCGTTCTCCGTTGCTTGTTATTTTTTTAGCCGAGTACACTAGTGGAAAGTCTTTGTCGAGTATTGATATCTAATACACGCTTCTATTCTTGTAGACTTGTCGGGCCTCCAAGCGCAGAGGTTTGTAGGATAGCAGCAAATTTCCCTTAAGTGAGTAACCCAAGGTTTATCGATCTCAGGGAGGTGTAAGGTGAATGTATCCTCTCTCAAGCAACCCTACAATTAAGATACAAGAAGTCTCTTGTGTCCCCAACACACCTAATACAATGGCTAATTGTATAGGTGCACTAGTTCGGCGAAGAGATAGTAAAATGCAAGTGATATGGATGGTAAAATGTGATTTTGTAATTCTGTAATAAAAATGGAAGCAAGCAAACAAGTGACAAAAGTGACTAAAAATGGTGTATCAATGGTTGGAAACAAGGTCTAGGCTTCATACTTTCACTAGTGACTACTCTCAACATTATTAAAATAATTAAACACATGATGGTTCCCACAAAAACACATGCATGGTAGACGTTACTCGGAGATCATTCTTTCATGGATCAAATAGGATGAGAATTGCGTAGTGCTACGAAAAGCACACCTTAAAGTTCGTATTCCACATCTATGGACACTTCATGTTGTCACTATCTGCATCCAAAGATAGTACTAACAAACACCACAACCTATTTCTTAAATAGTCTCTTTCTTCAATAACACAAGCATCAAGAAACCTCATCATCTATTCAATCCAACAATAATAAAGAACAAACTCATGATGAAGATCCCTCTAATCTTGATGCATAGAGCCACACACGGCACCCTCACTGCCACCGTGGTACCGTGATCACAACGGTTACTCCGCAAATTATACTAGATAACACCACTTAAGCAACATCATATCCATTAAACATAGGGAAACATCATGTATTCAACTATACTAATAAAGCTCATGATCACAACGAAGATCACATCATGGGAGAGAGAGAGAGAGAAAGAAATAACCACATAGCTACTTGTATAAGCCTCAGCCCCGGTGAGGGACTACTCCCTCCTCATCAGGGGAAGCATCGGTGTTGATGGAGATGGCTCCGGCGGTCGATACCCGTCCCGACAGGGTGCCGGAACAGGACCTTCTGAACCCCCAAAACTTGTCGGCGATGGCAGCAGAGCTCTGTATCGTATTTGAGAAAATCCTTCGGGGGTTAGGGTTTTTTCGTTGGGGATGATTTTATAGGCGTCGGAGGCGACCGAGAGGTGCCCCACAGGGCAGGGGCGGGTCCCACCCGTGGCTGGTGTAATACCCCAGCTTCTAACAACCAACGAAGGGTAGAAGTATGATTTTGTGCATCTGCATGCATGCCTCTGAAAATCCGAACAAATTTTTCGCAAAATAAAACCCTGGAGGGATTGGTGATCATTCAACTTCATGAATAGAGTTTAGCTCATCTGAGGTGAATGTGATAAGTTTTGACATGACCTCCAGACATTTTTCGGGTTGCTGGAAATCAGATCCAAATTGGAATATACATATGATATTGAATTGGAGAACTTATTTAGATAAATAACAAAGTTATACATGCTTATTCAACAAGCAAATAACTCATAAGTAAATTACCAACTCAACATCTTTCACAACTCAAAGAGTTATTAAAACAAATTAATAATGTAATTGGTTGAAAACCAGAAAACTTTGTCCTTGCTTTGCTTCAACCATAAAAGCTAATATAAATGCTTAAGTAATCCTATTTTACAACAAACTTGATCTTCTCTTTGATCTTAGCTTCTTATCTTCAAATCTTTCCAAAGACATTCCTGCAAGACAAATCAAATGAGAAAGAAACTTGGGATGAGATTCAAAGGCTTTGTGTGTTATATAGAAGTAGTTTGGTAACAAGATCAGCTACCTTGTTAACAGATTTCTTTTGTATACCTAAAAGCAATTGAATGTCAAATAAAATAAATAAGGTTCATAACAAAGTTCCTTGTGATCAAAATGTTTGCCCTCACCATAAGGGTGAGGCAACTTATTTATGGAGCTTAAGTAATGGATATTAGGAACTTGCCCTAATATCCAAATATTGACTACAAGGATCAACTTTACTTCAAAGGCGACAAGGGATTATGGATCAGACTTGGATCAGCTAGATCATTTGGAGTCAAGCAGTCAACAAGGATGAGGAGCAACATTTGATCAATACAAGAAGAAGGGACAAGAGACACACTGAATATGTTTACCAAGAAGGAAAAGTATCAACCTCTTCATCCAATCAAATTCCTATCTAAGAAAGTCACATAAAAATATTTCTACAATGAATTAATTCCCAAGGAAGAAAATCAAACCTATGATTTAGACCTCAGACATGAATCTTGCAAAGATACTTGAGCATCCCAACCTTATAATAAAATGATTAATAGTTGATCTTGTTCATGGCAAGTATGCTTTTGAACACAAGATCTTGGGTGCATCTTAAATAATTGGTGAATACATTAAAATGACTAATTCATATCTCTATTTTTAAATGTGACTAGGGTATTTCAAAAATTCAAAATAAAAATATGTGGAGCTTCTCTACAATATTAGAAGCATCCATGAATTTTTCTATGATTTTTGGTCTTATCTAAAAGCCCTAAATAAATAGGTGAAGTTTCTATTTTAAAGAATTTTTGTAATTATAGAAAAGCCCAGAGGGTTTTCTGCAAAAATCTTTTCTTTTTCTTCTTTCTTCTTCCTCTGGCCAGAAGGATGACAGCGACGCCGCCGCGCCACCTCCTGCTTGCCGTCGAGGATAAGAACCCCGGAGGCGTCCGCATCTCGCACTCCTCTTCCTCTCTTCCTATCGCTCTCCCTCTCTCTTGCTCCTGCCCAGGAAAGCGAAGGAAACCCTAACCCTAGCCACCGTACTGCCGCCGTCGTCCTCTCAAATCGCCGGCGTGCGAAGCCGAGCCAAGACCCTAGACCATGTCCGTTAGGTCCGCCTCGTCCTCCTCTACGTTCCAGTGGGTCGCGCTCGAGCTGGGATGGTATGGTGCGGGAGAACGCCGGCGCCGCTCTGAATGTCGCCCGCCGCCGTCGAGCATGATTCCGTCGCCGTCCGACCTCCCCGCGCCTCCACGACCTCTCCATCGAGCTCCTGGTGAGCAGGGGATCTTCCCCATAACCTTTTCCCTCTCCCTCTCGCCTCCGGTCGCCGACCCCGACGTGCTCCGCCTCCGGCCGCCGCTGGCCATGGTCGCCGGAGCTATTCCGGTGACCATTTGGTCCGAGCGCCACCAGCCCCGAGTTCCCCTCCATCTCGCGCGTCCGATGCGCCTAGGCGCGCATCCCGGCTTGGCCGGAATCGACCGGCCGGTCGCCGGCAGAGCCGTGCCCTCTGCGGCTGACGTCAGCTGACGTCACCGTGGGGCCGAGCTGTCAGGTTTTTAACCTTTAAGGAAATGTTTTCCAAATAGAATAAATAGCTGGCATGTGGGACCCGTTGTCAGATATTTAATTTTTACCAGAAATACCAGAAATTGATGAAAACTTGTAAAATCAATAACTTTTGATTTGTAATTCAGAAAATTACAAATAATATACCAAAATTCTTAGAAAAATGAAACCTATTTGAATATGACAAATTTATTCTTAACTTAGCAACTAAAAATAAAAGTTGTTTAGAACTACCAAAATTGCCACTTAATCATCACTTAAAATTTTGAAATTCAAATAAATTCCAAAAATTAAATAAAAATATGTTTTCAACTCCAAATTTTATAAGGATTTCAAATATAATTTTTATTTAATTTATTAAAAAGGTTTATTGAATGAAAAATACTAAGATCCATAAATGGATATTATTTCAATTATTTTAAAATAAATTATTTGAAAATAACTTTCTTATCTAATTAATTAAAAGATAGTATCTGGAATTGAATTGTATTAGCTTCTAAAACTACTAATTTTCTAAAAAGAAAATGAATTTGAAATAACGGTTCAACACATAAAATTTTGAACTAAATACCATAATGTAAATGACTGTCCTGTTACTCATCCTAGGTAAAACACACAAAAAAAGGAGTTCATTTGAAAGTCAATCACCTTAGTGTTATTACTTCTTGAAAATAGTTAAATAAAAGTATGAAATAAATGCAATCCTTAACTGAGCACCTGTAAGTTGTTTATTAATCATGTAAAACATTACTTTGATAATCATAGCGAACACTTAAGTCTGAATGTGATAACAACTCAAAGTATTTCACCATTAACAAAGTAGTCTTTAACGCTAAGCGCTTACTTGTGAGTTTGGGTATTTTGGGTTATATACGATTCATCTCATATTTATGCATAATAGCATATTGCAAGTGTTTCCAGTAGTCCTTACCCGGACTACTTTGCTGTTTTCAGATCTCCGGGTTCTGACGCAACCCTAGAACCCCGAAGGGCATGAACTGCCACCTCTGCCACAGGCAAGTTCATCACTTGCTCATACCTTTTGAAATATTTGTTAGAAAACTATTTGCAAAACCTTACTATACTATCACCTTTATAAAAAGAAAGCATAAAGCTATTTTCTGAATAACATGACTATTGGTTGTCTACCTATTTGGTGGTAACCTACTATGGAGGGCAGGTGGGACCATGGTAAGATGAATTGGTCCGGAGGTTCCACTTGCACGGGAAAGTATTACCTAGGAATTAACAACAAATGCCGTCATAATGATTGCGCCGTAAAGACGCGTTAACCATAAGACCTGGAATGGGACGGGAAATGCCATCTGTACTTCTCCCGGATGCATGCCAACGGGTGACCAGGGTCGTACGCGGTAGGTCTTGCGGGACTACACGCAACATGGGTGGGAACCCTTAGGTCCCACGATACCTGGTGCCTATGATGGATTGTAGGGATGTCTGGAACGGGCAATCTGTTAGGCAAAGGGGAGGACTTTTGAGTCTGGAACGGTCTGCCTAAAGATTTAGGGGAGGACAAACCTACAAAAGGGTGGGCATGCGTTGTGCGGAGAGGCACAGTGAATGACTTGGATCAAAAACTGGGCCCCACACCAAAGAGAGTGTGGACGGGAAAGATCACCCGGTTGTGCAACAAAGTCTTGATCTCTTATGGGTAAAGTAACGCACCTCTGCAGAGTGTAAAAAATTGTAACATGTTACTCCCTGTTCCGGGAAGGAGCTGCGAACGCTGCAGGAAAGGAACTCCATGAAAGTTCTAGCCCTGTGAAGGATGACGGGCATAGTCTTCAGAAATAAAAGCAACCTCTTGAAGAAATGTTTACAAAAACCTTGCATTAAGCTTAAGGCTCCCTGGAGTCTAAAGCTGTAGCTAGTGCATCAAACTTCCCACCGTACATAATGGACTTGCTGGGTAACGCTGGTTACTCACCCTTGCTCTTTTAACCCCCTGCTTAGAATTGTGGAGCCATTAAAGGAGTTGACGGTGGATCATCACGACATCGAGATCTTCAACAAGGAGTCAATCGCTACTTCACCAACCGAAGCACAACGACAACTAAGGCCACGAAGGAGCAATGTCAACGATGTTGAGGAGATCACTCTGCCAACGGAGGCGACCACGTCTGTGGAAAGGATAAGTACAAGAAGAAATTGAGACACTCCAGATAGAGTAGATTAAGGTTGTGGCAATAGCAGTAGTGGATTAGGAGTTAGAGCTATAGTTAATCTCCAGCTTAGTGCTACGAACTGGCTCTTTTCTGGATTTCATTGCACGAGGCTATCCTCTATGTATCGAGGAGGTTCTCGAGATTTTGTATTGAATTTTGTTGTAATCCTATAGTGTTACCTTGGACCTGCTATGTTTCTGTTGTACCACTCTGAGAGATGTAATATTCACGGATAGGTCCTTCTGTGAGTATTATGTCAATGACTTGCACACTACACCATGCAGTGGTGTGCTGGGTCACCGCAGCTGGACCCTTTGCCGCGGCCACAGGTCGCCCTGGCCTGTGGGCTGCCCCCTGGGTCGTCCTTTTGGCTCCAGTCTTCAATTGTCCAATAAAAAATCCGCGTAAATTTTCGTCCAATTCCGAGAATATTTCCAGAAGTAACTTTCTGCAACAAAAACATGACAAAAACAGGGAAGTGGCACTGGGCATCTTGTCAATAGGCTAGTTCAAAAAATGCATAAAAATGATGTAATATGATAATAGAAACATGTGACAACATCACAAAACTAGCATGGATCAATCAAAAATTATAGATACGTTTACACGTATCAGCATCCCCAAGCTTAACTCCTACTCGTACTCAAGTAGGTAAGTGATAACAAAATAATTTTTGATGAGACATGCAACCAACACAATCATGATCAAGATAGTAATGTAAAGCATAGGATGTGAATGAAGTGATACAAAACAATTGTCTATAGTTGATAGCAAGAAAGCAATGAACAACCAAGTTGAATCATTCAAGCAAAACCTTTCATAAATAGTACGTTAAAGACATGAAAGCAATGTGACCCACATATTTGATTAATTCTCAAAGGTAATAATTCGACAACAAAAGTGTTTGAGAATCAACACAAGGAAGATGTAAGTATTAGCAAAAAGCTTCAACTTCCAACTGCTTATCTTATAGATAAAGTCAATATAAAGATTCATGTTTAATCTGACGATGCAATATGATCAATGATACCCAGGGCCAATGCTATATGTTCGCTTCGGTGGAGATAGAAGGAAAAGGAAAACTGACTCAACATTAAAAGTAAAAGAAAGGCCCTTCGCAGAGGGAAGCAGGGATTAGTCATGTGCTAGAGCTTTTTTATTTTGAAAAACAGAGATTAAAACAATTTTGAGAGATGCATGCTTTCGTCAATGATTTCACAATAGAGAAGCTATCTAGTCCCCATAACAAGCAAGGCTTTTAGACTTGTGAGAGCAGCTGGTTTTAGAGGAATGAGTACATTCCTCTTTCTCCTTGGTTTCACCACTGTCCAATGTTTTGAGCTGATTTCTCAGATTTTCATTGCGCGGAGGAGAATGGTGAGTTATATTTATATTTTGCTTAAGCTGCTCTCGGGTTGATTCAAGTGAAGACGTAAACCATCGACACCGGGTGAAAAGGGGGGAAATGACCTTGCTTGTCACATGTTATATCTAGCTCTCTATTGCTTCCTCATGAGCTTAAAAACAGAGGCACAAAAAGGAGTATTTTGAATATTTTAAAGGTAGCACATGACAAATTTATTTGGAATGGCAAAAAATACCATGCATAGGTAGATATGGTGTACTCAGCTGGCAAGATAGTTTGGCTTTGGGATTTGGATGCACGAGTAAACTCTACACTCAGTACGAATTTTTGGGCTTAGCAAAAGAGGTATTTGAAGCAAACATCTAACATTAACCGGTAACAGAGTAACATAAGACATTAGTCAATAATAACCATAAACGCTCCACACTGTCTCCTTTGTTGACCAAACAATTATTTTGATGGAAAGATTAGCTTTAAGAATTAACAACTACGAAACACCACACAGTTTCAAGCTTTTAACAGTATTTCTTTACTAATCAATTCCACTCAAATAACCAGCAAGTTTAAGCATTCATCTTAATATCTTAAAACAAATTAGAAGCATCAAGTATACACACAATGATCTACAAGACTATGCAGGCTTTCATTTCATTGCAATATCACATGGATAGCATTTTGTCACTTTGACAATTCAAGCAATTTATCAATAACAACTCTCCAACAAGTATAAGTGAAGAACAAGAGAGTTTAACATCAACAACTAACAGCCCTAAACAAGATAAAAGCTAAAAGCGAGAGCTTATGTAACAGCCCCAGCTTAGTAATGAAAAATACGAAGAATTTTTCCACTTTTTGCATTCTTGTTTGCATCACGGCATCCATATGAAATTGTCATTTCTAACTAACCACATATGCAAGCAACTAAATGGGGAAGCAAAACTTCCCAAACACCCAAACCAATGTAAATACTCAACTTAGCAAACCAAATCATTCTTGGACTTCCAAATGGTTTAGGAAGTTCCAAGTTTACCTTTTAAAACCAATTCTCAAAATTCAGATATTGCCAAATGAGAAATGAGTTTGAGAATCCAAAATTGGTTTACTTCACTTCTATTTTTGGAACTAAGTTAATCTTTCCAAAAATTGAAACTAAAATCATGGGGAGCTTCATTTTCATACTAGGAGCCTCCATGATTAATTTCATTATTTTTGGAAATATTTAAGTGCTTCAAATAAATGCATTTTTGCAAATTATCAAAAATGATCATATTGCAACTATATGAATAAACCTGTATCTAAACAATTTATTTTTAGGGCACCAATTTTTGTGGAGGTGCTAAATGTTATGGGAAGCCTCTGTGATTTTTCCCAGATTTTATACAATTTGTTTAGTGCCTGAATAAAATCAATACTTTGCTCCTGGTTTTGTTTTTAAAAAAAGAAAGGGAAAAGTTTAAACTACTGACAGTGGGTCCCCACTGTCAGTCTCACCTCTCTCCTCCCTCTCTCTCACTGTGGCGCCATGGCACTGGCGCCATGCCGCCGGCCATGCCGCCGTGCCCGCACGCTCCACCTGCTCCCCCTGGAGGTCAAGACGGCGCCCACGACGCCCTGGACGCCACCTGCCCCTTTTCCCTTTCCCCCTGCTCCCGTTCCTCCCTCCGCTCTAGCTCGCAACGCCGCCGAGCTCGAGCTCGCTTCCGCCGCCGAAGTGCCGTCGCCTGGGACCGCCCCGCACGAATCGAAGGCTGCAGCGAGGTTCGCCGCATCCTCCTCTCCCTCCTCACCGACGATTTCGAGTCGGGGTGGCCCGGGCTCGACGGAATCGTCCCCGACCTCCCCGCCTCGGCCGCGCTGCCGCCGGCCGATTTCCCGACGATTCCGCCCACCCCTCGTCGCGCCGACCCCGCCTTGTAATTCAGGGTGAGTTTGGCTTCCCGCTCGCGCCCTCTCCCGCTCCCCTCTCCCTCGCTCGCCGTCGATCCGCCGTCGGTCGTCGCCGACGTCGCTGCCACAGCGCGCCCGGCCTGGGCTCCGGCCTGACCGGCCACGTGGCCGGCCGTCTCGGGCCAGTGCCCGGCCTGGACGCCGGTCTGGGCCGGCACGAGGCCGGCCGTTTCGGCCACCCACCCGGCCGTCTGCCCGGCCTGGGCCGGCCAGAGGGCCGGACCCTTCGGGCTGGTCCCTGGCCTGCACGCCAGCCTGGGCCGGCCACGAGGCCGGCTGCCTCGGGTCACTGCCCGGCCTTGGGCCCGGCCTGGCCGGTTTGTAGGCCGGCCTGTCTACAGTTTAACTTTTCCTTTTTGGAAAAATAAAACAAATTTAAATAATTAATAACTATTTAAATAATGATCCAAAAATTGCAAACCAAATATCAAAATGTTCAGAAAGATAATCTCTACATGATAGAACAAATGTAATGATCTTTTGAACTTGTAATATTGTTGTTTAGTTAAGAATTCCTAAAATGGGTTAAATAATACCTAATTTGGAAAAATCATAACTTATTAAATATGTATCAAAAAATTATGAATAAAATATCAATGTGATCACCACTTCAAATGCAATCAAACCATGCTACTATCACACCATGATCACAAATATTTATTGATGTTATTCATAAATTGTTTAAGCGATTTAAATTCAAATAATTATTTATTTTGCTATTTATTCTTCGGTACTCAGAAAATTACAAATAAAGTACCAAAATGATCGGAAGGACAAACCCTACCCATTCATGTCATGTTCATGCATATTGAGCCACTTCTCTAATAATGTAATGATTTATAAATATTGTGGTCACTAAGATAAATATGGGGTTGCTTCCAAATAATTACACTAATTATTTGGCTCTCCATTTAATTTTGCTATTAAATTATATGATGGTATCTTTGCATCAATTTGACATGTCATCATGTGATTGAGCATTGCAACTTGTGTCCGTGTGATTTATTTGTTCTTTGTATTATTTTTGGGTATCGAAAGATTCCGGAGTTGAGGTCACCCCGACCTATCCCGACGAGCCGTACTACACGCCCCGGCAGCAAGGCAAGAGATAACCTAACCTTTTTGGCATATAGAATCCTATTGTTTGAAAAACTTATTTTATCCACCATAATATTGCATGCGGTTCCAATGTCTCTTTATTTCAAGATGTATAGGATCCTATGAATGCATGTTTATCCCCTGAACCATCACATGCTTCCCCTCTTATGAACCCAAGGGTTGATGTGTTGGCCGGATACAAAATATAATTGTTGTTTATATGCTTAGCTATGCTTAGTTGAAATACTAGTTATGTCCGTTGTTAAATTCCATAATTGTTGATGTTGATGGAATGATGCGGGCATGGTGGTTAATGGTGATGCTTAATTAAAATGCTAAGAAGGCTTGGATGAGTTGCCATCGGGGATGGTGTTTTGCCTCATCCTTTCCCCTAGGTGCGAGTTTTTTACCTCTTGAACCAAGACGATCGTGCTGCCATTGGTGGGGACATATGGAGTCCTCTTTAGCTGAATAACTTGTGCGGGCATATCCAAGGGTCCTCTAGTTCGGTTTTCCATTTGCGTGTGAGTGGAAAAGGAATGTTGCGGAGGATTTGTGTTTAGGGCGTGGCAATGGGGCAGGGGCTAAAATAGGCTGGGTAAACTTGCCCTGTGGCCACAGATGACTCTTGGATAGTCTCACGCGAGGTAAAGGTTTAACCGCGCTTGCTCGCCGGCCTTCCCCGGAAGAGGGCCAATTAGGTGAGCCGGACAGTACCAATGGTAAATTAGTACACCCCTGTAGGGTTTAATCTTTTCGAAAAGCCGTGTCCGCGGTTATGGACGACTTGGTAATAGACGATAAGATCATACAGAACCTTAACTTAATTGATGTGGCAGCTAAAGGTTGCATAACCAATGTGTGATAAAGGTTCATTTCCTCAAGGGTGATTCGAGGGAGTGCCTTTGGTGGAGATGAGAGATGATTTTGGCTACAAGTTGGTATCAGAGCAGGAATGCCTCTAGGAAACCCTTTCTATTGGTCGATGTCGAGTCTAGTTGAAAATTATTTATAACCTAAAAATAAGTTGTGAAAACCTTCTTAGGATTCTTTTACTCCTCATCCAACTCGCTCTAATCTGATTCTTATCTCTATTTGTTTTAAGCTCAGTGTCAAGTTTAGGTTCTCGGGGTTTGGGTTCTTACCGTCCAGTTATGTCTCGAGTCCTTTGTATCCGTTTGCTATCGCCACGATGACGTGATGTCATCCGTGGCTGCCTAAATCTTTTTCTGTGTTATTGCCATCTTCAATATCTATATCTGGAAGGAATCTTTTGATCTATCTTAAATGCCGGATATGTTTCCTAATTATGTCATTGTTCCAATTTTCAGAATGGCTCCTACCCATCGTGGGGAACAAAGCAATCCTGATGCACCGCCGCCACCCTCAATGGCGGAGGTCCTGATGGCCATTGAGCAGAACCGGCTGCAAAATGAGCGTCTGCTCGAGCAGCTGGTGCAGCAAGGGGCCAGGAGGAACAACGACTGCAACACTCTCACCGAGTTTTTGCGGTCCCAACCTCCTACCTTCACCGAAGCTAAGGAGCCGCTTGATGCGGATGATTGGCTCCGGGCTCTTGAGCGCAAGTTTGCCGCTCTGCACGTTCCGGTGGCGGAACAAGTCAACTTCGCCACCTACCTGCTGAATGGAGCCGCCGGCTCCTGGTGGGAGAGCCACGTGGCAATGTTTGCCGCGGGCCATGTCTTCACTTGGGAGGATTTCCGCGCCGCTTTCCGTGCGGCGTACATCCCCAAGCCCGTCATGGACCTCAAGAGGAGGGAGTTCCTGGATCTAACCCAGGGACGCATGGACGTCCAAGCCTATGGGTGGGAGTTCAACCACCTCTCGCGTTACGCCCCTCGGGACGTGACGAATGATGAGGACAAGCAGTACCTCTTCCGCAAGGGGCTCGCACATCGCCTCCGATACGAGCTCCTACCCATCAAGTTCCAGTCCTACCAGGAGCTCTACAACCAGGCTCTCACTATGGAGCAGGGTAGGAAGGAGCTGGAGGCTTCTAAGAGGCCAGCTCCCACCGACAACTAGGGATCCTCTTCCTCCGAGGGAAAGAAGTGCAGGGTCTTTGTGCCCTTCAGCGCCGTGCCTCGTGCACCATCCGCACCAAGGCCTTCAGGGTTCAGGCCACCTCCGCCTCGCCCAGCTACTTCGACCTTGGGTGCGGCTGGGAGTGGCGTCCGCCCTCAGCTGCCTCCACCACCACCGAGGCTCACTTGCTTCGCCTGTGGCTAGCCGGGGCACTACTCCAGGGAGTGTCCCCAGAAGGCACCGGCTCCCGCAGCACCTGCACCAGCACCCTCTACCCCAGCCGCCAAGGCCATGACCGTCAGCCGTGGCCGCCTGAACCACGTCTCGGCTGAAGGAGTCGAAGAGGACCCCGGAGTTCTCATGGGTACGCTTCGAATCAATGATTACCCAACTTCAGTCTTGTTTGATTCTGGAGCATCGCATTCATTCATATCCATAGCTTTTGCACACAACCATCAAATACCATTTGTGAACATGGATTCCCCTCTAGTGGTCAAAACACCCGACTCTAGTTGGCACACTAAATGGGTTGCTCCGGAAGTCCAGATTACCATAGGCTATTGGTCCTTTCCGTTCCAGCTGATAGCACTAAAGTCAGATGGGCTAGATGTAATTCTGGGTATGGATTGGCTAGTCAAATATCAGGCCAACCTGGACTGTGCTGCCAAGTCTGTCACCGTGATCCACCCAACCGTCGGGCTGGTGAGTTATTGGTCACCTTCGTCTGCAACTCCGTCCGCAGCCACTCCTCTCTCACTGGAGATCAGTCTATGGTTCCTGGAGGGAACCACCCCGCCTAAAATGCATGAAGTTGCTATGGTGTGTGATTTCCCCGATGTTTTCCCGGAGGAATTGCCCGGCATGCCACCTGATCGCAGCGTGGAGTTTGTGATTGAGTTGGTTCCGGGAACCGCCCCAGTTTCCAAAAGGCCCTACCGCATGCCAACGGAAGAGCTGACTGAACTAAAGAAGCAACTTGATGAGCTGCTAAAAAAGGAATTCATCCGGCCGAGTAGCTCACCTTGGGGCTGCCCGGTCATCTTTGTCAAGAACAGGGATACTAATGTTCCTCGACTGGTTGTTGATTACCGCCCTTTGAATGCGGTGACCATCAAGAACAAGTACCCCATTCCTCGAATAACTGACCTATTCGATCAACTAGCTGGTGCAACGGTCTCCAAGATGGATCTGAGGTCATGCTACCATCAGATAAAAATCCGAAAGGAGGATATTCCAATGACGGCTTTCACTACCCGCTATGGGTTGTATGAGTACACCGTCATGTCCTTCGGCCTCACAAATGCTCCGGCTACATTCATGAGGCAGATGAATTCCATCTTCCACGAGTACCTTGACAAGTTTGTCATCATTTACATCGATGACATCCTTGTCTACTCCAAAACCGAAGAAGAACATGCTGAGCATCTTCGACTAGTCTTGACCAAGCTTCGAGACCACCGCCTCTATGCCAAGTTCTCCAAGTGTGAGTTTTGGCTAAAGGAGCTCATTTTTCTCGGTCACGTGGTGTCAGCTGCTGGAGTAGCGGTGATACCTGACAAGATTCAGGCAATCCTGGATTGGCCAACTCCCAAGTCCGTCAAAGATATCCGAAGCTTCCTTGGGTTGGCGGGTTATTACCGCCGATTCATCGAGGGCTTTTTCCAAGATAGCCAAGGCACTAACTGACCTCCTCAAGAAGAATAAACAATTTGTGTGGTCAGACAAGGCTGAGGAAAGTTTCCAAACCCTCAAGGTCAAGCTCACCACCACTCCGGTGCTTGTCCTTCCTGACACCGACAAAGACTTTGTCGTCTATTGTAATGCATCACTCCAAGGTTTGGGCTGTGTTTTGAAGCAAGAAGGCCATGTTGTCGCCTATGCCTCCCGTCAACTCAAACCACATGAGCAAAATTATCCAACTCATGATCTAGAGCTTGCCGCCGTGGTACATGCTCTGAAGCAATGGAGGCCCTACCTGTTGGGCAACCGTTGCGAGATCTATTCTGATCACCAAAGTCTGAAGTATCTCTTCACCCAGCCAGACCTGAACTTGAGACAGAGAAGATGGTTGGAATTAATCAAAGACTATGATGTGACCATCAACTATCAACCCGGCAAGGCAAATGTCGTGGCGGATGCTCTAAGCCGCAAAGCCTATTGCAACACAATTATGATTGAAAGGGCTCAACCTGCTCTCCACGAGGAATTTGCTCGATTAAATCTGGAGATTGTTCCCTCCAGATACCTAGCTAACCTCGAAATCAAATCCACCCTTGAGGATGAAATCAAGGCCGCCCAGCAACATGATGCTGGCATCCGCAAGATCAAAAAGAATATTGCAAGTGGGAAGGCCAAGTGTTTCTCCGTTGATGATTCCGGGGTTGTCTATTTTGGGAACCGTCTTGTGGTGCCCAAGACGGGAAAGACCAAGCAATTGATACTCCAAGAAGCACATGAATCTCCCATATCCATCCATCCCGGTAGCACCAAAATGTACCAAGACCTCCGCCCCAAATTCTGGTGGACTCGCATGAAGCGGGAAATTGCCAAATATGTTGCTGAATGCGACGTCTGTCGCCGAGTGAAGGCCGAGCATCAAAGGCCAGCTGGTACCCTTCGCCCCATAGCCATTCCCGAGTGGAAATGGGATGAAGTTGGTATGGATTTTATCACGGGTTTTCCAAAGTCACAAAAGGGCAACAATGCCATTTGGGTCATCATCGACCGTTTGTCCAAGGTCGCCCATTTCCTTCCGGTCCGTGACGATATTCGAGCAAGCCAACTTGCCGATTTGTATATGGCCCGGATTGTTCCTTTGCACGGGGTTCCTTTGCGGATCATCTTAGACCGTGGTAGTCCGTTTGTCTCCAAATTCTGGCAAAGCTTCCAAATGGCTCTTGGAACCTGTCTCAACTTTAGCATAGCCTATCATCCTCAAACTGATGGTCAAACTGAGAGGGTGAACCAAGTTCTTGAGGATATGCTTCGGGCTTGTGTTATCTCCTTCGGCAAGGGTTGGGAAAAATACCTCCCCCTCGCCGAGTTCTCCTACAACAACAGCTATCAGGCTAGCCTCCAAATGGCTCCCTTTGAGGTCCTGTATGGGAGAAAATGCCGGACTCCTCTGAATTGGTCTGAAACCGGAGAGAGGCCACTTTTCGGTCCTGATGTGATCAATGAAGCTGAGGAGAAAGTCCGTATCATTTGGGATAATCTCAAGGCTGCTCAATCCTGGCAGAAAAGCTACTATGACAAGCACCATTAAGAGGTTCACTATGAAGTTGGTGATAAATCTTATCTTCGAGTCTCTCCGCTCCGAGGCGTTCGTCGTTTCGGAATCAAGGGCAAATTGGCACCTCGCTATGTTGGCCCTTTCACCATCCTAGACAAGCGAGGAGACCTCTCCTATCAACTTGAGTAGCCCTCCAACTTCCCGGATGTCCATGATGTTTTCCATGTCTCCCAACTCCGTCGTTGCTTCAAGGATCCAATCCGTGGGGTTGATCATGAGGTGTTGGACATCCAGGAGGATTTGACCTATCATGAGCATCATATCCGCATCTTGGATGAAGCGGAGAGGAAAACCCGCAACAAGACCATCAAGTTCCTCAAAATCCAATGGTCTAACCATTCCGAAGAAGAAGCGACTTGGGAGCGAGAAACTAGTCTTCGTCAGGAATATCCCACCTTCTTCACTCAAGCCTAGAATATCGGGACGAGATTCCTGTAAGGGGTGGAGAATTGTAACAGCCCCAGCTTGGTAATGAAAAATACGAAGATTTTTTCCACTTTTTGCATTCATGTTTGCATCATGGCATCCATATGAAATTGTCATTTCTAACTAACCACATATGCAAGCAACTAAATGGGGAAGCAAAACTTCCCAAACACCCAAACCAATGTAACTACTCAACTTAGCAAACCAAATCATTCTTGGACTTCCAAATGGTTTAGGAAGTTCCAAGTTTACCTTTTAAAACCAATTCTCAAAATTCAGATATTGCCAAATGAGAAATGAGTTTGAGAATCCAAAATTGGTTTAATTCACTTCTATTTTTGGAACTAAGTTAATCTTTCCAAAAATTCAAACTAAAATCATGGGGAGCTTCATTTTCATACTAGGAGCCTCCATGATTAATTTCATTATTTTTGGAAATATTTAAGTGCTTCAAATAAATGCATTTTTGCAAATTATCAAAAATGATCATATTGCAACTATATGAATAAATATGTACCTAAACAATTTATTTTTAGGGCACCAATTTTTGTGGAGGTGCTAAATGTTATGGGAAGCCCCTGCGATTTTTCCCAGATTTTATACAATTTGTTTAGTGCCTGAATAAAATCAATACTTTTCTCCTGGTTTTGTTTTTTAAAAAAGAAAGGGAAAAGTTTAAACTACTGACAGTGGGTCCCCACTGTCAGTCTCACCTCTCTCCTCCCTCTCTCTCACTGTGGCGCCATGGCACTGGCGCCATGCTGCCGGCCATGCCTCCATGCCCCCACGCTCCACCTGCTCCCCCTGGAGGTCAAGACGGCGCCCACGACGCCCTGGACGCCACCTGCCCCTTTTCCCTTTCCCCTGCTCCCGTTCCTCCCTCCGCTCTAGCTCGCAACGCCGCCTGGGACTGCCCCACATGAATCGAAGGCTGCAGCGAGGTTCGCCGCATCCTCCTCTCCCTCCTCACCGACGATTTCGAGCCGGGGTGGCCCAGGATCGATGGAATCGTCCCCGACCTCCCCGCCTCGGCCGCGCGCCGCCGGCCGATTTCCCAATGATTCTGCCCACCCCTCGTCGCGCCGACCCTGCCTTGTACTTCAGGGTGAGTTTGGCTTCCCGCTCACGCCCTCTCCCGCTCCCCTCTCCCTCGCCCGCCGTCGATCCGCCGCCGGTCGTCGCCGACGTCGCTACCACAGCGCGCCCGGCCTGGGCTCCGGCCTGACCGGCCACGAGGCCGGCCGTCTCGGGCCAGTGCCCGGCCTGGACGCCGGTCTGGGCCGGCACGAGGCCGGCCGTTTCGGCCACCCACCCGGCCGTCTGCCCGGCCTGGACCGGCCAGAGGGCCGGACCCTTCGGGCTGGTCCCCGGCCTGCACGCCAGCCTGGGCCGGCCACGAGGCCGGCTGCCTCGGTTCACTGCCCGGCCTTGGGCCCGGCCTGGCCGGTTTGTAGGCCGGCCTGTCTACAGTTTAACTTTTCCTTTTTGGAAAAATAAAACAAATTTAAATAATTAATAACTATTTAAATAATGATCCAAAAATTGCAAACCAAATATCAAAATGTTCAGAAAGATAATCTCTACATGATAGAAAAAATGTAATGATCTTTTGAACTTGTAATATTGTTGTTTAGTTAAGAATTCCTAAAATGGGTTAAATAATACCTACTTTGGAAAAATCATAACTTATTAAATATTTATCCAAAAATTATGAATAAAATATCAATGTGATCACCACTTCAAATGCAATCAAACCATGCTACTATCACACCATGATCACAAATATTTATTGATGTTATTCATAAATTGTTTAAGCGATTTAAATTCAAATAATTATTTATTTTGCTATTTATTCTTCGGTACTCAGAAAATTACAAATAAAGTACCAAAATGATCGGAAGGACAAACCCTACCCATTCATGTCATGTTCATGCATATTGAGCCACTTCTCTAATAATGTAATGATTTATAAATATTGTGGTCACTAAGATAAATATGGGGTTGCTTCCAAATAATTGCACTAATTATTTGGCTCTCCATTTAATTTTGCTATTAAATTATATGATGGTATCTTTGCATCAATTTGACATGTCATCATGTGATTGAGCATTGCACCTTGTGTCCGTGTGATTTATTTGTTCTTTGTATTATTTTTGGGTATCGAAAGATTCCGGAGTTGAGGTCACCCCGACCTATTTCGACGAGCCGTACTACACGGCCCGACAGCAAGGCAAGAGATAACCTAACCTTCTTGGCATCTAGAATCCTATTGTTTCAAAAACTTATTTTATCCACCATAATATTGCATGCGGTTCCAATGTCTCTTTTGATCAAGATGTATAGGATCCTATGAATGCATGTTTATCCCCTGAACCATCACATGCTTCCCCTCCTATGAACGCTAGGGTTGATGTGTTGGCCGGATACAAAATATAATTGTTGTTTATATGCTTAGCTATGCTTAGCAATGCTTAGTTGAAATACTAGTTATGTCCGTTGTTAAATTCCATAATTGTTGATGTTGATGGAATGATGCGGGCATGGTGGTTAATGGTGATGCTTAATTAAAATGCTAAGAAGGTTTGGCTGAGTTGCCAAGAAGATCGTGCTGCCATTGGTGGGGACATATGGAATCCTCTTTAACTGAATAACTTGTGCGGGCGTATCCAAGGGTCCTCTAGTTCGGTTTTCCATTTGCGTGTGAGTGGAAAAGGAATGTTGCGGAGGATTTGTGTTTAGGGCGTGGCGATGGGGCAGGGGCTGAAATAGGCTGGGTAAACTTGCCCTGTGGCCACAGATGACTCTTGGATAGTCTCACGCGAGGTAAAGGTTTAACCGCGCTCGCTCGCCGGCCTTCCCCAGAAGAGCGCCAATCAGGTGAGCCGGAAGGTACCAATGGGTAAATTAGTACACCCCTGTAGGGTTTAATCTTTTCGAAAAGCCGTGTCTGCGGTTATGGACGACTTGGGAATAGACGATAAGATCATAGAGAACCTTAACTTAATTGATGTGGCATCTAAAGGTTGCATAACCAATGTGTGATAAAGGTTCATTTCCTAGAGGGTGATTCGAGGGGGTGCCTTGGTGGAGGTGAGTGGGTGTTCGCTACAAGTTGGTTCAATGAGAACCAAAATGAAAGTTTACTCTCTTACCCCTTTTATGAAAAATACTCTGAGTAGACGATGCCATGTGTCAATCATGTTTTTAGTAATGAAAACTAGCTTTATGCAAAATAACTACATATGCAGCTTTAGGGTCTCCGTCAATCATTGGGCCTATATCGCCCTACTAAACTTGCGAGTACGTCGTACTCAGTCTCTCTTTGCTGCTTTATGACTTTGTTTCAGAGGAGGACGACACCGAGCATCTAGGTGGTTTCTTCCTGGACATCGACGAATAGTTCGGGGTTCCCAGGTGGCAGCTTGGGACCGTGGAACAAGCTGGCTGGGATTGTTTATCTGCAGGCCTCTTAGGCCATATTTGGATCTTGTTGTATTAGACAACACTACTTCGCTTCCGCTTGATGAATTGTTGGGTCTGTGACCTCTTTGTGTAATATTTGTATCTTTCTCATATATGAGTTGCTATATGAACTTTTGTGTCGTAGAGTCTGCAATGTGCCAGTTCTTCCATAAGTCTTGATCTCTCTACTATACGTGATAGCGATGTCTGAGCTTATGGCATGATCGAGGTGTTGTGTGCCGATGATCCATTCCGAGCACACCTGTCAACGGTGTTGGCCTGGGATTGGTAAACCCAGTAACCTTCAATTGTGTAGCATGACCGGTTGCACAATGCTTCACTGTATAGTTCTGGGGTCGGGGCGCTACAGCTTACTAGCAAACAAACAGTAGCTAAGAATACTCAACAAGATATAAGCGAAGCAAAAGAGTATTCAAATCAAAAAGCGGAGCGTGTCTCTGTCCCACACAAATAAAGCTAGGATCCAACATATGACCAGCAAACAAACAAACAAAACTGAAAGCAAAAAGACGCTCCAAGCATAGCACATAATATGTTTTTTTAGAAATGGGGTCACCCCTGCCTCTGCATCAAAATGATGCATACGGCATATTTATTGCTTTATTTTATTCAATCGTTCATCGTTCAAAGAACGGTACAAATCACCGGTCCAAAAGCGTCGATACAAAGATCAACCACCTAAACAAGCATAAAAAAGCAGCCCAAATACACATTTAGTACTCTAATCTTCTATATGGCTGCCAACCGCACCGGTTGTATAAATCCTTGGCTACCGTCTCCAAAATGCTGCACCCAGAATCCATGACCTTGCGCCTGTCCACTGGTTGGAGATAGGACCACGTACGGATCCAATGGGTAACCAAAGGAATGACCTGCAAAAAAGATATGTGTTTCTGCTTGTTAAACACCAAATCATTACGCTTGTTCCAAATAGTCCAAAGCACCGCACACACCCCAACTCGAATATTTATAAGAACCGACTTTGGGATACCCTTGAGCCAATTCCCAAATAAGTTTGTGATATTTTCCGGAGGAGCCAAACCAAAGGCCATATGAATTACGCTCCAAATATTTGTTACAAATCGACATTCAAAGAAAAGATGCTGTATTGATTCATTGTGGTCACAAAAGCAACAACTTTGAGTCCCGTGCCAATTCCTTTTTAACAAGTTATCTTTTGTCAAAATGACCTTCCTTTGTAGCAGCCACATAAAAATCTTGATTTTCAGCGGCACTTTCATTTTCCAAATAAACTTATGCATGTATTTTGGCTGGTCATTTAAAAGATCTAGATACATAGATTTGACAGAGAAAATCCAGAAGGTGTTAAACCCTAAACAAAGACATCTTGCGTATTTGTGAGAGAAACATGCATCAACCGGTTAACTAATTCCAGCCACTTCTCCCATCTATTTCCAGTGAGAGATCTGCGAAACGTGATATTCAACGTCGTATCTGTAAGAACATTGGCCACCGAAACTTGTTTTCGTTGGACAATGCTGTACAACATAGGATACTGTTGTGCTAAGGGCGTATTCCCCAGCCAAGAATCCTCCCAGAACCTTGTGCTCATGCCATTGCCAATTGTAAAAGAGCCTCTACTAAAGAAGTCCTCTTTAATACGCATAAGTCCTTTCCAAAACGGTGAGTCTAAAGGTTTAATCATGACTTGAGACAGATTTTTGGAGTGCAAATACTTGTTGTGGATTAATTCTTGCCACACTCCCTCCTCCTCATTTAAAAGTTTGAACAGCCACTTACTAAGAAGACATTTATTCTTCAGATCCAAAACTTTAACTCCTAACCCTCCCTGATCTTTCGGTCTACAAATAATATCCCATCTTGTTAACCTATATTTTCTTTTGTGACCATCACTTTGCCAGAAAAAGCGTGATCGGAACATGTCCAACCTCTTACGAACCCCTTTTGGAATCTCAAGAAACGAGAGCATGAACATGGGAAGACTAGTTAGCACCGAGTTTATCAGAATAAGACGGTCCCCATAAGATAACAGTTTACCTATCCAAGAACTCAATTTCTTCTCAAAACGATCCTCCACTACCTTCCAATCACTATTTTTCAGCTTATGAAAGTGAATTGGAATACCTAGGTAAGTAAAGGGAAAAGCACCCGGCCCACACCCAAACAAAAGCATATAATCCGTTTCCGCCTCCTTGGCTCTCCCAAAACAGTATAGTTCACTCTTATGAAAATTAATTTTAAGTCCCGATAGCTGCTCAAAAATACACAATATAAGTTTCATATTTAAAGCTTTGTCCAGGTCATGCTCCATAAAAATGATAGTGTCATCCGCATACTGTAGAATGGACACCCCACCATCTACTAAGTGTGGAATCAGACCCGCAACTTGGCCATCTTCCTTTGCCCGGTTGATCAAAATCGCCAACATATCGGCCACAATATTAAAGAGAATAGGGGACATGGGGTCACCTTGTCTTAAACCCTTACGTGTCTGAAAGTAATGACCAATGTCATCATTAACCTTTACTCCCACGCTGCCCCTACTAACGAACTGATTAACCCATTGGCACCAAATTGGGTCAAAACCTTTCATACGCATCACTTGTTGAAGAAAATCCCAATTCACTTTGTCATATGCTTTTTCAAAATCAATTTTCAAAAGGACACCATCTAGTTTTTTAGTATGTAACTCATGTATTGTTTCATGCAAAACTACCACACCTTCCAGAATGTGTCTTCCCGGCATAAAGGCAGTTTGCGTTGGGCGAATAACTGTTTGAGCCACCTCCGAGATCCGATTGGTACCCACTTTTGTGAAAATCTTGAAACTCACATTAAGAAGGCATATTGGTCTATATTGCTGAATTTGAGTTGCATTTTCTTTTTTGGGCAACAAAATAATTGTGCCAAAGTTAAGTTGAAACAAAGGCAGCTCCCCTTTTTGGAAGTCCCGAAACATCCCCATCAAATCTTTTTTTATAAAATCCCAGCAAAATTGATAGAACTCAGCCGGGAACCCGTCTGGTCCCGGCGCTTTATTTTTCTCCATCTGCATGATAGCATTATAGATTTCTTCTTCAGAAAAAGTATTAGTGAGAATCTCATTTTCTTGCGTTGACAGCTGAGGCATATCAAGATTTTCAGATTCTATCAATGAAAATTTATTAGTCACCGGTGCCCCAAAAAGTTTCTTATAAAATTCCGAGATATATATTTTCAGATTCTCATGCCCCACAATTGTTCCCTCCTCCTGTTCCAATTGAAAAATCTTCATCCTCCTATGTTTACCATTAGCAATTAAGTGAAAATATTTTGTGTTGTTTCCTCCTTCTTGCACATGTTTAACCTTTGCCCGTTGAGCCCATTTTGATTCCTCATCTCTCCGTAGTTTTGCGAGGCTAACATTAGCCTCCCGTAACATATCCCTTTAAGATTTTGTTAAAAGCACAGTTTCAGCTTGTTTATCCAGAAAGTCAATAAGATTCAAGAGCCGTTCCTTCTCTTTCTTGTATACACTACTTAAGTTTTTTGCCCACCCTCTCAAAAAACTTCTCAAATGCCTTATTTTATTTTGCCAGCGTTCCATGCTAGACGACCCGTTAGAAATAGACAACCATTCCTTTTTAACCATCTCTACAAAACCGTCTTGACGAAGCCAGGATAATTCAAAAGAGAATTTAGATTTATTCCCGAGGTGAGCTTGTTCACCCGAATCAAGAATCAAAGGAGTATGGTCCGAGCCTGCGCGAGTCAGCGCAACAACAGAAACTAGTGGGAATTTTTGCTCCCATTCCACGCTAGCCAAAACTCGATCAAGCTTTTCATATGTTGGTTTGTCTCTGCGACTAGCCCATGTAAATTGTCTCCCCGAGAGAGCTATCTCTCGCAGGTCTAGACTCTCAATGATAGCATTAAACATAAATGGCCATCTAGGATCAAAATTATCATTATTCTTCTCCTCTTTTCTGCGAATTATATTAAAATCTCCCCCAACTAGCATAGGCTGAGTATCATTGTCACAGATACGCGCTAACTCAGCAAGGAACTCGTGCTTTTGGTCATCTTGTGCAGCCCCATAAACCGAAACAAGAGACCACTCAAACCCATCAGATTTAGATCGCAATTTTATCTTAACACATCTATCACCATGTGAAACATTATTAACTTGAAGAGTTGCGGAGTTAATACCCACTAACATACCCCCTGACCTCCCTTGTGGTGGTAGGCAGTACCAATGAAAATCAAAGCCTCCAGACAACTTTCTTAGAAAAGGGGCAGAAAAATCTGGTCTTCCTGTCTCAGAAATCGCAAAGAAATCTAATTTGTATTCTCTTATAGTTTCTATTACCAATAAGTGCTTTGCGTTATCCCTGAAACCGTCACTGTTCCAAAAGCACCCTCTCATTGCTTAAAAATAAGGTTACTTTTTCTTTAACCTATCACTCCTACGAACCACAAAACCTTCTTTGGCATTTTTTTCTGGGACCCTTGTGGTCCTGGGTGGCCGAAAAGTCTGATCCTTGTGATCATCTAAATGTAAATCATTAGTTAGAGAAATAGCCTCTTGTAAAACTAAAGAACCAAGATCATCATCCGTCTGAGCCAAGTCAATTTTATTATCCCGAGTGAGAACGGTTAAAGATCTATTAAAGTCTAAATCTTTTAACAGAGACACTGATTCAGAAACTTGGTACGGCGATTTTCCCAAAGAGACACCTAGCTTAGACGCTCTAGCAACCACAACATCATTAGGAATTGAAGTTAAAGTAAATTTCGATGATAAGGTACCTGAGTTGTTTCCTGGATCACGTGCATAGGCCTTGTTCTGCGCATGTAAAGTGATAAAAACTTAGTTCAACAAAGACGACCTCATGATAGTCGATGAAGAGGAGGGGATGCCCTGGCCATCCCCAAGCTTAGACGCTTGATGGTTCTTGATATTCAGAGGGGGTGCCGTGGGGGCATCCCCAAGCTTGAGCTCTGATCCATCTTCAATTTATTCATTATCCTCTCCTTTGGAACTTAAAAACTCCCTTCACACAAAACTTCTCATAAACTGATTAGAGGGTTAGTGCTCATAAATTAAAATGCACATGTGTTTAACTCAAGACAAATTGCAAATAACTTTATTGGGAATTAGCTACTGTTTAATAAGCCTCAATGTGGTACTCCTCCTCTAGAGTATCACATTTGATGATAGTAAAAGAAACGAATACAAATAAAAGCAGAATCTGTCGAAAACTGAACAGTCTGTAAAGATTGAATTTTTCGAGGCACTTCTGTAGCTCAAATCAGTAAACTCAAAACAGATAGATAAAAGTATCAGGCTTGCTGTCTAATAATATCAGAAAATATAAAATTCAGGTATTTTCTGGATTTTCGAACAGTGAAGGACAGAAATCTGTTTCTGGACAGCAAAACAATACCTCGCACTTTCAATGCATTAGAGGCTAAACTTGGCACAAAAAACCAAAAGAAAAGATACAATGAAGTTGATACAGAGGCAACAACTTCATGACTCAAGAAAAGCAAAAACAAAACTGAAAGAAAAGATGGGTTGCCTACCAACAAGCGCTTTTCTTTACAGCCTTTTAGCTAGGCTTATTGGTTTTAATAATGCTCTCATAAGAATAAGACTTGAAACATAAAAGAGAGCATCAAGAAGCAATATCACACACATTTAAGGCTAACCCACTTCCTATGCATTGGAATCTTATAAGAAAATAAATCATTGGAGCATAAAGCTACTAGCATAGGAAGGCAAAGCAAATGCAACATTAAAACCTTCAACATAAATATGGGAAACTTCATAAGATGAAAATTTATATAACCATGTTTCCCTCTATCATAATAACATTCAGTAGCATCATGAATAAAATCCACAACATAAGTATCACATAAAGCATTTTTCTCATGATTCACATGCATAAAAGTATTATTATTACTCTCCACATAAGTAAAATCCTTCTCATTAGTAATAGTGGGAGTAAAACTATCATAGTCATCATTGTAATCATCATAAATAGGAGGCATATCATAATCATAATAAACTTTTTCCTCAATAGTAGGTGGACTGAAAGTATCACATTCATCATAATAATCATCATATATAGTAGACATAATATCATCAAAGCAAATTTCCTCCTTCAAGGTTGGGGGACTAAAAAGATCATATTCATCAAAACCGACATCCCCAAGCTTGCAATTTTCCATAGCATTAGCAACAATGGCATTCAAAGAAATCATACTAATACCATTGCTACTAGCATGATTGTTATGCAAATAAAGTTCCATAGGTTTTTAATTTTCTCTTCAAAAGCATCATGACCAATTTCAAGATAAATTTTATAATGCTCTCTAATTTTTTTGTTGTTTTCCATTAAACCAAACTAGTGAAATAAAAACAAGAAACAAAAAGATTAAATTGCAAGATCTAAAGAAGATACCTTCAAGCACTCACCTCCCCAACAACAATGCTAGAAATTAGCTTCGTCGTCGGAGTGTGAGTACCGCTTACCTTTCCTCCCCGACAACGACGCCAGAAAAGATCTTGATGTCTACTACACGCTTCTATTCTTGTAGATTTGTTGGGCCTCCAAGCGCAGAGGTTTGTAGGACAGCAGCAAATTTCCCTTAAGTGAGTAACCCAAGGTTTATCAATCTCAGGGAGGTGTAAGGTGAATGTATCCTCTCTCAAGCAACCCTGCAATTAAGATACAAGAAGTCTCTTATGTCCCCAACACACCTAATACAATGGCTAATTGTATAGGTGCACTAGTTCGGCGAAGAGATAGTAAAATGCAAGTGATATGGATGGTAAAAGGTGATTTTGTAATTCTGTAATAAAAATGGCAGCAAGCAAAGAAGTGACAAAAGTGACTAAAAACGGTGTATCAATGCTTGGAAACAAGGCCTAGGCTTCATACTTTCACTAGTGACTACTCTCAACATCATTAACATAATTAAACACATGATAGTTCCCGTAAAAACACATGCATGGTAGACATTACACGGAGATCATTCTTTCGTGGATCAAATAGGATGAGAATTGCGTAGGGCTATGAAAAGCACACCTTAAAGTTCGTATTCCACATCTATGGAGACTTCATGCTGTCACTATCCGCATCCAAAGATAGTACTAACAAACACCACAACCTATTTCTTAAATAGTCTCTTTCTTCAATAACACAAGCATCAAGAAACCTCATGATCTATTCAATCCGACAATAATAAAGAACAAACTCATGATGAAGATCCCTATAATCTTGGTGCATAGAGCCACACACGGCACCCTCACTATCACCGTGGTACCGTGATCACAACGGTGACTCCGCAAATTATACTAGATAACACCACTTAAGCAACATCATATCCATTACACATAGGGAAACATCATGTATTCAACTATACTAATAAAGCTCATGATCACAACGAAGATCACATCATGGGAGAGAGAGATAACCACATAGCTACTTGTATAAGCCTTAGCCCCGGTGAGGGACTACTCCCTCCTCATCAGGGGAAGCAGCGGTGTTGATGGAGATGGCTCCGGCGGTCGATCCCCGTTCCGGCAGGGTGCCGGAAAAGGACCTTCTGAACTCCCGAAACTTGTCGGCGATGGCGGCAGAGCTCTGTATCCTATTTGGGAAAATCCTTCGGGAGTTAGGGTTTTTTCGTCGGGGATGATTTTATAGGCGTCGGAGGCGACCGAGAGGTGCCCCACAGGGCAGGGGCGGGTCCCACCTGCAGGTGGACCCTGGGCCGCGGCCACAGGTCGCCCCTGGCCTGTGGGCTGCCCCCTGGGTCGCCCTTATGGCTCCGGTCTTCAATTGTCTAATAAAAAATCCCCGTAAATTTTCGTCCAATTTCGAGAATATTTCCAAAAGTAACTTTCTGCAACAAAAACATGACAAAAACAGGGAACTGGCACTGCGCATCTTGTCAATAGGTTAGTTCAACAAAATGTATAAAAATGATGTAATATGATAGTAGAAACATGTGACAACATCACAAAACTATCATGGATCAATCAAAAATTATAGATACGTTTGACACGTATCAAGTATCCATGGAAAACACTCAAGAAACTCTCTTTGCCAGCATGGTATAAGCCGCGTCGTTTTTGCCGAGCGTAACACTCAGCCAAGCCTTTGCCAAATATTATTAACTTTTAGCCAAGTATTTTTTTTATACACTGTAAATAAGATTTTTCCAGTAGTGATGCCACCTCATCAAGAAAGCTTCTTGCGGACCGTATCCACACTTATTGTGTGTCAGGTTTAAATTAAAAGATAGACACGAAAAGTCGACAGAACCATTACGGTTTTGCTATTAGAGCATCTCCACCGGGGGCCCCTAAAGGAGCCCCTGAAGGAGCCACTAAAAGTCCCGTTGGGATGCCGGACAAGAAAATATGCCACACCATAACTCCACAAAGCTCTCGTCGATCAAAATCATGTCCGGCAATGTCGAGCCACCCTCTAAGTTTAGAGGCTCTCTTGGGGATGTCGGACAATATCCGCACACACCCCTGCTGCCTCGGGCTGGCCCACATGTCACCCACTCTAAGCGCGATGGAAACGGACGAGCGATCCACTTACAGGATTTTCCATGCCTAGCCAAGCCGGTGTGATATTTCTTATATACTACAATGGACAGAAGATCTATCCGTTCTCAAGCGATCGACTCACGGGATTCTCTGTGGCTATGCATACATGTGTGTCGTGTTTTTTTATTTTATGGCCACAGAAGGTCCACTAAGTGGATTCCTGTTTGGGGTGCCGGTGTGGGAGGCACCAAAAAATTTGCCCGACACACCCAAAGAGTACAAAAATTAGGGGTGCCGGACACAAATTAGGCGTCCCCGATGGAGAAGCTCTTAGTGCTCAGTCAAATCATTTACTCTTGGATTTGCCTCGCAATTTGTGCATTGTGAGTTGCAACACAGGTTTTTTTTTGGGGTTAATTAGATAAATGCCACTCCAATTCATGTGATTCCGAGAAATGCCACTGCAATTTTCAACTTTTGAAAAATGCCACTCCAATTCTTGAATACGTCTACTGATGGGGGGATACTTTATAGGTAGGCCCATGGACCCGGAAAGTAGACTCGCCAAGACCAAGAAGGCCAAAGCCGAGTCACGTATCAATTCGCATGGGCTGGGCTGGAGACAAGCCGACCAAGGCCCATGATGGAGAAGGGACCCGACAGGGAGGAGTCCAAGTACAACCCGGAGCCCTAACTTGGAAGACCAAGACGTAGAGTAGGACTCCGTGTTCTAGTGTGACTCGGTGTAACTTGTAAGTCCAGGGACCCGGCCGCCTTTATAAGGAGGGCCCTGGACCTTAGATCAAGAGGTCTCACAAGTTCTTAGCAATCCAGAAGCCTTAAGAGAGATACCAAGTCGCCGACTCCCCAGAGAGGAGCCGGAACCCTGTAATCGATATCAGATCTAGAGTAATAAAGAGAAGCAGGAAGTAGGTCTTTACCTCTAATCAAGAGGGGGCCGAACCTGGGTAAATCCGTGTCCCAAGGCGAGATTAATCTCTCCTGCGTACTCCATGCGTCAATGGCCCCAGAACTCACCTTCCCAAAGGAAGGACTTGCCGTGTCAACCCCACGACAGTTGGCGCCCACCGTGGGGCAAGAGATGCGAGGAGTCGAGATCGTGGGAGCTGCTCGTCGGGCCATGGAGAAACTCGCCATCGGGCGAGTCTACACTGATGAGCATGGAGAAACAGAGATCGATGACTCCGGTTGGACTTCAGATATGCATGAAGTTGACGAGGGTTATCAGCTTGTGTTTGGAGGAATCAACGTGTTCGTCGGCATGGTTTGCGCGTTGGGTCTTCGCGCGAACTCGGAGGAATCTGTATCAGAGACAACAGTTGTTGTCGAGTCCGACGGAGAGGAGTCGGTCGGCACATCAGAACTCGGCATCATCGCTGAGTCAGAGAAGCATCTTGTTGTCAATCATGAAGAGGAGTCGCTGGCGGAGCCATGTATGGAGCCAGGTTACGACGCCGATTCGGAGTCTATCTTGCCCTTGTTCGAGGATCGGCTTGGGTATGGAATTGAGGAAGAGGACTACGAGGAGTCGCCAGTACGCGCCCGTATCGTTGGAGTCTACATGTCTGGAAACGGCGGAAATCAGTTTGATCCAAGTCTGTTAACAAAGGAAATCAACGCGAGCAATGCAGCAGAGCGGGCGGCCGAGTTAGCCAGTGCGCGTGCTGCGATGGAGAGGCAACTAGCAGAAATCAACGAGGCAAATCGCAGGTTAGCAGAAGAGCGGGCCCGGGTCCAGTCTGAAGCCCAGGTCGTGCGGAGTCGCCAGGAGGAACTCACCTCTATTCAGCATCGTAGGGCGAGGAGTCGCCTGCATGGCGGAGTCATTGTCAACCCTACTGCTTTGTTCAACACACCCACTGGTCCAGGCGCAGGAGCCGGGCTAGGGAGCTCATCAGCTGCAGGAGGCGGCGCAGGAGGAGGAGCAACACCACCACCACCACCAGAAGGACCCGGCGGCAACGGTACCAACGGACCGCCACCTGAAGGAGGAGTCGGAGGAGGATCAACAGGTGGTATGGGACCTCCACCTGGCAGGTTCCGTACTCCCGAAGGGCATTACTCTAACCCAATGGACAACGTTCATGCGGCTACAATGAGATTAGAGAATATTGAGATACCAGAAGGACCAGCGGGCCAGGAGACCCGCCGTGCTATCGAGCTGCTGAAGACAGCAATGACTCAGCAAGCTCTTTATCCAACATTTCCGGATGCAAGCAGGCTGCACTCGACACCGTTCAACTCAGGTACGAGGAGTCGGCATGACGAGTCTCACCCGGCCAACTCTACAAGCGCAAGGCGCCGTGAGCAAGAGAGGAACAGGGCAAACATACCAACTGCCTCACGAGCTCAATTGGTTGTTGATGAAGCAAGACAGCGACGAGAGAGGGAGGCGGCCAGGGCTCGGGAGGCTGAGAGGGACAGAGCCCTAGCTAGTGCAGATAACCAGCCTCAGCCAACCCGGGTGCACACAGAGGTGACTTTTCCTGGCACCTCTCCCACACTAACAGGACCAGAGTGCCTGTCAGATGCCATCAGGTCCGAGTCTTTCCCCAGCGACTTCAAGGAGCCGCGCAAAGTTCCCAATTACGAGCCCAACATGGACCCGACCTCCTGGTTGGGCACATACGAGATGGCGATGAGTATCCGCAATGCCACAGGTAATTTGTGTGCCAAATTCATGTATCTCATGATGGAGGGAGCAGCCAAAGTGTGGATGCGTAATTTGCCTCCTAGATCAATCAATTCTTGGGAGCAGTTGAAGTCGGCCTTTGTACAGAACTTCCAGGGAACATGCAAAAAACTGAGTACCATAGAGGATTTGGAGCGGTGTGTTCAGAGAAAGGGCGAGTCTGCAAGGCACTGGATGAAGCGGGTCTCTGAGATCATCAACTCATCGCAAGGACTCCCAACAATTTCAGTGCTAATGGCAATGGAGAGGAACTACAGTTACAACCCCTTGAGCTGGAAGCTGGGTCGTATGAAGGAGAGCCTGAATCAAGGTATTCCCCTTACAATTGGTGAGATCATAGCAGGTGCTAATAAGCATGCTGCTACAGACAAAACAAAGGATCAGGAGGAAGGAACTAAAGGACATGGTGGCAATGGTCAGAATCAGAACCAGAATCAAAATCAGAATCAAGGTGGTAACAAACGGCCATATGGAGATAACTCTGACCTAGTGGCTAACACAAACACTGGGGTCAGACGCAAGGACAACAATTCGCGTGGATACCAAGGTCGTACTCCAAGCACAGAGGAGGTCCTGAGGATTCCATGCCCTAAACACGCCAAAAACGGCATATGCGGTCACACCTTGGGACAGTGCGTAGATTTGCAGCGTGCTGGGTTCCAAGGACCAGGAAACAGAGGCAACAACAACGGATATAGAGGAAACAATGGTGATGGAGGACCCGGCAACCACGGTGGAGGAGCCGGCAATAACCCTAACCAACCTCAGGGAGGAGGTAACCAACAGGGCGGGTTCCAGCAGAACCCGAAGCAGCTTCAGGATAATAATGGGCAGTATTATGTCACAACTCGGCCACAGAACCCGAGTCGTGGCAGTTATCATGTCTTCACAACAAGCACGTCCAAGCGTGCCAAGAAATTAAAGGTTAGAGATGTCAATGCAGTGGAGCCGGCCCTCCCACAGTGGCTCAGGTGGTCAGAGCAAACCATCACATGGAGTCGAGCAGATCATCCACCAAGAGTCGACTGACCCAGGGCAGCTAGCCTTGGTGGTGGCACCTCAAGTTGGGGGCTACACGTTGAACAAAGTGCTCATGGATGGTGGAAGTAGTATCAACATCTTATATTATGACACATTCAAGAGGATGCAGCTGCAAGATAGGCAGCTAATACCCACAGAGATAGTTTTTCATGGAATTGTGCCAGGGAAGTCAGCCAAGCCAATCGGTAAGATTTATCTTGAGGTTGCTTTTGGCACAGTGGAGAATTTTCGTTCAGAGATTATGCCTTTTGAGGTAGTGGATCTTAAGAGTCCATACCATGCTCTTTTTGGTTGACCAGCATACTTTAAGTTTATGGCCAGACCATGCTACGTTTACTTGAAGCTCAAGATGCCAGGTCCAGCAGGAGTCATTACAGTTAATGGCAGCAGACAGATGGCATTGGAGTGTGAACTAGGTGATGCAGCTATGGCTGAGACAGCTTGTGCTCAAGAGGAGCTGAAATTCTACAAGGCGAACGTGGACCCGGAGGACAACTCGGTCCTTAAGAAGCTGGCCACAGAGGAGAAGATGAAATTCAAGTCAGCTCAGGACACGAAGCAAGTCGATTTTACCCCTGGTGATTCTTCCAAGCAGTTCACCATTGGGGCACATCTCTCTGATAAATAGGAAAGCGCGCTTGTCGAGTTCATCCGCTGAGAACCGGGACATCTTTGCATGGAAGCCATCAGACATGCCAGGAGTCCCGAGAGAACTCGCCGAGCACAGCTTACATGTTAACCCTAATGCAAGACCAGTTAAGCAGGGTCTGCGCAAGTTTCACGATGACAGGAGGAAAGCCATCGGAGAAGAGGTGGCTCGGCTCCTCGCAGCCGAGTTCATCAAAGAAGTCTTTCACCCAGAGTGGGTGGCCAATCCAGTGTTAGTACCAAAGAAAACAGGAGAGTTGCGGATGTGCATCGACTTCACGGGTCTTAACAAGCATTGCCCTAAGGACCCGTTTGCATTGCCTCGTATCGACCAGATCATTGACTCCACAGCAGGGTCAGAGTTACTTTGTTTTTTGGATGCCTATTCAGGGTATCACCAGATCAGACTCAACATAGAGGATGAGCTGAAAACGTCTTTCATCACGCCCTTTGGAGCGTTTTGTTACACAACAATGCCCTTTGGACTCAAGAACGCAGGAGCTACATATCAGAGGTGCATCCAGAATTGTTTCAAGGAACAGATTGGAAGAAATATTCACGCTTATGTGGATGATGTAGTTGTCAAGTCTCAAAAGGCTGACTCCCTGATAGCAGACCTGACAGAAACCTTCAGTAACCTGCGCAAGTACAAGATGAAACTAAACCCAACCAAGTGTGTTTTTGGAGTCCCTGCAGGCAAACTCCTTGGCTTCATTGTTTCAGAGAGAGGCATTGAAGCAAACCCAGAGAAAATCAAGGCTATTCACAATCTGCAGAAGCCGACTTGTCTAAAGGACGTTCAGAAACTCGCTGGTTGTGTAGCAGCTCTCAGCAGATTCATCTCAAGACTCGGAGAGAAGGCGGGTCCTCTCTACCGACTCCTGAAGAAGTCAGATAAGTTCATATGGGACAAGGAAGCCGATGATGCTTTTGAGAACTTGAAGAAAACTCTATCATCAGCGCCAGTACTCGAAGCTCCTACAGATAAGGAGCCCATGCTATTATATGTGGCTGCCAATGAAAGGGTGGTCAGCGCAGTAGTAGTGGTGGAACGTTCAGAGGAAGGAAAGGAGTATCCAGTGCAGAGGCCTGTTTATTACATCAGTGAACTCCTCACAGAGTCAAAGCAAAGGTACCCTCAATGGCAGAAGCTAGTTTATGGAGTTTTCCTTGCAAGTAGGAAGCTTAAGCATTATTTCCAAGAGCATCCAATCAAGTGGTGAGTTCAGCACCGCTAGCAGATATCATACGCAACAGAGATGCGACAGGTCGAGTTGCCAAGTGGGCAATAGAGTTGGGTCCTTACCATATCACATACGAGCCCAGGACAGCAATCAAGTCTCAAGCTTTGGTCGACTTCGTCAACGATTGGACTGATTGCACATCCTCACCGAGTTCACCTTGCACCAAGTATTGGACAATGCACTTTGACGGGTCCAGACAGCTAGAGGGCTCAGGAGCCGGCGTGGTTCTAACTTCACCGAAAGGAGATAAGTTAGCATATGTCCTTCAGTTGCATTTTGATTGTACAAACAACATGGCAGAGTATGAGGCTTTGCTACATGGCCTGCGTCTGGCCAAGCAGATGAACATCAAGCGTATCAGGTGCTTTGGAGACTCGGATCTCGTAGCCCAGCAAGTATCTGGAACCTGGGACTCAAAGGATGCAAACATGGCAGCTTATAGAAGAGCAGTCGAACAGATAGCCGGGTTCTTTTCTGGTTATCAAGTGGAGCATATTGACAGACGCAAGAACGAGGCCGCAGACGCGTTATCACGACTCAGCTCTCGTCGAGAGAAAGTACCACCGAATGTATTTGTGGACGAACTTCACCACCCATCAGTCAAGTTGCCCTCAGAGGAGGAATTAGCCTCTCCAGATCCAGAGTCGGCACTGGTGGCAGCAGTACGAACAACACCAGCATGGACAGAGCCCTACCTTGCGTATATCCTTAGGGGAGAACTCCCACAGGATGAAGTAAAACAGAGACAGCTCATCAGGCGATGCAAGTCCTACACAGTCATTGATGGCGAGTTGTACAGAAGGAGTGTCACTGGAGTCTACCAGAGGTGTGTGTCTCCAGAAGAGGGCAGACAAATATTGCAAGAGATTCATGCGGGTGATTGTGGTCATCATGCATCCACTAGATCCTTGGTGTCAAAGGCTTTCAGGCACGGGTTCTTTTGGTTAACAGCACATCTGGACGCAGAGAAGATAGTTCGAGTCTGTGATGGATGTCAAAGGTACACAAGGCAAGACCACGTGCCAGCCCAAGAGCTCAGAACTATCCCTATCACTTGGCCGTTTGCAGTTTGGGGGCTTGACATGGTGGGTCCTTTTTCAAAGTCGCCCTGTCAGAAGACTCATCTACTAGTAGCAGTAGACAAGTTCACCAAGTGGGTGGAAGTAGAACCCGTCAGCAGAGTCGACAGAGCATCAGCAGTGAGATTTTTCAAGAAGATAGCAACACGCTTCGGATATCCTCACAGCATCATTACAGACAATGGTACCAACTTATCAGTTGGAGAGATGGCCAAGTTCTGTAGTGAGAACAACATCAGACTCGACCTGGCCTCAGTGGCACACCCACAGTCTAATGGACAAGCAGAGAGGGCAAATCAGGAGTTGCTGAAGGGAATTAAACCTCGGCTCCGAGTCCCTTTGCTAAGAGCCACCGGGTGTTGGGTTGAGGAGCTGCCTGCAGTATTATGGAGTATAAGGACGACTCCTAACAGATCGACAGGCTTCACACCTTTCTTCATGGTGTATGGAGCAGAAGCTGTCCTGCCAAGCGACTTGTTGCACGACTCGCCACAAGTCACCAATTACGTCGAGACAGAGAATGAACTCGCTCGTCAGGACTCGGTCGACGCACTTGAGGAAGCAAGGGAGTTAGCCCTTGAGAGATCAACAGTTTATCAGCAAGACTTGCGGCGATATCACGCACGCAGAATCAAGACTCGGACTTTCCAGGAGGGCGACTTAGTGCTTCGACTTGTCCAAAACAGGGAAGGGATGCACAAGTTATCTGCACCATGGGAAGGACCGTTCGTCATAAGTAAGAACTTGCATAATGGGTCGTACTATCTAATGGATGTACGAGAGCCGGCAAGTGAAAGTAAAGGAGCTGACACAGCGCATACGCTAGATCCTTATGCAGAGGCAAAGATGCCGTGGAACATAGCTCAGTTACGTCCTTATTATACTTAAGTTGTAATAGATTTATGAGTTGAAAGGCAAAGAGCCCAGTGAGCCATGCCTAGATGTAATCAAATTATTATGATCAAAGGAAATAAAGCCGGCTTCTGTGAACATGAGTCCTTTAGTCGAGTCACCCAGCGAGTGCGATTTATTCTTTAAACTTTGATCATCAGGTTCTTGGGGGCTTGCTTTTCAGTGAAAAAAGTTAAGCTTAGACTCATGAACCCGGCACAGTAGCCGAATTTTTCCTAATTTTTTCGCTGGCAAGTTAGATGCATCCTGCTCAATATGGCTAATCTACAGGCATGGCTTGTCTCCGGCTCTCATGAATCTTAAGGGACATGAGCTGTCAGGAGCCTGTCAGCACAAACTGTAAGAGGAGTCATGCAGGGCCTACTTATTCATCAGTGAATGATTAGACGGGTTATAAGAACCACAGAATGACTTGCATAGCTAGTACATATCAAATCTCATAACAAGCAAGTCATCATAAGCCGATTGGCACAATTTCAGAACAAGTAGTTCAAAAGACCTAACAAGGTTTAAGCACCAGAAGTACATCTTTACAAAGTTTAAAGTGCCAGTAGCACATCATTACACAAATTCAACAATCATCCAAGGGATGATCCTTGGGAGGAGCCAACTTCTTAGCTGGAATTGGGGAGTCCTTCTTCGCAGGAGACTTGTCCTTTGTCTGAGCAGTAGAGGCAGGAGCCGGCTTCATAGGAGGCTTTGTGGCGACTCTCTTCGTGTGAAAACCAGTGCCCTTGGGACTCTTCATATGCTTAGCCAACTCTGCTTGTTTCTGGGCGTCTCCAGCGATAGCTCTTGAAGGAGTGGGCGCAGCAGGAGTCTTCAATGAGGGCTCGGCACCAGTAACAGGAGCCGCCGGCGACGAAGAACCTGGCCCAGTAGAGGAGGAAGGGATACCAGCTGGGTCCTGTGATGGGTGGCCAAAGTTTATGATCGCAGGAGTTTCTGGAGCAACTCTTTTGTTCTCCAAATCATAGTGATGAACCCATACCTCAGGGTCCATCTTATTGGCAATCTCACAAGCATATGGCCGCACCAGCTTCTCCTCAGCCTTGAAGTCGTCTTGAGTGAAGGGTTTGCCATCCTCATGTTGCTCTGGCTTCCCCATAGTAAGCATTGCTGGCTCCAAAACAGTGGGGTAATAGCTATGGGCTAAGGCCAAGATCCTGATGGAGGCTCTCCTCAAAGAAGACTGTTTCCACAGCCGCATATAACCTGGTGCCCTAGACAACTCGTCCACCAGACGTTCAGGCTCTTTGGGGCACTTTCCCTTAGGGTTCAAAAATTTCACCACTGCACGGGCTCCCTCTTGAAGCCCATGGCAGTGGTCAAGCATCTCATGCAATTGCTTGCTAACGGGCAGTTTGAGTTTTGGGGAGTCAGCCCCTGCAGAAAAGATATCAATGATTATCAGTTTACAAACAGTGCAGAAAGCGGCAGAAGGAAGTAAGCAAAGGTTACAAACTTACCAAATATATGCTGGCACATGGCCCCAATACCCTTGCGGCAAGTGTCGAAGACAGCTTTTAGATCATTGTGAGCCTTTTGGGCAACCCTTTTGGCATCAGCCGACTCTTTCCTCACTTGCTCCAGTTGAGCAGATAAGACCTTCAGATCATTCTCAAGTTGAAGGGAACGTTCCTTTTCAGCTATAGCAGAGCTGGCACTAGCAGCTGCCTGGTCTTCAAGCTCCTTCATATCTCTCTTCATCTTGGAGATAATGCACTGCAATCACAAGTCAAATTTTAGCAAGTAAGCATTACTGGTCAAGCATAGAACTCATGAGCTCCAAGTCGTCACAAGTTAACAACTTGGCGCTTGGGGGCTACTCAGGAGTCAGTTTTTCTCTTACAACCAGCAGGCATGGGTCCTAGTCAACAATTCATCAGCTCCAAGTCGTCACAAGTCAACAACTTGGCGCTTGGGGGCTACTCGCAGATCAGAATTTTTTCTTCGAGTTAAGTATCAATAGTTTACATGAATTGGTAGCTCCAAGTCGTCACAGGCTGACAACTCGGCGCTTGGGGGCTACTCGTGGAAAAGTTTTTTGATTCAAGAACCCGGCAGATAACAAATCAGCAGCCCCGAGTCCTAGTAGAGCTAAGGACTCAGAGCTTGGGGGCTATAGTGTGCAAATTTTCCTACTTAACAGTTGAGTGCAATTTCAAAGCAAAAGCACCTATCTTAGTCACAAGTCACCACAGATAGGTGCTTGGGGGCTACTGCAATAGGAGGATGCTAGAAAGCGTAAAAGGCAGAAGTCAAAAGACTTACGGTGTGAATCATGTGAAGAGATCTAAGAGCCGCTTGCTCATCATCCTTCAGCCTCGCAGATTGATCATTCAAGTCGACTGCTTCAGCATAGGCTTCAGAAAAGGACATGTTATCAGCCACCCGAAGTCGGCTGTAGTCAGTAGATGACTTGGTCTTGATGTTTGGAGAAGTTGCAGGAGTCGGCTTCATAGGAGCCGGATGAGTTTGAGGTGCAGTATCAGGAGTCTCAGTCCCAGAAGAGGGCTGGACAATCTGTGGAGTCGCCGCCCGAGTCCTTGAAGGGGACTCGGGAATGGTGGGAGTTGTGGTTGCACCAGCAGATGCAGCAGTGGAAGGACCTGTCCTCGTGCTTGTTGTTTGAGAAGCCGAAGGAGGGACATGCCCACGACCAGATGTGACAGCAGTCATGCCTGGGAGCTTGGTTACCTTGGCACAAGGCCGAGCCCTGAAACATACGAAGACAGAAGTCAACAATAAATTTAGTGAAAAGGGAAAAAGCGGAAGTCATTTGAACGCAAGTACAGAAATCAGAGGAGTTTTACCCAACATTAGTCTCCAGGTCCAAGGAGGCCTGAGAATCTGAAGAAGGCATTGACATCCCAGAGTGGTAGGAGTCGTCCTTGTGGGGAGGAGAAGCCGATTTCCGCTGGTGCGAGACAGGCAGAGGCTCAGGAGCATCTGCAGGCCCATCGGAGCGCAGTTTCCTCTTCCTGGCGGCGACAACACTCTGCATGTGTTCTTCAGGTTTAGCAGGTGAGCGAGTGGACCCAAGGACTCGTGAAAGTGGTACCTTGGGAACAGCCTCTCGAGATCCATTGTTGTTAGAAGCTGGGGAAGAAGAAGAGTGACTCTTGGCTGAGGACTCTTCAGATAATGATGGCTGAGCAGCAGCAGAGGTGGTGTGAGTTTGTTTAGTGACGGGGGCCTCCGGAGAGGACTCGTCATCATCAGTATCCTCCATAATGGGAGCCTCTTGAGAGGACTCCTCTTCAACAACATTTTTGGTTGGAGCCTCCGGCGAGGACTCCTCATCAGCAACATCATCTTCAGCGGGAGCCTCCTGAGAGGACTCCTCGTCATCGTCGTCAGTGTCTTCTGCCACGGCAGTTTGCTCTGTGACAGGAGTCTCCTCCTCAACCTCGGCTTCATCCTCAGCCTCAGCTTCAGTTTTACTCTCAGTGCCAACTCCAGAGGCCGGCTTCCAGAAGGAGTCGGTTGTAATGCCCGGGGTTTTCCCCAAATTAGATTTTGCTTGTTTTTCTTTTTGCATCATCATGACATCAGCATCATCGCATCGCATATTTTGGCAACAAAAATTATTTTTATTAAACCCTATTTTATTTTTCTAAAATTGTCAGAAAATATTTTAACCGAGACAGTCGTCTCCGTTTTCGAAAATTATTTGTCAAAATTAAATTTGCAAAATAAAAATGTTTTGAGACGCGAGAGAGTAGCCCAAAACCTGGCCCAAAGCCCAGCAAGCAAACCCTAGCCTCCAAACCCTAATCCTGCCCTGGCAGTTTTCTATTCCTACCCCCTGCATCTTGCAGCCGCCCTCCCTTTCTTTTTCGTTTTCGCGGGCATACCCTTCCACCCTCCCTTTCTTTCTTTTTCCCCCTCCTCTTTTTTTTCTCCTCTCTCCTCTTATCCCTTTCCTTTTTCTTTTTCCTTTGTTTCTCTCCCCGCACGCCTCATCCCCATCCTGCACGCACTCCTCCTCTCTCTTCCTCCCTGCGCCCGCACCCGAGCTCCCCGTCGAGCTCCTCTCCGGCCTCCCCTCGCCCCTCTGCTCCTCGCCGTCGCTCCTTCCTCCCTCCTCCTCCCAAGCTCGGCCCCCGCTCTCTTCCTCCCCCGAGCGCGCCGCCTCTCGCCCCGCATCGCGCGCACCTCTGCCCCGTTTCCCTCCGGCCCGCTCCGCCGGCGCGCCGCGCCCAGCCGCGCCTCTCTCTCCCCACGCCAGCCCCTCCTGCCGTTTCCCCTACTGCCGGCCCGCTCCTCCTCCTGCTGGCCACCCCGTCGACTTCCTCGGGCCACCTTTGGCCAGCCTTCGTCATCCGCAGCTCCACCGTGACGAGCCCCCTTCGCCCCGTCCGTCACGGCCGTCTCCTCTTACCTTGGGCGTGCCCGTCGCCTCTGCCTCCCCACGCCAGCGTGCTGTAGCTGCTCCTCAAGCCTACGCTCACCTGCTCCCGTCCCCGTGTTGCCCCTGCACGTTCCCGTCGCCGTGCCGTGGTCGCTTGTTGCTGCTGCTCATGTCGTGTCCGTCCCCGATGTTCATCTCCGGTGCTGGTTTCCCGACGGACGTTCCCGTCGTGAAGCGCCAACCCGTCCCCGATGCCTCCGTTCGTGCACGCCTGTGCTGCCGTGCCGTGTCTCCCTGTGTCGGTTCCCCGTTGTCGTGCTGTCGTGTACGTCTTCGTTCTGTCCCGACTCCGGTTCCCCGATGGTTCCCCGTCGTGTTCCCGTGCACCGTCCGTGTCGTGCATGCCGTTGTCGTTGACATTCCCCGTATCCGTCTCCGACGCCTCCGTGACGTGTTCCCCGGTGCTTCCCGACGTTGTTCCCGTCGTGAAGTGTTCCCCGTCTCCGTTTCCCGATGTTCCCCGATGTTTCCCGACGGGAACCCGCAAGTGCCCGTTTCCGTTCCCCGATCGTGAACCGGAGTTCCCGTTCCCGTCGTGAATCTTCCCCGACGCCAAGTTCTCCGTTTCCCCGTCGTGAAGCTCTGTGAAGGCCGACCCCGATGCTCCGTGAACGACTACTTCCACAACGACCGTGAAACGTGCCACGCCAAGATCTTCCCCGACCATCGTGGAACCCCGTCGACCCCGAAGCCCGGAACGCCAAGGTCCGCCACGACGACGACCCGAGTACGACTACTTCCACGACGTCGACTACCTCGACTACTTCGACTCCGGACGGACATCTACTTCGACTACGACCCGAAGACGGTGGTTCCGAATCCGAAGATCCCCGACTCCGATGTGTGACCCCAACCCTAACCCTATACTATATATCCGTATCTTATAAAATCATGCATCATTAATCAACATCGCACCTTTATCCATTTAGACGAATTAAGTCAAGTAATTATGGGATTTGTCCGGTGCATCTATATTTTGCACCGATCCCATTTAAATTGTTTTGCCATGTGTTAGGGAATAAAATTGGACAACCTTTAATTTGTCATGCATCATATCATCAACATGCCGATTCTTTTGCCGTAGTAGTAAAATATATCTTTTCCGTTGCCCAGTGTTCGTTGCTTCTTCGGGAATAGGACGTTGAGTTGATGTGAGCAACGACAAGTTCTGCTACCTCTACCGGATTGCAGGCAAGTGATACTCACTTGCTATCTTTGCTTGTTTTCTGTCTCTTACACCTCCTATCTTTTGTTCCTTGCTAGCCTTATGTCACGATGCTTGTGTCTCGATCCTATATGCATGTTTCCCTTGCAGCCATGATATGCCACCACCCCCCACATCCTATTACCCTGTTGCTTGTTTACCTTGTTAGCCTTGCGAATCGTAGTGCATGCTTAGGTGCTTTGCTTCAGTCCTGTTATCTCTTTATCTAGTCTTGTTGATAACATTATAGCTAGGCTCAACTTAAATGGTAATCTTTATTTTCTGTTGCGATGGGAATAACTTAATAAAGATAAGGCACCGGCGGAAGGCCAATCGTGGTGATTTGTTCTGCTAGTGTCGCCTAGGACCCGAGTTCTTTTCCGCTGATCCAAGACTGAGCGCACTAACCACATGTGGGAGTTCTATGGGCCTCCCCGCAATCTATTACCGGATCCTCAAACCTGTCCAGGTGCCACAAGTAGTTCGAGTGTTTCTATTTGCGCGCGTAATACGATGATGATGAGAAGGTAAGATGATGATGGTTATGTGGTTACTTACGGTAGGGTTGCGGCATGTGGTGTTTATCGCATGTGGAAGGAGCGGCAATCGTATGAGTGTTCCCTCCGAAGCCGTCCACGCAACGGTTAGGCCCACCTCGAAGCTTTGGCCGGACTCTCAAGGTGGATCAGACCTAGCTAGGTGGCTCCCTGGACTTGTTTGTAGTGAAGGGAAGTATTGCGTCGAAACCTCCACCGGTACACCTCTAAGCGAGAGTTTCGATGCGTGTGGGTTCATTGGTGCATCCCTGCAGGGTTAAATCTTTTCGAAAAGCCGTGTCCGCGGTTATGGACGACTTGGTGAAATGCGCTGGACTAAAAAGATCATAGACAACTTGCACCTTATGATGATAATAACTTGACTAGTAAGATAGATTACTTGAATAATAACCCATAAAACTTGTCCACCGTGTGAGTGCCCGGACTTCTTCCTCGTGGGCTAAGGATACGAGGGAGTCGTTTTAGGGCGGGTTTGTTTGGTGTGTAGTATAGTTGGCTCCTCATGCGCTCTCTTACCTTGTCTCTGATAGACGAAAGTTGTAGCGTGTCTCTATAAGTTGTTAGTGCTGCTTGCCGCCTCAATCGCTAACCCTCTTTCCCCGGAATTCCATCTTTGATATCTTGTGAGTATTACTTGCCAGTACTTCTACTAGTACTGACCCCTTCGGGGCTGCTATTCCAATGCAGCCAACAGGTTTGAAGTCTGACGACGTTAGCTTGGGAATCCCTCCGGCTTGGCCTGGGCAGGGATATGGTGCCTTCGTTTATCTTCAGGACTCTTAGTCCAGCTTGTTTCTTGTCCGTAGCCGGACGCTACCCACTTCCGTTGTTATTTTGGATCTTTGTATTGTATCTTGGTTCTTGACTCTGTGAGTCGTTGTTGTATATATGTTCTTTTGTGGGTTCCATCGAGAACTATTGTAATGTTATCACAATTCCACCCGCATAACGTGTGTGTTGCGACATGCACGTTATGCCTGGTGGGCGTCCTTTAGGATCGCTATTATGCGGATTTGGCTGAAACGCTAAGATCTGCATAGTACCGATCTTGGGGCGTTACATCGGTGAGCTGCAACAGAGTCGAAGAAAATGAGTTAGTAAGCAATACAAGTAAGATCTAGTTGGAAATAAGGTAAAGTGCAAGGCTTACATCGGGAGCTGGGTTGGTAGAGCAGAAGGGCTGGAGCCCAAAATGTGCCTGGTCCTTCACTGGCTTCCCAGTCAGCTTTTTGATAAGCCGACCAAGTTCGGGTCCATCAGACAATTGCTCCGTCACCCGGAGGTCATCACCAGCGCAGCGAGTGTATGAGCAGATAAGCCGAGTCCTAGGACTCAGGGGCTGAATTCTCCAAGTGGTCCAGCAGCGGACTAGATCCATGTTCTCCAGATTGTGGGACAGGAGGGCCCGGATCCGAGTGATCAAAGACTCAACTCTTGGCCGGGCGGCCTCTGAGCATCTAGCTTTCATAAGGGGCCTCAGAGAACAGAGAAAGTTTGGGTTCACCTGCAGGGGAAGTATCCTTGCAGTAGAAGAAGGTTTTTTTGCCTGTCCTTGATGCGGTTGGGAAAAACTGGTTTTGGAAAGACAGAGTGGAGGCACCGCTGAAGAGCGACGGCACCGCATTGGAGGAGAGGGTGAAAGAACAACAATGCCCGGATGTCGCCTAGAGGGGGGGGGGGGGTGAATAGGCGATTAAAACTTTTTCTAATTAGGGGCTTGATAATTGCGGAATAAAACTAGGTGTTTAAATTAACAAGCCAACAACCTAATATTCTAGGTTCACCTATGTGCACCAACAACTTATGCTAAGCAATTCAAGCAACAAGATGATAGCAAGATATGAACTTCAAGCACGAAGGCTATCACAATGTAAATTGCATAAGTAAAGCTCGAGTATAGAAATAACCGAGGCACGCGGAGACGAGGATGTATTCCCGAGTTCCTCCTTGTTAAGGGAGTACGTCTCGTTGGAGGGGTGTGAGCTCGCCACAAGAGGCCTACTCAAGATGCCACAAAGGCCTCACCCTATTCTCCGATGAACCTCACCCAAGGGATTGGTTCACCTTCCACTATCGGAATCCTTCGGGGCGGATTCCGGAGCCCTTTACAACTTCTTCTTGGGGCACACACCCACAACTCAATTGGGGGCTCCCAAACTCGTGCCGAAGCTTCACAACTCGAAGTCTTCGCGGCACCTCCAACCGTCTAGGGTACACAATGCACCCAAGAGGCAACAAGCTCTTGGGAACACAATGCACCCAAGAGTAACAAGCTCTTCAACGTCGATCTTCACGTATCACCGTGGAGGGAGCAACCCGATGCAACAAATGCAAAAGGCAAGAGCACACAAAGTGCTCAAATCCTTCACTCCCAAATTCCAACCAAAGCAACTAATGCTATGGAGGGAATAAGAGAGGAAGAACAAAGAGGATGAACACAAAGCAACCCCAAAATCTAGATCCACAAGTTTCCCTCACTTAGAGGGGATTTTGATTGGTGGAATGGTAGATCTAGATCTCCTCTCTTGAATCCCTAAGTTTGGGCAAGAATCATTGGAGGGATGGAGAGGAATCAAGCTCACAAGATTAGCAACAATGGAGGAGAGAGAAAATGTGAGCAGAAAAACGTGCAACCAGCCCTTGGGGGAAGAAGGGGGCTATTTATAGCCTCCCCCAAAAACTAGCCGTTATGTGCAGAAATTGCACATAGCGGTACTACCGCTGGAGTAGCGGTACTACCGCCGATGATATCCGGGCGGTACCCCGGGTACCACAACACCCAGCTGCTACGGTACCTCAGAGAGGTACCGCTGCACTCCAGGTGAGCGGTACTACCGGTGGGCGGCCGGTACTACCGCCGGACCCCTTCGATTCAAATCTAAGGGTCACAGCGGTAGAACGTGGCAGCTACCGCCAGGGTACCGGAGGGATAGGCAGTACGCAAAAAGGGTCTAGCGGTACCTCGGGCGGTACCACCAGCGGTAGTACCGCTGCCTGAAGACAACGGTACTGCCGCGGTACTACCACCAGGGGTAGTAGCCATTGAGCATTAGTAGTTCCACTCCAGGAGGAGCGGTACTACCGCTGCCACAGCGGTACTACCGCCAGACAGAGATAAAAACTGCAGAAGCCTGAAACTGAATAACTTTTGCGTGGAAGCTCCGAATCGAGTGAATCCAATTTTGTTGGAAAGAGGACGACAAGAGCTTACACTACAAAAAGTAAGGGAGATTGTGCAAAGGGTTGGAAAGGTGAGACCTTTCCAAGCGAATGAACCGGCAAAATCTCCAACACCGAGAACGCACAAGCTTTTCATCAAGACTCCGTTTTCTATGATCTTGGGCTTGTTTCGAAGATAGTCATAAGCCCTACAAGATCATGCACATACACATCATAGTCTATCATGTGAGGAGGAAAACATAAGGAGAGAGTTTGACCTCTCGTAGAAGAGATAAACCGGTAAAACCTCCAATATCAACAACGCAAGAAGATATTCATGAGATCCGATTTTGATGAACTAGAGCTTGGTATGGAGATGAACACAAGCTCTAAATTCTCACATGGATAAAAGCCAAATAAGAACCAATAAAGATGATTGCATGGATGCAAAGGTTTGAGCTCTCCACGAACGATACGATCACGATACTCGGTCGAAAGCCCGTCTTGATAGTACGGCTATTTATCCTATAACCCGGTCTCTCACTGAACAACATGAGACCGGTAAAATAAAAGCCCTATCAAGATCATACCTTTGCCTTGCGCAATAATCCACTTGAGGTCGATGAAGACGATCTTCATCTCCTCAAGGCGAACCATCTTCTTGATTGCGCTTCACATGGTGAAGAATCACATGACGCTCCCCCATACACCAAGATGGGGAGAGCACTCTTCGACATATCTTCACTTGAACTTGAGAGTTGATCAACCCGCACAAAGTCTTGATCAACCCAACCTTTTCTTCCCTTGAGCTTGACTCCAACAAATGGAGATCAAGCAAAGCACCTTGACTCCAACCAATGGAGACAAGCAAGCTTGGCCTTGATCAACAAATGATCTTGACACAAGCTAAAGGACAGCCTACACATAGAGCTCAATGCAAATATTAGTCCATAGAGATTGTCATTAATTACCAAAACCATGCATGGGATCAACCATGCACTTTCAATCTCCCCCATTTTGGTAATTGATGACAATCCCTTTTAAGAGGGTTTATATAATGAATAAAGCAACCTTGCAAGACAAACAAGCAAGGATGCGAGCGCATTAAAGGCAAATGCAACAAAAGCATAAAACCCAAATTCCCTTAAACCCTCTAAACTTCTCCCCCATTGGCATCGATTGCCGAAATGGGAAGAATATTTAGAGAGCCAATATAATAAGAGTTCCTCCATAAAGGTGTGCATTTCTCAAGATATTAGTGAAATCAAATGCACTTATTCATTGACGAATGATTAGAGGAAATCAAACTATATTGAGGATCCAAAGATTGCAAAAAGATGAAATCATGTTAAACATCTCCACAAAGGAGAAAAGCAAACAAAAAGATCCAAAGCGAGAGTTCTAAATAAAATGGAGAGCCTCCCCAACGATCATGCACAAATGAGGAGTGCACAAATATGGCATCCTCACTCCCCCAAAATCATCTAGAACCCGCAACAAGTGCAAGAGTGCATAATGCAAAAGCAAATCATAGCACTTGCACCAAAGATGTGGTTGAGCCATAAAGGAGATACCAATTTTCAAAAATTCATCAGAAGATAGGCCCAACCGAGAAAATAGATCTTTTAAAGAGATATGTTCACAAGCTTAGGGATACCAATTGGAGACTAAAACCAATTGAAAATGCCAAAAGCAAGTGAGAACATTTAGCCAATAAAATTCAACATGCTCACCATGGTAGGCATGAAGTCAAGATAAGAATATGAGTGCAAAGATACCAATAAACAATAAGACAAGCACTCATGAGGCAAATTTGGAGCCACCAAAGAATTATAGATGAAACACAAGGTGGCTCATAAGAAATAGGATACCGACTAAAAGGTGACCTCTCTCATATGTATAGGTTTCTAATTAGACAAACCACAAAGATATACATCCGCAAAGAAACATATACATACGAAATGGTCCGGGAAAAAGAGAACAAGGTATCCAAAAGGAAGTCATAAATATACAAACGAGATTGTTGCTTGAAAGCATAGCACATAGCTCAAAATTATCTCATTGTATATAAATGAACTTCAAATATATCAAATGCATCACACATATCACTAAGGGAACAAGAGATAGTGAAGATGCTTTGAAATAGGCAACAAGTATCACAAACAAATAATATCAATTGAAGAAAAGGTTTTTGCAAATTCATCACACATATCACAAAGATATATTAAGTGAAGGAAATAGGCCAAAACCACAACAATTGCATATAAGAGCATTCATGCCAAGAGGTAACCTACACAAGGTTGGAACTAGAAAAGTATGCATGGGATAGATACTTGTTACCGAGAATGCATTGATGATGAAGATGATGAGAGTTTGTTTGTCATCAAAGCTTGACTCCGACAATCACACGGTGAGAACACCTTCCTTATGAGTGAGGCAAGCATCCAATGTATCTCCATTGTACCTAAAACACAATTAGAGTACAAAATGATTCCCAAACTCATTGGGTCCCATAGTAGTTAGATAAACTACAATATATAGGAAACACTCCACATAAATATGTGCATATAGATATGAAATTGAATTTCATGCACATCTTAGCCGATTTAGGATTCGGTGGAGTATCCCCTATATATTGGAACTAAAAGGACTAGCATGCCATATAATATAAAAGTTAAGGGATATACATACAAAGTCTTTCAAGATCCAAACGAGATACAATTTGGACAAAAACACCAAGTAAACCAAGAAGAGAGCACACGAGAGTGTGACACTAAAGGTTGTCCAAATTATATCAAACTCCAAATCAACACATGATTGAGGAAAAATCAAATCAACAAATGATTGATTCCATAACACATCAACACATGAGGTGTGATATCAAAAGGAATCAAATCAACACAACAAATGATCGATAAGAAACCAATTGAAAATAAGATACCAATTAAAACAACAAATGTCAATTTAGGAGAAAAGATACCAAGAAGAGGGTGATACTTGACTGAAATCAAGTAAAGTGAAATAAGGCAAGAAGGTATCAAGACTCCCACAATAAATATTAATTGGAGCAAATATCTATGGAGGAGATATTAAATTCCAATTAATACCAATTGAAGGTACCAACACAAGATAAAGAATCACATGCCAATTGAAATGATCAAAAATTGATAGATAGGTTAGTGTTCTAAATAAAAAGGAATGCTCCCCCAATATTCATGCATTATATTTGATATTTGCATTTGAATACAAAATGCATGCACAAGGGATCATTACTCTCCATATTTTATTTACAACACTAAACACTACCAACTGAAAAATGGGATCCATTCAAAAGACGAGGTAGGCAATAGATAAGGCAAGTCAACGCAAGAGCCAATGTGAAGATAGTCTCCAAAATCCACCACAATTACTAGTATCACTTGTCAAGGACAAGGAGTATATGGAGAAATTTCTCGGTGGCATAAAGGAATGATGTACAAGACCAACTTCACCTACAAACTAGCAAAAGGTAAAAGATAGGAATTAAAACACCATTTTTAAAGAGGGTTGTTGGTAGTTTCAATTATTCGAACCAACCGGCAAAGCCATGATTAGAATAAAAGGAAACAAATGGTTTCTCACATAATATATGGAAATGCATATTAGAGAAAACCACACCAAGCACGCACACCCAAACAAGAGCCAAAAGATAACCAAAGGAAATTGGAATTGTTCGAGCAATCATGCCACATAGGAAAGATAATATAAAATATCAAATCTAAGTGGCAAACCTCAAATGTTCACATTTTGTGGGATTGTAATATGCACATAGCTTATTACTCCCCCATATGTGATAGTTCATTTTATTTTTAAACATGAGGCAAATAAAACCAACTAGAGAAATTAATGGACATTGTAGAATTTGAATTTCTCATGACTATGACATACCACATAGTAGCTAGATAATATTGAAATATCAATACTAGGTGGTGTGCCTCATGTATACACATTTTTAGGTTTGTGATGTGCACAAAGCACATCACTCCCCCAAAATGGGATAGTCCAATAATATCTCAAAGAGCCAAATGAAATCCACACAAGATTCAATAAAGCTCAACACACAAATTACACATACATGATACACAACTAACATACATCACCTTTGAATACAAGATAAGTAAGAAAGAAGCATATCAACTACAAGCACATATAGGAACAAGACTAACACATGCAAGGGAGCTAGCAACTTAATTCAATGAATATTTGAGTTAAATACTCGTTACCGCAAGGAGGAAGCATTGGATATGAGATAGATATGTGATAATCCAATTGGCTTGGCTTGATGAGATAAAACCATGAAGATCCCTTAATTCTTCAAAAATAGCCAAGTCTCCAATGTCCTCACAATCAACCTAATTGATCAAGTTTGAGCTTGTTGGTCCCCAACCGAGTTGGGTCCTAAGAGGTTAGTCAAATAGGTTTGGGAACCCAAATGGTGCATTTCTTGACACCACTTTGAGCTCCCACATACTTGGCAAACACATTGCCAACTCTATCCTTCCCAAGAGAATAACATCATCAATTATGATAGGGTTGGATGGGGGTACCGTTAGTGCATGAAGAAGCAAAATGACCTTTGCCACGGCAAAGGTAGCAACACCGACTCTTCTTCTTCTTAATAGGCTCCTCAACTTGAGGAGCATAACTTGAGTCTTCTTAGGAGGTGGCCTTTGTTCAACCGTGGTTGAGCACGAGATTGAACAAGAGGCCGCTTCCCTAGTTGCTTCTCACTAAGGTCTTCTTCTTCATTGGGCAATCCCGAACATGGTGCCCTTCAACCTTGCACTTGAAGCAAGTGATCTTGGCCGGATTCTTGACTTGAACTTGGCCCTTCTTCTTCTTCTCAACCTTGGACTTTCTTGTTGTTGGAGTTGAATCCAAGTCCACTCTTGTCATTGGGGATTGTTGCACACTCAACATGTTGTCAAGTGCACCTCTTCCCTTCATGACGCTTTTCCAAGCCTTTCTTCAAGAAGTGGCTTGGGCCTTGAGCTCTCCTCTTTTCTCTACATGGTTAGTGACAACACAAGTACTAGAGGAGGTAGATGCATCATTGTTAGAGCAACAAGGCAAAGCAAGTAATTCATCACAAGATGTACCAACATTTTTAGTGGATGAACTACTAGGACTAGCACATGGCAATATAGCATTTTATTAAGTTGTGCTATATCCACATGAGGCTCACTGATGTTACCTTTGTAGTGATGGCCTCATGAGCTAACTTAGACAAGCATAGGATGCTAGAAGATCATCATTAGAGCTAGATAGCTTTTTATGACTTTCTTCCAACTCCCTATACTTGCTAGTTAGCAACTCAAGTTGAGCCCTTAGCTCAACATTCTCCTTCAAAGTAGATGCTTCACAAGAAATGGAGTTAGTAGCACAAGCATCATTAACATTAGGATGGAAGAGGAAAGCTTAGCAAGCTCTTCATTTAATCTAGCATTTCCTTTTTCGTGACTTTATATTTAGCATGAGCATGGTCACGTTCTTAATGATTTAGCAATTATTTCATTATGAGACTCCTCGATAGAATTTAGTTTCTCCTCTAGAGAAGCACGAGTCTCATGCTCTTCCTCAAGAGCATCTTCTAACGATGCTTTCTCCATAGCATCATCTCTTCAATCTTACCCTTTTCTTCAAGGCTTGCTTCCAAAGCCTCAATAGATTCCCCACGCTCAATTAGGGTGCTCATGATTTCAAAGAGATTAGCTTGGGCATTTTTATTGCTAGGAAGGGCTTAAGAATCATTAGACCTTTATTTTGAAGCCTAGCATTAATTTTTTCAATATCATCTTCTTCATCATTATTATCATCATCATCATCATTATTATTATCATTGCTAGAAGAAGATTTAGCCATAAGGCAATGAGTGATGGATGAAGAAGAGCAATTAATTTTTGAACTACTCAAGTTCACATCTTGTTGCATAGCAAATTGGGTTTCCTCTACATTATTGTTCATGCAAGAGTTAGAGGAGAACAAGCATTTTTATCATGGCAACAAGATAAAGCAAGCATATCATAAAGANCCTATAATCCGGTCTCTCACTAAACATCATGAGACCGGTAAAATAAAACCCTATCAAGATCATACCTTTGCCTTGCGCATTAACCACTTGAGGTCGATGGAGACGATCTTCATCTACTCAAGGCGAACCATCTTCTTGATTGCGCTTCGGCTTGGTGAAGAATCACATGACGCTCCCCCATACACCAAGATGGGGAGAGCACTCTTCGGCATATCTTCACTGAACTTGAGAGTTGATCAACCCGCACAAAGCCTTGATCACCCAACACTTTTCTTCCCTTGAGCTTGACTCCAACAAATGGAGATCAAGCAAAGCTTGGCCTTGATCAACAAATGATCTTGACACAAGCTAAAGGACAACCTACACATAGAGCTCAATGCAAATATTAGTCCATAGAGATTGTCATTATTTACCAAAACCATGCATGGGATCAACCATGCACTTTCAGCGAGTGGACCCAAGGACTCGTGAAGTGGTACCTTGGGAACAGCCTCTCGAGATCCATTGTTGTTAGAAGCTGGGGAAGAAGAAGAGTGACTCTTGGCTGAGGACTCTTCAGATAATGATGGCTGAGCAGCAGCAGAGGTGGTGTGAGTTTGTTTAGTGACGGGGGCCTCCGGAGAGGACTCGTCATCATCAGTATCCTCCATAATGGGAGCCTCTTGAGAGGACTCCTCTTCAACAACATTTTTGGTTGGAGCCTCCGGCGAGGACTCCTCATCAGCAACATCATCTTCAGCGGGAGCCTCCTGAGAGGACTCCTCGTCATCGTCGTCAGTGTCTTCTGCCACGGCAGTTTGCTCTGTGACAGGAGTCTCCTCCTCAACCTCGGCTTCATCCTCAGCCTTAGCTTCAGTTTTACTCTCAGTGCCAACTCCAGAGGCCGGCTTTCAGAAGGAGTCGGTTGTAATGCCCGGGGTTTTCCCCAAATTAGATTTTGCTTGTTTTTCTTTTTGCATCATCATGACATCAGCATCATCGCATCGCATATTTTGGCAACAAAAATTATTTTTATTAAACCCTATTTTATTTTTCTAAAATTGTCAGAAAATATTTTAACCGAGACAGTTGTCTCCGTTTTCGAAAATATTTGTCAAAATTAAATTTGCAAAATAAAACTGTTTTGAGACGCGAGAGAGTAGCCCAAAACCTGGCCCAAAGCCCAGCAAGCAAACCCTAGCCTCCAAACCCTAATCCTGCCCTGGCAGTTTTCTATTCCTACCCACCCTGCATCTTGCAGCCCGCCCTCCCTTTCTTTTTCGTTTTCGCGGGCATACCCTTCCACCCTCCCTTCTTCTTTTTCCCCCTCCTCTTTTTTTTCTCCTCTCTCCTCTTATCCCTTTCCTTTTCTTTTTCCTTTGTTTCTCTCCCCGCACGCCTCATCCCCATCCTGCACGCACTCCTCCTCTCTCTTCCTCCCTGCGCCCGCACCCGAGCTCCCCGTCGAGCTCCTCTCCGGCCTCCCCTCGCCCCTCTGCTCCTCGCCGTCGCTCCTTCCTCCCTCCTCCTCCCAAGCTCGGCCCCCGCTCTCTTCCTCCCCCGAGCGCGCCGCCTCTCGCCCCGCATCGCGCGCGCCTCTGCCCCGTTTCCCTCCGGCCCGCTCCTCCTGCCGTTTCCCCTACTGTCGGCCCGCTCCTCCTCCTGCTGGCCACCCCGTCGACTTCCTCGGGCCACCTTTGGCCAGCCTTCGTCATCCGCAGCTCCACCGTGACGAGCCCCCTTCGCCCCGTCCGTCACAGCCGTCTCCTCCTCTTACCTTGGGCGTGCCCGTCGCCTCTGCCTCCCCACGCCAGCGTGCTGTAGCTGCTTCTCAAGCCTACGCTCACCAGCTCCCGTCCCCATGTTGCCCCTGCACGTTCCGTCGCCGTGCCGTGGTCGCTTGTGCTGCTGCTCATGTCGTGTCCGTCCCCGATGTCATCTCCGGTGCTGGTTTCCCGACGGACGTTCCCGTCGTGAAGCACCAACCCGTCCCGATGCCTCCGTTCGTGCACGCCTGTGCTGCCGTGCCGTGTCTCCCTGTGTCGGTTCCCCGTTGTCGTGCTGTCGTGTACGTCTTCGTTCTGTCCCGACTCCGGTTCCCCGATGGTTTCCCGTCGTGTTCCCGTGCACCGTCCGTGTCGTGCATGCCGTTGTCATTGACATTCCCCGTATCCGTCTCCGACGCCTCCGTGACGTGTTCCCCGGTGCTTCCCGACGTTGTTCCCGTCGTGAAGTGTTCCCCGTCTCCGTTTCCCGATGTTCCCCGATGTTTCCCGACGGGAACCCGCAAGTGCCCGTTTCCGTTCCCCATCGTGAACCGGAGTTCCCGTTCCCGTCGTGAATCTTCCCCGACGCCAAGTTCTCCGTTTCCCCGTCGTGAAGCTCTGTGAAGGCCGACCCCGATGCTCCGTGAACGACTACTTCCACAACGACCGTGAAACGTGCCACGCCAAGATCTTCCCCGACCATCGTGGAACCCCGTCGACCCCGAAGCCCGGAACGCCAAGGTCCGCCACGACGACGACCCGAGTACGACTACTTCCACGACGTCGACTACCTCGACTACTTCGACTCCGGACGGACATCTACTTCGACTACTTCGACTACGACCCGAAGACGGTGGTTCCGAATCCGAAGATCCCCGACTCCGATGTGTGACCCCAACCCTAACCCTATACTATATATCCGTATCTTATAAAATCATGCATCATTAATCAACATCGCACCTTTATCCATTTAGATGAATTAAGTCAAGTAATTATGGGATTTGTCCGGTGCATCTATATTTTGCACCGATCCCATTTAAATTGTTTTGCCATGTGTTAGGGAATAAAATTGGACAACCTTTAATTTGTCATGCATCATGTCATCAACATGCCGATTCTTTTGCCGTAGTAGTAAAATATATCTTTTCCGTTGCCCAGTGTTCGTTGCTTCTTCGGGAATAGGACGTTGAGTTGATGTGAGCAACGACAAGTTCTGCTACCCCTCTAACCGGATTTAGGCAAGTGATACTCACTTGCTATCTTTGCTTGTTTTCTGTCTCTTACACCTCCTATCTTTTGTTCCTTGCTAGCCTTATGTCACGATGCTTGTGTCTCGATCCTATATGCATGTTCCCTTGCAGCCATGATATGCCACCACCCCCACATCCTATTACCCTGTTGCTTGTTTACCTTGTTAGCCTTGCGAATCGTAGTGCATGCTTAGGTGCTTTGCTTCAGTCCTGTTATCTCTTTATCTAGTCTTGTTGATAACATTATAGCTAGGCTCAACTTAAATGGTAATCTTTATTTTCTGTTGCGATGGGAATAACTTAATAAAGATAAGGCACCGGCGGAAGGCCAATCGTGGTGATTTGTTCTGCTAGTGTCGCCTAGGACCCGAGTTCTTTTCCGCTGATCCAAGACTGAGCGCACTAACCACATGTGGGAGTTCTATGGGCCTCCCCGCAATCTATTACCGGATCCTCAAACCTGTCCAGGTGCCACAAGTAGTTCGGGTGTTTCCATTTGCGCGCGTAATACGATGATGATGAGAAGGTAAGATGATGATGGTTATGTGGTTACTTACGGTAGGGTTGCGGCACGTGGCGTTTATCGCATGTGGAAGGAGGGGCAATCGTATGAGTGTTCCCTCCCGAAGCCGTCCACGCAACGGTTAGGCCCACCTCGAAGCTTCGGCCGGACTCTCAAGGTGGATCAGACCTAGCTAGGTGGCTCCCTGGACTTGTTTGTAGTGAAGGGAAGTATTGCGTCGAAACCTCCACCGGTACACCTCTAAGCGAGAGTTTCGATGCGTGTGGGTTCATTGGTGCATCCCTGCAGGGTTAAATCTTTTCGAAAAGCCGTGTCCACGGTTATGGACGACTTGGTGAAATGCGCTGACTAAAAAGATCATAGACAACTTGCACCTTATGATGATAATAACTTGACTAGTAAGATAGATTACTTGAATAATAACCCATAAAACTTGTCCACCGTGTGAGTGCCCGGACTTCTTCCTCGTGGGCTAAGGATACGAGGGAGTCGTTTTAGGGCGGGTTTGTTTGGTGTGTAGTATAGTTGGCTCCTCATGCGCTCTCTTACCTTGTCTCTGATAGACGAAAGTTGTAGCGTGTCTCTATAAGTTGTTAGTGCTGCTTGCCGCCTCAATCGCTAACCCTCTTCCCCCGGAATTCCAGCTTTGATATCTTGTGAGTATTACTTGCCAGTACTTCTACTAGTACTGACCCCTTCGGGGCTGCTATTCCAATGCAGCCAACAGGTTTGAAGTCTGACGACGTTAGCTTGGGAATCCCTCCGGCTTGGCCTGGGCAGGGATATGGTGCCTTCGTTTATCTTCAGGACTCTTAGTCCAGTTTGTTTCTTGTCCGTAGCCGGACGCTACCCGCTTCCGTTGTTATTTTGGATCTTTGTATTGTATCTTGGTTCTTGACTCTGTGAGTCGTTGTTGTATATATGTTCTTTTGTGGGTTCCATCGAGAACTATTGTAATGTTATCACAATTCCACCCGCATAACGTGTGTGTTGCGACATGCACGTTATGCCTGGTGGGCGTCCTTTAGGATCGCTATTATGCGGATTTGGCTGAAACGCTAAGATCTGCATAGTACCGATCTTGGGGCGTTACATCGGTGAGCTGCAACAGAGTCGAAGAAAATGAGTTAGTAAGCAATACAAGTAAGATCCAGTTGGAAATAAGGTAAAGTGCAAGGCTTACATCGGGAGCTGGGTTGGTAGAGCAGAAGGGCTGGAGCCCAAAATGTGCCTGGTCCTTCACTGGCTTCCCAGTCAGCTTTTTGATAAACCGACCAAGTTCGGGTCCATCAGACAATTGCTCCGTCACCCGGAGGTCATCACCAGCGCAGCGAGTGTATGAGCAGATAAGCCGAGTCCTAGGACTCAGGGGCTGAATTCTCCAAGTGGTCCAGCAGCGGACTAGATCCATGTTCTCCAGATTGTGGGACAGGAGGGCCCGGATCCGAGTGATCAAAGACTCGACTCTTGGCCGAGCGGCCTCTGAGCATCTAGCTTTCATAAGGGGCCTCAGAGAACAGAGGAAGTTTGGGTTCACCTGCAGGGGAAGTATCCTTGCAGTAGAAGAAGGTTTTTTGCCAGTCCTTGATGCGGTTGGGAAAAACTGGTTTTGGAAAGACAGAGTGGAGGCGCCGCTGAAGAGCGATGGCGCCGCATTGGAGGAGAGGGCCCCCAGAAGTTTCGGGCTGGGGGTTACAATAGAAAAGTTCCAGCCAGAGGTTCAGATCGGGCTTGATTTGGAGGTAATCCTCACACAAAGTTACAAAATTGGATAGAGTGAGAACGGAATTCGGAGCCAAGTCATGAATCCGTAGCTGGTAAAGCTCAAGAAGTTGGCGGAAGAAGAGATTACCGGGGGGAGTGAACCCGCGGAACAGATGCTCGGTGAAGATCACCACCTCATCCTTTGCGGGAGCGGGCACAATTTCATCCCCTGGGGCCCGAGCCTTCACATTGGACGGAATTAGGCCGGTCGACCAGTGCGTCTTCAATTGCTCGAAAGTAACCATGGATCCACCCCAATCGGCGGAAATCGATCGCTTTGATGAGGATTTTGCAGCGGCGGCGGCCGCGGCGGCGATATCCACTGTTCTGCTCGATGAGGGAGCCTTGGCCTTGGGAGCAGTCTTTGCGCGCTTGGGAGCCATGGCGAGCGGGCGGTGTGTGTCGAGCGCGGGAAGAGATGAGCGCAATGAGAACAGGGGAGATTTGAGCTGAAGGGGCAAGTGAGGGCCTTCAGACCTAACCCTTCGTGATTTATAAAGGGGTAAAAAACCCTAAAGAGTTACAGAGGTGGTCCACAGTAAACTGTGGATAACGATTCGGTGATAAGCGGTTCAGCGGCTGAGAGCCAGACAAGAAATTATAATAGAGAAAAATTAAAGTTACAGAAGTGGAAGGAGCCGGCTTGTCTCAGAATGGCGAGTCCTGTGACAGTGAAAGTCAAGTTATCTAGTCCTTGTTCACAAGAGTCATAACAAACTCGGCCTGTAGTGCAAAGGCAAGAGTGGTGGCTTGAACAAGGGATGAGGATGGACTCATTTTATATGTGTATTATGTTTTTATGCAGGAATTCATCTTGGAGCTAGCAGCAAGCGACTTTGGAGTCTGTGGCTCAAATGGAAGGAGTCGACCCAGGAAGTCGAACCAACGAGTTGGAGGAAGCCGCCAAGCTGCGCCCAAGATAAATTCGGGGGCTACTGATGGGGGGATACTTTATAGGTAGGCCCATGGACCCGGAAAGTAGACCCGCCAAGACCAAGAAGGCCAAAGCCGAGTCACGTATCAAGTCGCATGGGCTGGGCTGGAGACAAGCCGACCAAGGCCCATGATGGAGAAGGGACCCGTCAGGGAGGAGTCCAAGTACAACCCGGAGCCCTAACTTGGAAGACCAAGACGTAGAGTAGGACTCCGTGTTCTAGTGTGACTCGGTGTAACTTGTAAGTCCAGGGACCCGGCCGCCTTTATAAGGAGGGCCCTGGACCTTAGATCAAGAGGTCTCACAAGTTCTTAGCAATCCAGAAGCCTTAAGAGGGATACCAAGTCGCCGACTCCCCAGAGAGGAGCCGGAACCCTGTAATCGATATCAGATCTAGAGTAATAAAGAGAAGCAGGAAGTAGGTCTTTACCTCTAATCAAGAGGGGCCGAACCTGGGTAAATCCGTGTCCCAAGGCGAGATTAATCTCTCCTGCGTACTCCGTGCGTCAATGGCCCTAGAACTCACCTTCCCAAAGGAAGGACTTGCCGTGTCAACCCCACGACATCTACAAACGCCACTACAGCCATTTGAGCACAAATTTGGTCCAAAATTTGTCAAATTTTCATCCCGTTTTTTGTGTTGGACAAAGTTGCCCCTGGACCCCTTCTTCCTCCTGTCCCCAAATATCTATCTAGCTCCAAGCAGGCCGCCGGCGAGTAGGCAGCAGCCATGGCGCCCCCATCCCTCTCCTCTTCCCACCTCCTCATCGCCGCCCCCCTCCTCAAGCCCTGCGCCCGTCGCGCCTCCAACTCTCCTCCTACTCTCCTCCAACCCTCCTCCCCGCGCTCACCTCCACACCCGTTGCACCTCCCGCTTCTCCATGGACGGCGGCGTGCTGCAGCTCACCATCGCTGGCGGGCGACACGCCACCCATGGAAGATTCGCGGACCCGACGAGCCTCCTCCTCAAGCACCATCACGAGGTGAGCCAAGATCTGGTCGTGGTGGCCTCGGTCCGACCGTCGCGTTTGGCTCTGCTCTCTTCTTCTCCCGGGCTGGGGGCGACCGCGTTTGGTGCTGCTCGCTTCTTCTCCTGCGCCGGAGAGGCCGGCGTGCCCTTCATCTCCAGACGATGGAGGCGGGGAAGAAGATGAGTACGGGAGAGAGAAGGGTGCGTGGGTACAGGGGCAATTTTGTCCGACAAAACATACATGATGAATACGTGACAGATTTTTGCCAAAAAATAAGGTCAAATGGCTGCAGTGGCATCTTTAGACGTATTCAAGATTTGGAGTGGCATTTTTCAAAAGTTGGAAATTGTAGTGGTATTTTTCGAAATCGCATGAATTGGAGTGACATTTATCTAATTAACCCCTTTTTCAGTCTAACCGGAGTTGTAACTGAAAAAATACTCCAGAGTCGGCTGATAAATTTGAAATGGAAATGGAAATACATAAACCAGAGTGCACAGCAGCTTCGCTGGCGACAAGTTCAACATAATTAGTCACACCTTAATTTGTATTCGACCAAAAGAGAACTTTGTGACAAGTTGAACGACGGAAAACGTACTCGTGTTTAAGGAGAAAGAGTCTAGACCGAGCGATGTGAGTTCACATGGGGTGCCTGTGCCTGGGTGTCCATCCCGCTCGTCACCACCTAGCTTGACCAAGCCGGCCGATCCCCATCCGAATTTCTTCTCCACCAAGTTCCTTACGAGCAAGGCAACATGGCCGCCGGCTGCCCCAACGCACTCATCTTACACTAACCATAAACAAATGGGCACGATCGATGGACTACGGCAACTCAGCGACACGTCTATATAACCTGATGCCTAATTAATACCGTAGATTACCCATCTCCAGTAAAAGTCCACGCCAATCAGATTCTACTAGCTACCACACTTTTCTCCTCCCGTTTCTCCTGAGACTTTGAGATAGCAATGGTTCTTGCAGTGACGCTGGTCTCGGTGCCATATGGCCTCCTGGTCTGCGGCCTCCTGTGCCTGGCGCTGCTCCGGCAGGCTGCCAAGCTGCTGGACATGCTGTGGCTGCGGCCGCGGCGGCTCGAGCGGGAGCTCCGCGCGCAGGGCCTCCACGGCACGTCCTACCGGTTCCCCGTCGGCGACATCAAGGACTACGGCCGGCTGAGCAAGGAGGCCTGGTCGAGGCCCTTGCCGCTGCGGTGCCACGACATCGCCCCCCACGTCGCGCCGTTCCTCTACAACACCGTCCAGGAGCACGGCAAGACGTGCTTCTCCTGGTTCGGCCCGGTCCCGAAAGTTACCATCTGCGACCCCGACCTCGCCAAGGACGTCATGTCCAACAAATTCGGGCACTTCGAGAAGACCAAGTTCCCGGCGCTGTCGAAGCTGCTGGCGGAAGGCCTCGCCAGTATCGAGGGCGAGAAGTGGGCCAAGCACAGGCGCATCCTCAACCCTGCATTCCAGCTCGAAAAAGTCAAGGTAATTCCCTGCATTCCATCCGACGTATCCGGGTTAAAATTGTAGTAGAGATGTAAGATGAATCAAAGTTAGATCAGATGGGTAGCACTATCGACTTAAACATAAGGAAATATGCGTCGACCTAGGTATGGATTAACTCTTGGTTTTAGTGGTTTTGTCTAGCTAAGAATCGAATTTATTATCCTTTGAATAGTTAACTATTGAGGAGAATGGCTCCCGATTTCATTCACGAAATAAGAATCCTATAAGGCGACAAGTTGATCTCAGGAGAGCTAGCAAACAAGAGTTTTTAGCTCTGATATAGAGTATATACTGAAATGCGATGGACTGTTGAATTGATTGTTCCCATGTGTGACTCTGCAGCGCATGATTCCAGCATTTTCAGCATGCTGCGAAGACCTCGTCCACAGATGGACGGAGTCTCTCAGCTCCGACGGTTCATGCGAGCTGGATGTTTGGCCGCAGCTCCAGAACCTGACTGGAGATGCCATTTCTCGCACCGCATTCAGCAGCAACTACCTTGAGGGAAGGAGGATTTTTCAGCTGCAGTCGGAGCAATCAAAGCGTCTGATGACAAACATTCCGAAGATTCTCATTCCAGGCTACTTGTTAGTTACTAATTAAACTTCATCGGTTTTGCTATTTAACAACAAGTATATCTGCAATGCATCCTATTTAATACTATAAGTATCCTGTACACTCATATGGAGCGTTATTTGCCATTTTTTAGGTCCATGCCAACCGAAAACAACAAAAGGATGAATCAAATCAACAAGGAGATTGAATCGATTCTACTAGGTCTTGTTGGCAAGAGAATTCAAGCAATGAAAGAAGGCGAAAGCACCAAAGATGACTTACTTGGTTTATTGCTAGATTCAAACATGAGACACGTGGATGAGCATGGCGAAACCAGCCTCGGGATGACAATTGAAGATGTCATCGAGGAATGCAAGTTGTTCTACTTTGCAGGAATGGAGACAACAGCGGTGCTACTCACATGGACGATGATTGTACTAAGCATGCACCCGGAGTGGCAGGATCGTGCAAGGGAAGAAATCATGGGCCTATTTGGAAAGAACAAACCCGAATACGAAGGCCTAAACCGGCTGAAAACAGTAAGGGCTTGATATTGAAAATAATATAGTTGATTCTGCTTCATTACATGATGTACAATGTTGACAACGTACAATTTATTCAATACATAACTTCTTGTGTTGTATTTGACTTTGTAGGTGACCATGATCCTATATGAGGTACTACGGCTCTACCCACCAGCAATAGCATTCAGTCGAAAAACTTACAAGGAGATGAAGATTGGAGGCATCATCTACCCCGCCGGTGTGATGATTGAGCTACCTGTGATGTTAATCCATCATGATCCAGACGTTTGGGGCAGTGATGTCCACGAGTTCAACCCTGATAGGTTCGCCAAAGGGGTTTCCAAGGCATCCAAGAATCCAGGCGCTTTTCTCCCTTTTGGTTGGGGACCGCGTATCTGTATCGGTCAGAACTTTGCACTACTAGAGGCTAAGATGGCGATATCCGTAATCATTCAACACTTCGAGTTTGAGCTTGCGCCTTCATATACTCATGCGCCACATACTGTGATAACAATGCATCCAATGCACGGGGCACAAATTAATCTTAGAGTTATTTGATGATTGATGTCACTTTCTTTCTATTGTCGTGGTCATGTATGATTTTGTGTGTATTATATATTTTCTATTTTCTGCTTATGGTTTGATAGATCTTGGGATATGAATAAATAGGGGTGGTAAAGTGGTCTAGTCATAATGTTTTGTGAGGTTACATGCATAATATATAATTATGATGTAATTGTTAAAAAACAGAATGGATATAAGAAATGTGTTTTTTACGATTCAGAGTAATCAATCTATCATTTGTACACTGTTATCCCTTTTTCTCGTTCTGTTTGGAGGATTGTTGTGCTTACTTTTACTTACCACCAGCAACCAATATCACGAATTTGTTTGGAAATTGGTTGAGAGGAATTGATAATTTAATAATTCATCATGTATTCGTGTGGGAGTATCTGCTTTGTTATGCTCTATTGGATATTGTAGGAATGACTTGGTTTTTTACAAGACATGACATGTCAATTATGCATTATCAACCATTTTCACAACCCTTCCTCATTCAATAGCTTATACAACCATTTATTCAGTACACTTTTTTTATCTCGTACCTCCAACCCTAGATCCTCCTGTTCTTTTTTCTCACAAATAATACTCCATTTAGTTATTCAATTTTTTTTATTCTCATCACTTTTCCAGAAAATTTTGTACATGTAATAATCTAACATGTTTTACACCCCATAGGTATTTCAATTAAAGATGACATAAACATCATCAAACTAGTGAATGCCAATTTATAAGCACTCGGAGATCTCCATATGAAAGTAGCCTGTCTTTCTAACTGCTTATTTTTGTCTTGAACTGGACTTCCACCCTTTCCACTCCTTTTCTGGGCGCTTGCAATAATGCATGGGGATACACGGACATGGGAAAGGTATGCTGAGACACAAACTTCACAATCAAATAGTTTATTACGGTTCTCATACCCTTTTGTCTTCCCAAAGAAAAATATCTCACTCTTATAGAAGTTAAATTTATGCCAAAGAGTTGCTAAAATACTTCCTCCATGCACAAATTGTGCTATCCATTTGAACTGCATTGTTTTGAAACCTTTCATGTGCAAAGTATGTTCCAACAAAAGCCAATTTTAACTAAACACGGTCTATTCAAAATTGATGATGGAGAAATACCCCATGAATATTCCTTCAATGCAGTTCATATAAAGTTTCATGCAAGAGAACCACAACTTATATGATGTGTCGTCTTGACATAAAGGCCATTTGAGTTAGTCCGATAATGTTATGTGAAATAAACGTAATTCTACTGGTTCCTACAATGGTACAAGAAATTTCAAGCTCACATTCAAGAGACAAGTGGGATAATATTGTTTGATTTGTACCGCTTTTTCCTTCTTGCATAAAAGATTCATGACCCAAAGTACGTGATGCTTTATTGAGTCCCGTTAGTGAGATGCCTCTCATGCCGCCTTATCCAAGAAGTTAGCAATGAGAATGGCAATTTGTCTGGAGATAATTGTGGTATATCCTATATATGTAAACTCTTTTTACCACTGAGAATAGTTTCGCACTGCTGCCCCACAGACCGGTCCACACAAAAATCTTGGGCTCCTTTGATTCAAACGAATAGTGTAGGATTTTCAAATGATTTGATCCTATAGGAAATTTTCCCATAAAGCTTGTTTGATCCATAGGATCATATCTCATCGGAATTAATCCTATAGGAAATTTTCCTATAGAAGTAGTGCAAATCCTATAGGAATAAAACATGAGGTCTATCCTCATGGAAAAATTCCTTCACACAATCAAAGGGAATCCCTCTTCCCATAGGATTCGATTAGACATACCATCCCAATCCTATAAGTTTCCTATTCCTATAATTTTCCTATCCTATGAATTAAAGCAGCCCTTATAATAGTTGGTAATGTAGGTTTTGAATTGTGTCTCACCTATATTAGTCCTCCACTTTCTCTACCTAAAAAGTTTTATTCATTAGAGTGCTTCCCATTTGTCAATTAATGATAATATCTAGTGTTAATGTCCCCTCCCGCACATGATCCTAGCAACAAGCTAACCATTTTCTTCATCTCTCATGATCCTAGCCACATGCTGACCGTCTCTCTAGGCAGCCTGTTAAGTTGCACTAAGAGGGGGTATGTTCACCCTTTCAGTCCAACTCATCTATAAAATTTGGTAACCGCTCATTGTCCTTTTTATAAATGACACTCAAATTACAAGCGAGGCATATTGTTTCAAACACTATTGAAAAGCCTAGGATGTTAAACATTGAGTGGTTACCATATATATCCTAATCACTTATGTTCCCCAAAACTCAAGTGAGAGCCCTTCCATCCAAAAATTGAATCCACTTTATAGCTCTCAGATGGCATTCATGGCCCTCATTCCATTAGCGGACATGATATATACGCTAGATATATGATTTCTTGATTTGTTGAAGAACAATCACGAAATTTATTGGCAGACATATAACAAAAGTAACGTTGATACGAATCGCCAACAATGTTATCTACAGAAAATATAACAAAAGTAGTGAAACTAGCAAAGTGCCCTTGCGTTGCAACGGGAGATGAAAAATCAACATCATAAAAGCCCTCCTTAATACATAGATAAATTTGTTTAACCCCATGTTTATCGTATTTAATATGCTTCTCCTCAACTTATGTTTTGGTATAATTATAGCCCCTAAACAAGATGAACCAAACTTATCTTTTCTAATCCCGCTTTGTTTAGCGGATTCAGATGAAATGTCATCGATTCAAAAGTTTTACAGTGCTACACCAGACGATGTCGTGGGGGTGAGGGTTTAAGAAGGGTCAAGTGAGGGAGTTCAGTACATGATCATCCATAGCAATAATTGATGGGTACCACAAAGCATTGCATAGTACTCAACTGAGAAGACTGATATATACAAAACTGTTCACCCCTTCCACTTCAGTACTACACAAACATCTAAAAACACTACATCTACATAGAAAAAGAACCGATAATTCTACTACTTGTCATTTCCTAGCAGCTTAGTCGTAATCTTTGGAAGCTATCTTCTTCGATCCAAAAGAAGCTTGATCCTCTAGATCCTCTTCTTCAAATCTTCGACCAACAAAATATGTATATAATGTCACACTTGTACCTGCAGAAAAATATGCAAGAGAAATTTTCACCGATTAGCTCTCGCTTCTTTTTAATCACCACATGGTACAACAACTTCTTCAAGTTATCTTGTGAGAGCTCGTCAGATGGAACTTCTTCAAGGATATCATGCAGATCATTATTGCCGAAGTCTGCAATACCAACCTACTGAATATATCTTCAGTAGGAAAAATTATGTGAGCCTCAAAGGGTGTAAATTCCACCGTATCAATTAAATTTTGGCTTGCTGTCCTCAACATACTACTTTATATATAAAAACTTTATGAAATGGCTTAGTATACATGTACATACATCGCCACCATTAGAAGTGCAATGTCAAGAGCTCTCCAATCGGTAGCAACCATGAAGAGAATAACTATTATTTGAGCACTTTCCCTTAGAGAGAATACTACACTACCTATTAGAGGCATAATAACTGACCTGCAAAAAACATGCCAGATACACTACTGGCTCATAGTTCTCTCCCATAAACCTGAACAGGACAGAGTGATCCATGAAATACACCTCGAAAGCTAACAAACATTGTTCTTCCAGCGTAGTTGCCGGTACAAAAGAATCACATTGGCGCTTGCTAGCATCAGCAGTTCACTGAATAAAAGGAAAGGGGGCTACATAACACCATGGCAGAAAGGGGGCTACCGAATAACACAAATACATCAGCAGCCAAATAACCGCAAGTGAATGAAACATCACTGAAGAAAAGGAGCTACTGAATTACACAACCAAAACTGCAGGCAAGTAATCATTGTCAAAGCACATGTATGACCAAAATCAACGTGTCCCAGAAGGATTAAATCATTTAGCTAGAGAAAACATATGAACGCAACCTGGAGCGATACACATCAGTAAAGTGGAGAATACCTCGGAGAGCAACCCATCTTACGCGAGCTTGTAGTTGCTGTCATCGTGGTCCTTGCCTCCTTGGTCACGTCCCTCTCGTGCCTCTCCAGGTACGGTGGCTCCGCCAGGCGCCAGCTTCGTGCGAGACCAAAAGGATAAAGAGATCTTCACCCGATCCGGAAACCCCGGACCCAACCAGGGGAGGCGAGGTCTTTGGTTTGGTGGGGGACGAACCTGAGGGATCTGCCGGAGACGACGACTCCGAAGGCGCCCCTCTCGGCTGCGAACTTCTCGAAGAGCTCCGCCGTGTACTTGGCGAGCGACACCGCGAGGTCCTCCTCGGCGTCGGAGATGAGCACATCCATCTTCGATGCGGCCGCAGGGGCGGAGGCGGCGGTGATGAGAGTGCACGCGGAGGAGATAAGGCGGTGAAGTGGCGGCGGCGGTGATGAGAGTGCGCGCGGAGGAGATAAGGCGGGGAAGTGGCCGGAGGCTCCTGAACGGGACGCAAGACGCCGACGCCGAGCAGCGGCGGGTGGGGGCGGGACCGAGCCTTCCGGGCCGGGCCGGCTACGGGGAAGAAATTGGGATTCTTTTCCCCTCAATTTCTTTGCAATTCAGCCCCTGTACGTGGACCGCGGGTTCAATTGCCGGTTTCTCGAGGGTCTTAAGTGCAAAATGGCGTGACGTACCATCACCACCTATTGCAATATTATAGTTTAGATTCTTTTGTATCAAATGCAACGCAACGTAGCAACAAGCCGCATGTAGAGATATCTTTGACTGGTCTTTTTCCGATTGGAATTTCTTCTCCTCCAAGTTTGTGACGAGCATGTCCATTAGTTTTTAACTCCAAGAAATCTTTTAACAATAGGATGAAGACACTAATCCAACCAAGTCGTACCTCTATCTATACCTATAATCTATACCTAATAATAAAGTCATTAAGACTTCTTTGGTTCGTCCGGTTCGTCCGACACAAATTTTACCGTTTTGCCCTCCCACCAAATCGCATATTACACCTAAACTGCCACCATACCGTTTCGTTTCTTCTATTCCTTCCTCCTCTCCCCGACCGAGTCTTCCTTCCAACAACCAATGGCGCATCCACGCGGCGCCGAGCCTAGCTAGGTCGCCCAGCACCTCCGCCTTGGTCGTTTCTGACGCGCGGGCAGGTGCGCCGCCGTTCGCACCGTCCTTCTCCAGCCTCGCCCCTCCTGCCTTCCCCACGCGCGTAGCTCCTCCGCCGCCCAGATCCCAGCCAGGTCGCCCAGCACCTCCGCCTCGCTCTTCACTGACCGCGTGGGCAGGTGTGCGGCCGGTCGCGCCGTACTTCTACAGTGTGGATCTACTTGCAATCCGCAGCTCACCTGCATCCGCATGGTCCGGCGGCAGCTCCCCTCTCCCCTGCACATGGACATCATGCTCCGGCCAAGGATAGGGAGTTGAGGCCCAACTCCTCCACATCTCTGGCAGCAGGTCGATCTTCTTCGGCAAGGAGTCCACGGCAAACCTTATTTTTCAAGGATCCACTCGCTGTTCCCGCATCCGCTTGCCGACCATCCGCGTCAAGGCAGCCTCGCCGTCCCAGTTTCCCAGATTCCGTACGTCACGGGTATCTCCGGCGAAAGACAACGGGTGGTGGCTGCTGGACCTCGGCGCTGGCGAGTGATGTCGTCCCGCGCAGCCGACACACGCCCACCTCCCGTTCCCCACAGGCCACAGCGTTGTGGCCGCATGTCCTTCTCCGCCTTTCCCCTTCCAATGCGTCGTGTTTGTCCATTTTTTTCCTTGTCATACTTAACCTTATATTCGTTGCAAATTAACATCAGCAGCTTGAGAAGATGAAGATTAGCGGGCAGATAGTAGTATCAAGGTAAAAACAGGTGCATTTAGACAGTAGACAGGAGGAGTCGTGAGAACTTCAGAAAAAGGACGACAACAAATTCAGAAAAAGGACGACCACCTACGTCTACATTTGTGAACTTCAGACATGGAGCCGGGTACCAATGACAGTATATGTTACATTGACTGCAAATGGCAGTATATATGTTTCTGAATCTTTGGTTGTGTGCCTGGATCATTCATTAATTTGAGAAGTTTTAGCGATGATATGTGGCGCTGAATTTTGTATGCTTCGTGGTGCCAAAAATGACCGGTTCAGTTAGAAGAAGCCTCTTAAGAACACCGAGCAATGAAGCAGTATAAATCTACTCTTTGACGATAATTTGGATCATGATTTAGTGCCTTCATGTATATTTCATGGCAGCCTATACAACTTCATGATAATTTTTTGAACCTAAACAGCTCTGGTTGTTAACACCCAACATAGCCCTGCCATCGCTCTTTAGAGCTGCATTTCTTACTGTTGCTCTTTGTCATACAGCAGATTCAAGAATGAAAGTAAGCATAATTGTCGTGGTGGATAACACGGCATATCCATCGGAGATGGAAAAGAATGCGGGGCAGGCGACGATCGGATGCTCGCGCGGGATTGGGCAACAAACATGCAAACACACGTCAGTTACCCAGGTTCGGGGCCCTCCTTGTGGAGGTAACACCCCTACGTCCTGCTCTTCTTGTTCTTATTGATTGATCACAAATCGGGCTACAATGGCGCTCCTTGAGCTGTTTTCGAGTGGTGGCCGGCTGAAGGTTCCAGCCGGCTCGAGGTTGAAGATGATGCTAATGGGTTCCTCTCTCTCTGTGCCTCTTGTCCTCCCCCTCTCGTCCTGTGTCGTCTGCCTCGCACAGGAGGCCCCTGCATGCTTTATATAGGCAGCATCTAGGGTTTCTGGGTTACAAGGAAGTTACACGATTGCCCCTATGACATCACTACTCTGTGAGCCGGCTGGAGTCCGTTGTCATGATTGGGTACAGGAGGTGCCCGACAACGGTTATACGATCCTGGCCCACTTGTACGGAGCTGTCGGTTGGTACGGCCGGCTTGAGCCCAACCGGCCGTCCGCCTCCGGGTAGACGAGGCAGTTTGCTTCATCCGGCTGGCTCCAGGCGGCACGCTGCAGCCGGCACTTGCGTAGCCGGCCCATGTAGTTCTTGAAGAAATGGACCTCTTAGGGATATCCGGGGTTCATATCCCCGACAATAATGGAACAAGTGGACTAATACCGGATTTAAATTCTACATATTTCTAATTGACTACAACCAAATTAAACATGAAAGATAACATGTTTGTATGGTACAAACTATACCTTTTTTCAGAACCGTAGGTACGTATCAATTTTCTTTACCCGTTTTCCAAATCTAAACTACTACAATAACCTAATGTTGTGAACCACCTTGGGTTGGAACGGCGGCAACATGTACATATGTGTGGGAGAAGCCTCTGCAACGGCACAAGGTTGGTAGTACGTGGATTTCAGAAAAATGCAATTGACGCAGAGATTGTGCTAGGACAGCATTCTGGAAAGCGAGTTTTCTTGCCTCGAATACCACTATGCCCCTCTGACGACGACATGTTCCCATTCCGTTTCAAGAGGAAACAGTTTCCTGTCAGGCTAAGCTTCGCGATGACAATAAACAAATCACAAGGTCAGACAATACCAAATGTTGGCGTCTACCTACCCGAACCGGTTTTCTCACATGGTCAACTATATGTCGCACTATCTAGAGCAACCGCTACAGCAAACATAAAGGTACTCGCAGGTAAGTGTGATGAGGAGAAGGAGAAGGACAAGACAAAGAAGACAAAGAAGAAGAAAATTAGTACAGGCGAGACATACACAAATAACATTGTGTACACCGAAGTACTGACAAAATAGGCTATGCAGCAGGTCCATGCTACCAGCATGCCAAATGAGCATTAATAATGTAATTTAGAATGCACATTCTTATTTTATAATTTATACTCTCATGAAATTTTCCACTGCAATGTTTTTCCTGCTAATTACATGCATTATTTACTCCAAGGAGGATTGTTAAATTGCACGACACACCTTGACATAGTTTCAAACTTGTTGGGTTTTTAATCAAACCAAAGAACATAGTTTAGCTTTTAGTCGAGCATTGTAATAAAGCTAGCACAATATCCTCTATACTCTAATCACAAACAGAAACTTGCAATTCAGCCTTTTCGGCTACCACTTTGCGCAAGACAATTGAAATCAAGCTAACTTATACAGTAGCACAAAAGGCTCACCTGGACTACAGGAGGAGGTACAAGCCGGCCAGACACGCTCCCTTCTTCCTACGACATCGCGCTGCTGGTGCGCTGAAACGTGCCGCGCGCACCACTGCCGGCACTGATGTCCCGCGCGTGTCATGCCTGGTTTCCTAGGCACGCCCGCCGGGAAGATGACCGCGTCGGCGCCCTCCAGAGTCTCCGCGAGCTGGTCGCGCCGTAACGCTGCTACTGCGCTGCCTCGCCTCCGCGAGTCGCTCCGGTGAAGCTGCCGCGCCGCAGGCCAACGAGCTCGTGCACCGCGTTGTGACCGGAGGGGAGGGGTCCGTCTTGACCTCGAGTGAGATAGGGCAGCGGCAGTCATCCGGTCAAGACGCCAGATCCAGAACCTCCATGGCTGCGCTCTTGGCGCGGGATTAAGGATTTGCTGTGGCTGCAAGCAGTGAGCTGCGAGGGGATAAAGAGAGGGGAACGGAATCAGGATTTTCCGTGGCGGCGTTTGGGTAAAGTCCACTTCCGGTGCATAATTTTAGAATTAATTATGTTAATTGCATCCCTGAAACGCGAACTGACGGCAACCGACGATGAATTTACTATGTGTACAATTAATACATTATGTGATTTTTTAGTTCAAATTAAAAAATAATTTAATTTTGTTTACTTTATATGAATTATTGGTTGATCTTCAGGCAAAAATATGAGTCACAAAAACGTTATGGCATGGCATGAGTACATAAGGAAGAAGAAGAAAATGGAGGTACACTTTTTCAACCATCCTCTCAACCAACCCATATCGACATTGATTTGTTAAATTTGTTGAGAATTTATCAATGAAAGAAAGTTGTCGTTTTTTTCTCCCGTTGCAACGCACGGGCATATTTACTAGTCTATATCTATACCTAATAATAAAGGAGCTAAGCCTTATTTGGTTCGTCTCGTTTTTTACTGTTTCTCCGTCGTCCGTCCCGCAACGTTTCCTTCGTCTCACAGTTTTCGTATGTCATACGTGACTCCTATCGTCCCTAGGACTCGCGTGCAGCCAATACAGCTTGGCTCGAACCAACCAAGAATAGAAAACAGAAGAAAATTATAGGCAGACACGTGCCTAATCTGGACACGGAGCTGAAAGTGCACCCCTGTGTTACAAAAGCGACGTGAACACGAGTCCTAATCCTATTCAGCTAGGATATTGGAGCTGTTCCGGCAATAAATATACGTCTACCGTGCTAGGGAATAGCTAGCAGGTTCAATTAAGCTGCTCAGCAAATCAGATTTTCACGTCGGCTTGTGCTAGCTACAGCTACGGAGTAGCTTAGCAAGTCGGTTCTTCTGCGTGTACCAAGGCCCTCGGCGACTTCGTCTCCGCCGCACCGTGCCGGGACCTGCGCCACACGCAACGGCGCCTTTCTCGTGCCGTCAAGACCACCGGACCGGTGTCATCGACCAAGTCTGAGCTGCCGCACCTCAGGTTTCAAGTGGGGCAGGAAGCGGCTGTTCGCTACACAATACGCGGGACAACGTGTTATACGCCGGACGCTCGCGTGCTGGCCGCTGCAAGCCGCTAGAGTAGCGCGGTGCACTGCATCAGGCCCGCAACATCCCGCAACATCCCGCAATGTTGATTGACGTACACGCAACACAGTGCACGGTACCGATCGGTGTATTCAAAACACACCAGCTCACCAGCTCACAACAGTACACTTCTGATTCAATTCAACAGCTCACAATAGTACAATTCTGAACAGTAGTATACTAGGACATAAAATTCACTACGGAACACACTAACAGCATTTTCCAGGCATAGTACAACTATTCACTAAATCCGAAATCTCTTCACAGCACTGTCGATTTTGTAGACCATTTTTTTCCAGGAAAGGTTTCACCATGAACGCGGACACTAAACAACACAGGTCACCATCTACACAAAAATAAATGACACAAATCAGATTCATTTCCACACACAAATATGATTCATGCGGACAAACAACATCGATACTTGAGATGAAGTAATAGTGTAATACTAAAACCTACTGTATCACTTGTCAAAACATATTAGCTCACAGTGCATAGCTAACTGAACATTATGTAACAGGCTGGCTTATAACAGGCTAAAAGAATGATCAGATTGTAGGCTTACCTGGTGCTTCAATCATCATTTGTTCCATAAATGTCAGCACGTGTTGCATGAATAACATCACTTGTTATTGTGTGCACACAAGTTTTTCCTGGAAAGACAAAATATACATATCAACGAGTATTTTCAGAGAAGAGAACAATGACCAAACCATGCTAAATACCAATGAGAATATAGAGTTAGTTACCACGAGGTCGCATCCAATCTTGTAGACAGACTAATGCCTCAACGGTGTTGGGTAACAATCTGCTCCTATAGTCACTCAGTATTCTTCCTCCGGCCGAGAAGGCCGACTCGGATGCTACTGTTGATACAGGAGCAGCTAGTACATCCTTTGCTATGCGAGATACTACAGGGTACTTGTGTCCATTTGTGGACCACCAACAAAGTATATCAAAGTCATCGTCTTGTGGGCAGACATCATCTTTCAAGTAAACATCAAGTTCACTCAGCTTAGCTCGGTGTTGTTGTTGTTCCTTAACATGTTTATTCCATTGATCCCATGGGTTATCAATACTTATCGCAGCATTGTTGGCTGCTTGATCATTCTCTGTTGAGTCGCCATCATGCGAAGAATAGTCGACAAAGAGATCCTTGAATGTTTTCTTCACTTTATTAAGACATGTTGTTGCCTCACTTTCAAGTCCAGATTTCAAACAAAACTCCAAAAATTTGAACTTATACCTTGGGTCGAGTACGACAGGAAGACAAATGGTCAAGTAAGATAGCTTCCAATATTTTGTGAACTTTTTCCGCATTGCTTCAACCATAGATTTAATTAAAATCTCTCCATACTTAGCCTCTCTTTCCAATGTGAGATGAATCTTCCAAATTTCATGGAAGTACAAGTGGGCTGTTGGATACAGTGTACCAGACACCACCATAGTGGCATCGAGGAAAACCTCTAGCAAGTCAGAAATGTGCGGCACAACCAGCTTGCCTGACAATGGCAGGACCTGCCGCCGTTAACACCTTGACCCTCCTACGCTGTCTCTCCATCAAACGACCTAGATCCAGAAAGCAAACAGGTGAGTCACGATACGTTGGATACCTATCCATTGAACTGTAATAGAATACTTTACCAAACCGGTATTGCCTAATAGCAGCATGACAAGTCGCTTTTCTATTTTTCATTATTGATGTTTCGTACTTTACTTACATTATGCAAACGATTTGGACCGCGATCTCAAGTCATGGAAGTCAAAGAACAAAGACGAAAAAGAGATACAGAGCGATATGCAGAGATGACCAACGAAGAAAAGGAAGAAAAATAAAAAAAAAACGCCGTGAAGCTTATAAGCAAAACAAAGCAATTAAAAAGAAGAAGAAATATGCAGATTTAGAGCCGGAAGTAAGAAAAAAAACTATGAGCACAAAAAAGACAGAAATGTTTAAATATGCTGCCGGAACAAAAGAAAACTAGATTAGAACAAACTATAGCTAATTGTGAGTTTAGACGCAACATACCACGCCATTGGGATGGTGAACCCTGCATATATCGCATTAGAAGAAAGTTAGTACATGTATCAACATATATTTGTTACCCGTTGAGCCATTTTTTTGTAGTGATGTTCATCTGGATGGCCCCCGTCGTTTACCCCAAGAAAAAAAAGAACCGATGTGTGTTGTATCAATCCAAATCCAAGTAAGATTGAACGTTGCGCATATCCATATATACGATCGATTTCTAGCAAAGCATCATGTTAGGATGAATAGAACACGGGTTCTGGTTCTCCCGCGGCACCGCCGGCGCCTTTTCCCTGTTACCGCTGGCCCACCATTCCCGCTCCCCAGTCCCCACCATCCGCGCCATGAACGCGATAACCTTCCGGTCATGCCCCCTGTACGATCACCTTGCCGATGAGCACAGTCAAAGTTGGAGATTGGTTCCCATGATCACCGTGCATTGAGATGACCGATCATGATCATTGTCGTTGGTGAGCTCGTCCATCGGAGGCCAACAAATGGTGGTGGTGATGGCCTTACATTTTTAGTGTCCATGTCAACAAAAATAAATCCGTAGCAACGCACGGGCATTTTTGCTAGTATATAAGAATATAAAAACATTAATTAGTCTTCCCGTTCGTCCGTCTGAAATTTACCGTTTTGCCCTCCCATGAAAACGCATATTACCCACCACTGCTACCCTCAATGTGCCCAAACCCTTGCCGATCCCTCGTCTCCTCTCCCCGACTGAACGACGCCCCTGCTCCCAGAGAACACAGCCGAACGGTTTTTGCCCAAACCCTCGCCGATCCCTCGTCTCCGGCTCATCCGAATTTGGTTTCCGCCACCCGCTCGAGGTTCCGCCGCCGTCTTCACCCCGACATCTACCTCCTGATGCTCCTCCCCTTCTGGTGTTGACTGGCGGCCCGACAGGTTGTTCGGGAGGAGGACGGGCCCATGGCGGCCGGCCAAGTTCTTCAGCAGGAGGACGGGCCCTCCGATCTGTGGTGTCGATTCCCGAATTAGGTCTCTGCCACCCTCTCGAGGTTCCGCCACCGTCTTCACGCCGACATCGACCTCCTGCTGCTCCTCCGCTTCTGGTGTTGACCATGGCGGCCGGCCAGGTTTTTTGGGAGGAGGACGGGCCCATGGCCGCCAGCCAGGTTCTTCAGGAGGAGGACGGTCCCTCTGATCTGTGGTGTTGAGTCCTCTATCTGTTGCTCGCCCATCCGAATGGAATCATACTCTCAAGATCTGCTCGCCGGGCTGTCGATTGACCGCCTGCTTGAGGTGTGACGCACCCTGACAAGCCCCGCCGCGGTCTGCTCACATGCCTGGGAGAACGTTGACCTTCTCTACCTCTTCGACCGCGTCCTCTGGTAAGCAGACCAAGACAAGGCCCCTCTACGGCTGATGCGTCCTCAATCGTTTGACTCCTTATTAATTGGTTCCTGCGTTATTCCCCTGTTTGTGCCCTACAGGCCTACAGCTGTTTGGTGTTATGCTTATGGGGGATTCAGCTAGCTCCTTAGATGTTTCTCTCTGCTTTTTCTTCCTGAGAGATTTAAATTACCTATGCAAAAGACAGAAGCATGCATGGTATTGAATGTTGCTAATGAAGATGCTGGTATTTTGGAACCTGCAACATTACAACACTCAAGGCATAATTATCAGCAATATCCATAAAAAGATTTCTCTATCTCATAGAGCTGGGAAGCTCCACTCAAGAGCTTATTTTTTTTCTTCACGGGATAAAGATTGCAGAGCACGTTCCTTATGTGCAATCTCTTTTTTGGATCAAAAGCAGTGTAACTTATTAGATACAATCATACAGTGCAGTACAAAAAATTAAGGGTAGTGCACTGGTTAGACACTTACGGAATGCAAATATTTAGAACAATACACCCATCAAAAATAATGGACAGTGCAAAGGATGCTAAGTGTGCAATGAACATATTAGATAAAGATAATTTTTATAACAGAAAAACAATGCAATATTAGTTGACTGACCTAGCATAGTAGCTTAGCTATGTACTTGCATCACATTGTGAGACATTTGAGAACGTACATGATCGACATGCGTATATTGTTTTTTCCATTGATTGTTTGTTTAGCTGAATTAGCATTGTATCTTAGGTGTGCTCACCGTGATATTTTGATATACATGAAAACACATAAAATCAGGTAAGGTGTGAATGCTTCTTCCCTAGATCACCCTTTTAGAAGAACAAACATATTGTAGCAGAATCAATTGGCTTATACAGTATTTAAATATAGTTCAAAGAAAAATATCATGAGAAATGCTAAAAAAATACCTGTCAGTATTGACAAATGACATTGATATTTCAACTTTCAAGCGTTCGACGGCCACATTAAACAATGTTGTCTGCAAGCTCTGCACAGGGCAGACGGCCACTAAATCCAGCAGTTGTGAACCAATGTGTTACATTAGCTATCAGCTTCAGAGCAAGTTGCCAAGCATTGAGTATCCGGGAAATACCTACACCATCCATTATGCAACACACACAAGATAAGAAAATTTCTTTAAGGAGATTACCGCACCGTAAAGTACTATGCATGCATTCACCATAGTTTGCCTGTTAGTCCTTGAATTAAGCCTGGTATCATACTAAAAAGAGTCTGCTTTGCTTCTATGTTGATCTATTAGATTGTCGAGATTTTATCATTGCACCCATCTAAACCAGTGCTCTTATCATGTCCGCAACAACTTACTTTGTGCACTCTGTGACACAATTCTTTTTTCCCGGTTCAACGCACGGTGATTTTTGCTAGTATATTAATATAACATGAGCCAAACTAGTCTTACACTCCAAGAAATCTTATTTAAATCTAAAAAGAGGAGACTATTTCTACTCCTGCTGAGTGACAATAACAATTTGCATGATACGGATACCTCTATTTAACATGATGTCAAACATGGTACGGTATTCGCAGAGTCAATGCACACTCGCATCAGATTCTAGTCTCATCTCCCTCTTCTTCGGAGAAGAATGGCTTCTGAATACGCAGCTACAGCGTCAGTGCCATGGAGCTACCACTAGTAGAAACAAGGTCTTTCGTCCGGAGTTTTAGTCCCGGCGTTGTTTGGGCCCGGGACTAATGTGGCATTAGTCCCGGTTTAAAAGGCTAGGACGGCCGGCCACCTTTAGTCCCGGTTGGAACCACCAACCGGGACTAAAGGGCTGGCGTCAGGCCGAGATCCTTTAGTCCCGGTTGGTGGCTCCAACCGGGACACGTCACTAAAGGTTTTGAAAAAAAAAATAGAATTTTTGCCTCTCATACCTACCCCCCCCCCGCGCGGCAAAAACGTCCAAAACGAATAAACGCAAATGATAAAAACTTCAACTTTTAAAATCCTTTGACGTGCCTGTACCTCACGCAGCCTACTTTTAGGGAAAATTGAAAAGTTTGAATTTTGAATTTTTTTTTTTGCAAATCCTCAGTAAAATGGCAATAACTTTTGCGTACGAACTCGGAAAAAATTGTTTAATATATCAAAACGTTCAGCACAAAAATGCGCATCCGCTCGCAATCGGGTTTACCCGTTTAGGATTTTTTTTAGATTTTCAAAATTCCAAAGGGAACTATGAAAGCAGGAAGATTTTTGCCAGAAATTCAAATTATTTTTAATTTTTTAATTTTTTTGGAATTAATAATTGATTTCTACATAAAGATTAGTATTAATTAGTCATTGTTGTTTATGTTAATATAGGTTTGGGATTCAAAAAATAATATCATGTGCCATCATGCAGGAAGATTTAAGTGTTTGCCGGAAATTTAATTTTTTTTTATCTTTTTAGAATTAATAATTGATTTCTGCATAAAGATTAGTATTACTTAATCATTATTGTTTATGTTAATATAGATTTGAAATTCAAAAAATAATATCATGTGCCATCAAAGTGTAGTGGATAATAAGATTGATAGCATAGTATTATCAAGATCTACTTAATGCAATCTTGGAAGCTAGTTGGGAAGAAACTCAAAAGTTAAGCGTTCTGGGTGGAGCAGTGTGAGGATGAGTGACCAATCGGAAAGTTTGCCTATAAGTGTGAGGATGGGTGGAGCAGTGCACGGTACGGTGAGATTAGGGGTGATTCGAGATTAAAATGACAAATAATTCAAAAATTCGAAATATAGAAAAAAATAAAAAAAAAACGAAAAAAAATATAAAATAACAAAATAAAAAAAAAATAGGACCTTTAGTTCCGGTTGGTAACACCAACCGGAACTGAAGGTCCTCCAGCCCCAGTGCCCGAGCGCGCCCACGTAGAGGGACTTTTAGTCCCGGTTCGTAACAAACCGGAACTAAAGAGGGGCCTTTAATCTCGCTTTGGTAGTCCCGGTTGAAAAACCGAGATTAAAGTCCCGGAACTAAAGAGGATAGGTGACCAATCGGAAAGTCCTTTCCAAACCGAGATTAAAGGCCCGTTTTCTACTAGTGTACCTCTTGTATGCGCTCCTGGGCTGTGTACTCGTGTGGCAGGCAGGCGTGCTGCTGGACCGGTTGCGGTGGCTGTTAGCATTTCACTCGTGTCATACCTAGTTTAGGTGCATGTTTAATTTCCTTTGTGCATGTGCATGCCTTGGGCGTGATGCATTTGCTGCATGCGTGTGTGTGTGTGCGCGCGCGTGTCCGGGTCATTAGCTAGTCTACCGGGCACATAGGCCACCAGCTCGACGTGGGATGGCACGTTGGTTAGTGCTGGGTGTGGCGTGAGTTTAGGATCAGTAGTTGGATCCCTTGCATGTAGCTCGATATCTATCTATCTATATATTAAAGACAGAACCATTCGAGTCCTGAGAGCGCTCGGCTACTGTTGCGAGGAACAGTAGCTACTGTGCATCTACAGTAGCTATAGTACCCAAGCGATCCACGCCGTCCGTCGTCGATCCGACGGCCTACGGGAGGCGTCGATGGCGCTTTTGTAGAAACGTCCCTATAGAAAACGAAAATCGAACCCGCAGTCCACGAAAACGCGAGGCGAGGGACCGAATTGCGATTTCCAAAAAACATGCGGACTTTTATGTAAAAATCCCGCAGAGCCCCCCTCCCTCCCTCCCTCTCTCTCTCGCGCGACGGCCGACCGCCGCGCCGCCGTCGACGCGCGCCCTCGCCGCTCTGCTCCTCTCCGCTCGGATCGACGGCCAGGGACCGCTCCGCCGCCGCGCTCTCCACCTCCTCGCCGCAGATCGGCCGCCGGGAGGCCGCAGACGTGCCGGATTTTTTGCCGTCGCGATCGCCGTCCGCGGCGACGGATTTGCTCACCGCCGGCCGCTCCGGCGACCAAATGGTCCGGGCCGCCACCCCTCCGCCTCACCTCCGTCTCCTCTGCCGGCTCCGCACGGCCTCAGGCCGGCGCGCGCGCTCGCCTGCTCGAGCGGGAGCTCGGCAGCGCGGCCGCGTCCGCCGTCACTCGGTGACGTCACGCGATGACGTCACCATAGGGCCCGCCTGTCAGTTCTTTTAATAATTGCAGGAAATGCTGGGATTTGAAAAAAATCATATCTTTTAATGCGTAATTCAGAAAAACAGAAATAATATACCAAAATTTGCAGAAAAATAAAAACTTTACAGCTAACACATTTTCTATGCATGACTAAACAACTATAAAATTCATACCTTCACATAAATTTTCAGGAAATGCTAAATTCCTCACATGTGGGCCCCATATTATTTAGACAATTTCCAGAAATCGACGAATACTATAAAATCAACAACTTCAGATCTTTCCACCGGAAAAATATGAAAAAAATAATTGGCACAGATCACAAAAATAAATGTTAATTAACCATAGAAAAAGAAAAATATATTTACACATCTTAATTTGGTAAAAATATGGAAAAATTCCATGTACACTTGCTCCAATTATGAAGAGTTGAATTTGAAGAAAACAATCTCTAGCTACGGAATCCAGACTTAAATTTATTTAGGATTAATAAAATTTGAACATTTCAAAAAAAAATTAAAAAAATGGAGATACTCTAAAATATATAACATGCTCACAAAAAAAATGTCAATTACTTACAGAACAAAATGTTGGAACATTTTGAATTTGTAAATATTTGACAAAATGCAGTTCCCATAATTATGCAGAATTGAAATTAACAAACGCTCATCCGTTCAAAAGAATACGAGTAGAATATCAAAACAATAAGAAAATTACATACGAACTACTTATGCTAGAGAATGTTTTTCCCATATTATTCAAATTTTGACACATTTCGATTTGGCCAACATTTCGACACCATATAAACAAACTGTCCCTAAATGTGGAATGAAATTGTAATGGATTTTTCTAATTTAAATTAAATATTGGCGTCAAACTACTAAAAAAATGTTCACAAGAATGCTACCTATCCATACCAAAATGAAAAAAACATATTTCAATTTTTTTTGAAAACTTCGAAAATTCCAACGTCTTCCAATTCTGATCATTTGAAAAAAAAAACAGGAAAAGAAAAACGAAAAGCTTCCCACTTCCACTATTTTTTGAAATTCAAAGAAAACATAATCAATATCTCTCAAAATGTCCGTTCGAAAGAATACAAGTAGAATATCAAAAACAATCCGAAAATTACATACGAACTACTTATGCTAGAGATTTTTTTCCATATTATACAAATTTTGACAACATTTGGAGGTAATTAAATTACATTTTTTAACTACAATCTAATATTGTCGCTGAAATACAAACATGTTCGAACATTTCAAACTACTAAATATTTACATACTCTGCAAAAATATATCAAAAAATGCCAACAAAAAATGCTACATATTCATAGCAAAATGAAATCAATACTCCGTTATTCCATAAACTATATCGAAAATCCTAAAAAAAAAAATAGTATGTACTTATAGCAAAAAAAAAACAAATATATTTAAACATTTCAATTTGGCCAATATTTCCACAACATACGAAAAAACTTTCCATCAATGTGAAATCGAATTCAAAAAGGATTTTACTAATGTCATCCTCCCATTTCCACATACGATTTGAAAAAAAAAATGACGTACGAGTCCTATGTGTCATACTTTCCAAAAAACCAATAAAAAGCTGACAATTGATAAAAATTATAAATTCTAAATTGTTATTCAGAAAAAATAGATATGAAATATCAAAAAAATTCAGATTTAACATATCTCCAAATTCTCCACACAAAAAAACTTTAAACCAGAACAGAAAAAAAAAAAAAAACAAAAAAAAAAAACCAGATGAATATGAGCGTCAATGTTATTCTTTCTTCCAAAAAAAAGACAAAAAAAACTAACATGTACAACCATTTAAGTTAAACAATTTGCATAAAATAATAAATGTTCAGAACACGCAGCATTCCCGAATTTACCCACCTGAAAAATATAAATAAATACGTATCCGAACTATCAGGAAAAACATGCTACCTATTTATGGCAAATAAACAAACATGTTTTCAAAACTCCGATATAACCAACATATCAAAAGCACACAAATACAGTTCCTCTAAATATGAAGGCAAATTTATTAAATGCTCGAACAATACATGAATATATGTATTTTTCCTGTCCAATACATCACTTGGGTAACATTAATTTTCCATTCAAACACTTTTTTTATTCTTCTATTCTCTGAAATACTGTCCTTGCAACGTGGTCGGAAAAGTTGAAAACAAAGTACAAATTCTAGCATCAACCAATGTTAAACTACTGTCAATCGCTAAACCTTCCATCGCTGCCCCATATGACGCCAAATCACCAAGCAGGTACCTAAGCAGTGCATGAAAAAATAAGATATTTTCTTTTACAAGAAAGGAAATCTTTGTATTATCATGGACAAGTCGCCTCATTTTGTTCAGATATAGACCATAATATTTTTTGGATGTCACAGTACATAAGAACACATATGTTTAGCAGCACAATAGTGGTGTTGTTTAGCAGCAGAATAGTGGTGGCAACGACATAAAAGATAGCTGTTTTAACAAGTCCATCATAAGATGTATTTTTTTATCTCATTTTCTTGCAGTTTAAAAAACCATGGTATGCAGTGCTACATATCGAACAAGATGATTGATTACATTTTATAGATTGCTGCTTAGGCTTTCTTTTTCCATGCCAAGTGTGGCTATTGATTCCTCATATAGTTTTATTGAAATTGGTTTTGCTATAATCTTGGCGAGTTCGATCAATATATGGAACACAAAAAATAGTTACCAATTTATCATTATTCCATTCAGAGAAAAAATGATTATTCTGACTTTTATCAAATTGAACAAAAATTCCCACCAAGGGTGCGGCGTGCCGCCGCACCGAAATTCAACTAGTATAAGGAATGAGAAAACAGAAAACGCCGCAGGAAGTGTGCGCGGCATAAAAACACTCGTGTTCCAGTTTCAGAGTTCGTTGTTTTTAGGTTCAGCTGCCGATCGAGTCTCGGCAACGACAGTGGCGCCCGCGGCGTCTGGAGCGAATGCTGCATGCGCAGGGCCTCGGCGGCATGCCATATACCGGTTCCTCATCGGCGACCTCAAGGAGTTCGGCCAGCTCAACGAGGAGGCCTGGTCGAGGCCCTTGCCGCTGCGCTGCCACGACATCGTTCCCCGCGTCACGCCGTTCCTCTACAGTAACGTCCGGGATCATGGCAAACCGTGCTTCTCTTGGTTCGGCCCCGTAGCTAACGTGGCCATCAGCCCATCACTGACCCCGAGCTTGTCAAGGAGGTGTTGTCGAACAAGTTCGGCCACTTCGAGAAGCCCCAGATCCCGGCTCTAACCAAGCTGCTTGCCAACGGCCTAACGGCCCATGAGGGTGAGAAATGGCCAAGCACAGGAGGATCCTCAACCCTGCGTTCAACTTCCCCGTCGAAACAGGCTTTCACCCCGCTTTATAAATAAAACAACCATCGTCATACAACGTTAAGTCATACAAAGCCAGAAACGAATGAAAAGAAGTGGACCAGCTGGGGCAACAGCTCATACATGCCCAAATAAAAGCTAGAAAAAACAAGGCGAGATAGCTCCACAAGGGATAAGGCTCGGCGACTAGTTGACTAAGATAGGTGGCGCGCCGCCACCAATAGACGATGAAGAGTGTCGTCTAGTCGCTCCAAGTCCCGCTGTCTACACAACGGGTGCCACTGCTGCGTAAAAGCCAAGAATTTGAAAACAGAGTCAGAGGCATGCCTAAGGAAGACACGCTCAATAACCATTTTATTGCGTATAGTCCATAGAGTCCAGGTCATCGCGGTGAACACTAACCAGAAGAGGCACCTCCCCTTACCGGTACGGTTCGCCTACGCTTCAAGGAACTCTCCGAGGTCCCAGGCCAGCCACTCTGGCCCCAGGGCCTCGTACACAAAGCTCCATAGGAAGCGAGCTGCGGGGCATGCAAAGACGATGTGGGTCCCCGTCTTGGGGACCGCACATACCTCCATGTCAGAGGGAAGGCGGTCGCGAAGGAGTTGCCAAACGAAGATGTTAATCCTCAAGGGCAAGGGAGCTTTCCATAACGGAGGGGTCCAAGACAAGTCGGGCCCACTAAACAGGGCCCTATAGGGAGATAGCCCAGGCCACCCAATCAGGGGTATCCGAGAGCAAAAGTGGGAGCCTGTCCCACAGCCCCTCTCGCTGCTCCTCCTCCACAGGACCGAAGTTACAGTGAAACTGGTGTCCCAAGTCCCATGGGCAGCAGTATCTGCCACCAGGATCATCGGGTCGGAGCATATAGCAAAGAGAGCTTGAAACTTTGTGCGTAACGGTCTCCTACCAAGCCATGGATCCAGCCAGAAAAGGGTATCCGCTCCATCGCCTATAGAGCTGATGATCCCCCTGCGATAAACAATGTTGGTTGTGTAACATGATGTTAATAAGAGTGGATAAAAATGTAGTATTGAAGTGTTGGTTGGTACGCTTGGTATGTGCATATACGGTTGTAGGATCTTCTTTGCCACGTAGGAATACTAAACCTCCTCCAATAAGAAAATCTCGCTTTTTTCAAAAAAAATGTAGAATCCACGGCCTCTGCATCAATAGATGAGTACAATCAAATAAAAAAGTCTCTGTAATCTATATAAGAAAGAAAGACTCTACAAATAAAATTATATGAAAGTCGTTTCGTTATCTACCCGAGTTCTCGCATGTGCAGACATGATTATGCTGCTGCCTACGACGACAATTATGCTGCTGCCTACGACGACAATCATGCTGAGGGATGTGATTGTGCGGAATAGGTTTAGGGTTTAACGATGCCTTTGTCTCGGTCATCGGTTCCGTGTTAATGTAGGAAGCCAGAGGCGCAAGATTACATGAGGAGGTTATAAGCAATAGGAACAAAGGAAGATAGCGATCTGATCCTCATAACAATAGATCAGATCGTTTACATAATATTAGCAACTACTCCTATCGCTATCTGAATATAACGTGACAACTCTAACACCCCTCCTCAATCACAACTTCTTTTGAGGTTGAGATTGTACTTGAACTGTTCAAGCCGTCGAGTTGGTAGCGCCTTTGTGAAGCCATGTGCCACCTGATCCTTAGAAGAAATTAATCTGATCTCTAGCTGTTTATTAGATACTCTTTCTCTTACAAAATGGAAATCTATTTCAATATGTTTAGTTCTAGCATGAAATATAGGATTTGCTGAGAGATAAGTTGCACCCATATTGTCACACCATAAACATGAGATTTGATCCCTTTTTACTCCAAGTTCTCCCAAATGAGACTCTATCCAGATAATTTCTGCAGTAGCATTTGTGAGAGATTTATACTCTGCTTCCGTGCTTGATCTTGACACTGTTGCCTTTTTTCTAGCATTCCAAGAAATCAAGTTAGGTCCAAAATATACAGCAAAACCTCCTGTGGATCTCCTGTCATCTACACAACCTGCCCAATCAGCATCTGAGTATGCACTTACTAGAGTAGATAATGATTTTCTGAAGTTTAATCCTAGGCTCACTGTTCCACTGACATACCTCAATATTCTCTTAACGGTTGTCCAGTGTATAGTGGTAGGTGCATCAAGAAACTGACATACTTTATTAACCGAAAAAGCAATATCTGGTCTAGTAAGTGTCAAGTACTGAAGTGCTCCAACTATACTTCTGTACCTGGTACCATCTTCTGGTCCTAGTGGTTCTCCTTCTATGACTGAGAGTTTTTCTTATGCTGACAATGGCGTTGGTAGAGGCTTGCATCCCTTAAGTCCAACCCTGTTAATCAAATCTGAAGCATATTTCTCTTGGGTTAGCAAAATGACTTGATTGAACCGTTTCACCTCAATTCCCAAGAAAAAACTTAAATCACCGAGATCTTTTAATGCAAAGGTTGAACTGAGATCTTGAAGGTGGGAGGTAATTGCCTTGTTGGAGGAGCTAGTGACAATTATATCATCAACATACACTAGCACAAAAACAATTATACCTGCCTTGTTATATATGAATAATGAAGTATCTGCCTTGGATGCCAGAAAACCGAGCTCCTACAATCTTGAGCTTAATCTTGAAAACCATGCTCTTGATGCTTGCTTGAGCCCATACAGTGACTTGTCAAGCTTACACACATGATGAGGTGCATGGCGATCCTCATAACCAGGTGGCTGCCTCATGTAGACCTCTTCTTCCAGAACACAATGAAGAAACGCGTTCTTCACATCTAGTTGCCTCAAACTCCATCCTTTTGAAACTGAAATAACTAGAACAAGTCTGATAGTAGTAGCTTTAACAACAGGACGAAAGGTGTCTTGATAATCTATACCGTATCTTTGTTTAAAGACTTTAGCTACTAGTCTAGCCTTATATCTATCAATAGTTCCATCAGCTTTTCTTTTGATTCTATAAACCCATTTACAATCTATTAGGTTTATACCTTGCTTATGTGGTACTAGGTGCCATATTTTATTTTGCATTAGTGCTCTATATTCATCATCCATAGCATTCTTCCAATTTTTATCATCTAGAGCTAGCTGCAAATTCTCAGGTTCACTAGTTAGACAAGACAAACCATAGCGAACTGTACCGTCTCGATAAACCTTTGGTTTGGAGTTGCCGGTTGTTGCCCTTGTCATGTGTACCGGTGGTGCAGCTGGGGCTTCAGGCTGAGGAGGCGCAAAAGATCCGATCCCACCTGATCCCTCGTGCACATGCGACAGGGAGCCAGCAGAGGCATGCGATCCGGTCGGAGATGCTTCCGACCCCTCCTCGCTTGACGAATGTGTCGCGGTTGACGACGCGATGCCCCGCGCTTGCGCGTGCCCACGCGACGTGCCGCCACGCGACTGGCGCACTCCGGATGTTTTTGACCGAGGCAGATGCTCTGACGCGCGTGCCGATCCCGATGGGAATCCTCTGTTGTACGATGTTGCAAGCGAATTAGCATCGTGATTTGTGCTGTTCCCGCCTGGAACTTGTGTATTATGCAGATCTGCACCATTTTGGCTCATTTCAACACCGTTTTGCTCCAAATTTCGCCCTGCGTCTTGCTGTACCTGAGAGGCACTAGAAATACCAGGAATTACAGTGTCATTAGGTGTTAGCTCATTGCAATGTTGTTCCCCCTCATGAGATGACTCCGGGTTTTGGAGAGATTCTGGTAAGAGAAGAATTTCTCGTTGGAGAAGTGCACCAGCGTTGGGATGAAGCTTAGTAAAAGGAAAAAACCGTCTCATAAAAAACGACATCCCGGGAGATATAAATTCTGCTGGTTTGGACATCAAGGCACTTTAAACCTTTATGCATATGACTATAACCAAGGAAGACGCATTGCTTGGATCAAAAAGCAAGTTTGTGCTTGTTATAAGGTCGAAGGTTAGGCCAGCAAGCGCATCCAAAGATGCGAAGAGATGCATAGTCTGGAGATTTTTTTGAGAGACGTTCCATGGGTGTTTCATGATCTATAACTTTGGAAGGTAAAAGATTAATGAGATATGTGGCAGTTAAGAAGGCTTCATCCCAAAATTTTAATGGCATAGATGCATTTGCAAGAAGAGCAAGCTCTACTTCTACAATGTGGCGGTGCTTGCGTTCGGCTGATCCATTTTGCTGGTGTGCATGAGGACAAGACACATGATGCTCAATGCCGATTTTTTGAAAAAAAGAGTTGAGTTTTTCATATTCTCCACCCCAATCAGATTGCAAGGCAAGGATTTTTCTATCGAATTGTCGTTCAACAAGTTGTTGGAAATTATGGAAAATTTGAAAGACATCAAATTTTTTCTTAAGAAGATAAATCCAAACATACTTGCTGAAATCATCAATAAAGCTTACATAATATGTGTATCTCCCTACAGAACTAGGTGCAGGGCCCCAAACATCGGAGAACACAAGCTGAAGGGGAGCATTAGATACACTAGTGGATATCTCATAGGGTAGCTGATGACTTTTTTGCACGTTGAGAAGAATCACAAATAGACTCATTACTAGACTCAGTGGAACAACGGAGACGATGCTTGCTAACAACTTGTTGAAAAATTCTAAAAGAAGGGTGCCCTAAACGACTATGCCGTCTTGAGGTTGAAGGCTTGACGGCACTGAAGGCTTGTTTATTCTCTGATGGTGATGAAGATATCAAAGGGTAGAGGCATTTTGTGCATCTCCCTTTAAGAAGAACTCTCCTCGTTGCCCGATCCTTAACATAAAAATGCCACAGGTGAAATTCAAGGAAAACATCATTGTCTTTAGTAAAGCGATGAACAAAAACTAGACTTTGTTTGGCATGTGGAACATGAAGGACATTTTTAAGATGCAAATTTTTAGAAGGGGAATTAGCAATTGCATGACCAACATGACTAATGCCCATACCTTGTCCATTGGTAGCATGGACTTGTTCACGGCCTTTGTACTTCTCCTTTATGGTGAGCCTGTCGACGTCACCGGTGATGTGGTCGGTGGCACCGGTATCGTTGTACCAGTTAGTGTCCACGCCATAGGACGCCGCATTGGCGCCCTTCTTCTCCTCCTCTTCTTCTTCCTCGGAGTAGCGGTACCAGCATTTGTAGGTCTCATGGCCCGGTTTGCTGCAGATTTGGCAGATGACGTTGCGGTCTTTGCCGCCGCCTCGGCCTCCACCATGGCAATTGTTGTTGTAGCCGCCGCGGTGCTGCTGAACTCCTTGTCCACGGCCGCCACTGCCACGTCCTCCACGTCACCCTCCACGATAGCTGCGGCCACGCGGTCCTCCACGACCACCACGAAAGGCAGAGTTGACGGAGGAGGCGCAGCCTGTGTCGGCGAGGCGGTACATGCGATTGTCGTAGGCTGTGACCTGGGCATACAGGTCGCCCACGCTGAGGTCCTTGCCTCCGTTGACCCCAATGGCGGTGAAGAGGGGATTGTACTGGTGATCGAGGCCGGCGAGCAAGTACTCGACGAGTTCTTCTTCCTCGATGGGATGGTCTGCTGCTGCAAGTTCGTTGGCGAGCCTGATGGGGGGATACTTTCCAGGTAGGCCCATGGGAGCTGGAAAGTGAACCCGCCAGAACCCAAGAGGCCCAAGTCGGGTTACACTTCAAGCAACATGGGCTGGACAAGGAACAAGCTGGCCAGCCCGTTACGAGTCAGCAGAAAGGAAAGAACCCGGCAGAGACCGGAGTCCAAATACAACCCGGAGTACCAACTTGGAAGATGAAGGCCTAGAGTAGGACTCCATATTCAAGTGTAACTCGGCATAAGTTGTAAGTCCAGGGACCCGGCCACCTTTATAAGGAGGGGCCCTGGACCCTAGATCGATAAGCTCTCAAGAAACACCAGATCCGTAGTCGCCGACTCCTGTTAAAGGAGTCGAAACCTTGTAATCGAGAACTAGTCCACAGCAATAAAGAACAAGCAGGAAGTAGGTCTTTACCTCTAAGCAGAGGGGCCGAACCTGGGTAAACTCCATGTCCCCTTGTCGAGACTAACCTCTCCTATGTCCTGATCACCAATGGCCCCACAAATAAGCTTCCCGGAGGAAGTAATTGCCGTGACAACTCCACGATAGTTGGCGCCCACCGTGGGGCAGGTGATGAAAGGAGTCGAGATCATGGGAGAAGCTCACCGAGATATGGAGAAGCTCGCCATCGGCAGGGTCTACACCAACCGGTACGGCGAGACCGAGATCGACGACTACGGCTGGAGTCCAGAGATGGACGAAGTCGAGGAAGGCCACCAGCTCATCTTCGGCAAGATCAACATGTTCGTTGGCATGGTCAGCACCACAGGTAACTGTGCTAATGAGTTGGAATCTGTTTCAGAAGCAACAGCTGTTATCGGGTCCGATGGAGAGGAGTCCGTCGGTACATCACAAGTCGGCATAGTCGCCGAAGAGAAGGAGCCGGAGATGATGCCAGAGCAAGTTTCATAACCAGACTACGATGCTGATTCAGAATCAATCTTACCCCTATTCGAGGATCGACTCGGATATGGAATCAAGGAGGAGTACGTGCAATCACCAATACGTCCACGTCATGTTGGAGTGTACATGTCCGGACCAGAAAACGGTGGAGAGCGTGCTAGAGGAAGTCAATTCGACCCCAACTTACTAACAAAGGAGATTACAGTAGACAATGCGGAGGCTCGTGCATAGGAGTTGATCGCGGCTCGTGAAGCAATAGAGAAGCAGTTGGCAGATGTTGCAGAAGAAAATCGTAGATTGTTGGCAGACCAAGCCCTCTTGCAACCAGAACAAACACGCATACAAGCTGAACAAACCCGCATACAGTCAGAGCATGAACGAGTACAAGCTGAAGCAGCAGCAGTGCGCAATCGCCAGCAAGAGCTCACATCAATTCAGCATCGGAGGACTCGGAGCCGACTGCATGAAGGAGTCCACATAAATCCGACCAACTTGTTTCAGACGCCAACAGGTCCAGGCGCAGGAGCCGGAGGATCAGCACCCGGAGCAGGAGCACCACCACCACCCCCAGGAGGAAACGGAGGACCCGGAGCTGGAGCTGGAGCCAATGCACCACCTCCACCACCTGGAGGAGGAGTCGGCGGTTTGGGTCCACCACCGCAAAGGTTTCATACACCAGCAGGACACTACTCAAACCCAATGGATAATGTACACGCAGCAACCATGGTGTTAGAGAGAATTCCACTCAATGAGAATCCAACGGGACAGGAAGCACGGCTCGCCATTGACATGTTGAAAACAGCATTGCAGCAACAAGACCTTTACCCTAATTTCCCAGATGCAAGCCGGCTCCATTCAACTCCATACAACTCCAGAACAAGGAGTCGGCATGATGAGTCTGATCCGGCCGGGTCGTCGAGCGCAAGACGCCGCGAACTGGCAAGGAATCAACTACATGTACCCACTGCCTCGGAAGCTCAAAGACGAGTTGATGAAGCAAGGAATAGGAGAGCTGCCGCAGCCAGAGCCCCAGAAGCTGCAGGAGTCGGTGGGCCAGCGCCAGCAACAGCAGCACCAGGAGTCCAGCCGACTCGCCCAGTCATAGAAGTTAGCTCGCCTGGAAGTTAACCTTCCTTGATGGGTCCAGAATGTTTATCAGAAGCAATCAGAGCCGAGTCCTTTCCAAGCAGCTTTAAGGAGCCTCGCAAGGTTGGTAATTATGAGCCAAACATGGATCCGACTTCCTGGCTCAGCAGTTATGAGATGGCAATGAGTATTCGCAATGCAACTGGCAATTTGTGTGCAAAGTTTATGTACCTTATGATGGACGGAGCAGCTCAGGCTTGGATGAGAAACCTACCCCCAGGTCAATCAACTCGTGGGAGCAGTTGAAGGTTGCCTTCATTCAAAACTTCCATGGAACTTGCAAGAAATTGAGTACCATTGAGGATCTAGAGAGATGTGTCCAGAAGAAATGAGAATCTGCAAGGCACTGGATGAAACGAGTCTCGGAGATTATTAATTCTTCGCAAGGACTCCCACCAATCTCTGTGTTGATGGCCATGGAGAGGAACTACACCTTTAATCCATTAAGTTGGAAGCTAGGGCGTATGAAAGACAGTTTGAATCAAGGCATACCAGTTACCATTGGAGAAATCATGGTAGGAGCTAACAAGCATGCAGCCACGGATAAAACCAAGGACCAGGAAGAAGTCGGAAAAGGCCAAGGTGGTAGTGGTCAGAGCCACAACCAGAATCAAAACCAGAACCAAAATCACGGAGGGACTAAGCGGCCATATGGCAACTCTGACTTGGTAGCTAACACCAGTTCAGGGAACAGGCGCATGGACAACAACTCTCAAGGCTTTCAGGCTCGAAGGCCGCGTCCTCAAGAAATCTTGCAGAGCCCGTGCCCTCGACATGCTAGGAACGGCAGATGTGGGCATACCCTAGAGCAGTGTGTTGATCCGCAACAGTGGATAAACAACCCGGCAAATCATGGCAACAATGGAGGTAGAAACGATGGATACAGAGGTAATAATGGGGGACCTGATAACAACGGCGGAGGAGCCGGAAACAACCCAGGATCTAGCAATGGTGGAGGAAATCAGGGAGGCTTTCAGCAGAACTCCAAGAAGCTTCAAGATAATCAGGGACAGTACTATGTAGCAACTCGGCCACATCGCCCGAGTTAAGGGAGCTATCATGTTTTCACCACCAGCACCTCCAAGCGAGCAAGGAAGTTGAAAGTTCGCGCAGTCAATGTCGTGGAGCCGGCAGTCCCACAATGGCTAAGGTGGTCAGAGCAACCTATCACTTGGAGTCAGGCAGATCACCCTCCAAGAGTTGACGACCCGGGGCAGCTAGCCTTAGTGGTAGCACCACAAGTTGGAGGTTACACACTTAACAAAGTACTCATGGATGGTGGTAGCAGCATCAATATATTATACTACGACACATTCAAGAGGATGAAGTTGCAATATAGGCAACTAATATCGATAGAAACAATTTTTCATGGGATAGTACCAGGGAAATCAGCAAAACCCATTGGTAAGATTTATCTGGAGGTTGCTTTTAGCACTTTTGAGAATTATAGGTCAGAGATTTTGCCCTTCGAAGTTGTGGATCTCCACAGCCCATATCATGCTCTATTTGGACGTCCTGCATACTTCAAGTTCATGGAAAGGCCGTGTTATGTATATCTGAAGTTGAAGATGCCGGGACCAAAAGGGCTCATCATAGTCAATGGTAGTAGGCAGATGGCATTGGAGTGTGAGCAAAGAGATGCAGCTATGGCAGAAACAGCTTGGGCTCAAGAGGAGCTCAGGTTTTATAGGGCCCATGTGGACCCGGAGGATAATACAGTGTTCAAGAAGCCGGCGATAGAGGAGAAGATGAAATTCAAATCGGCTCAAGACACAAAGCAAGTTGATTTCACCCCTGGTGATTCTTCCAAGCAGTTCACCATTGGGGCACACCTCTCTGACAAATAGGAAAGCGCGTTCGTCGAGTTCATCCATGAGAACCGGGACGTCTTTGCATGGAAGCCATCTGACATGCCAGGTGTCCCGAGAGAACTCGCCGAGCACAACTTACATGTTAACCCTAACGCAAGACCAGTAAAACAAGGACTTCGCAAGTTTCATGATGACAGAAGAAAAGCTATAGGAGAAGAAGTGGCCCGACTCCTTGCGGCCGACTTCATCAAAGAGGTATTTCATCCAGAATGGGTGGCCAATCCAGTATTAGTACCAAAGAAAACAGGAGAGTTGCGCATGTACATCGACTTCACAGGGTTGAACAAAGCATGTCCCGAAGATCCTTTTGCCTTGCCACGCATCGACCAGATCATTGACTCCACAGCTGGTTCCGAGTTGCTTTGTTTCCTGGATGCTTATTCAGGTTACCATCAGATCAAACTTAATGAGGAGGACAAGTTGAAAACCTCCTTCATAACACCCTTTGGAGCTTATTATTATAAAACAATGCCTTTTGGACTCAAGAACGCAGGAGCAACATACCAGAGATGTATTCAGAATTGTTTTCAAAAGCAAATTAGAAGGAACGTTCACGCATACGTGGACGATGTGGTTATCAAATCACAGAAAGCAGACTCCTTGATTGATGACCTAACAGAGACATTCAACAATTTGCGCAAGTACAAGATGAAGTTGAATCCAAGCAAGTGTGTATTTGGAGTTCCAGCAGGCAAACTACTTGGCTTCATCATCTCAGAAAGAGGGATCAAGGCAAACCCAGAGAAAATCAGGGCTATACATAATCCACAAAAGCCGACTTGTTTGAAGGATGTCCAGAAACTCACAGGCTGTGTTGCAGCTTTGAGCAGATTTATATCACGAGACTCGGAGAGATGGCAGGTCCTCTCTACCGACTCCTGAAAAAGTTAGATAAATTCCTATGGGACAAAGAAGCTGACAATGCTTTTGAGGAGTTGAAGAAAACCTTATCAACAACACTAGTCCTTGCAGCTCCTACAGATAAGGAGCCCATGTTACTATATGTAGCTGCCAATGAAAGAGTTGTCAGCGCAGTGGTAGTGGTGGAATGCAAGGAAGAAGGAAAGGAGTACCCAGTGCAGGGTCCTGTTTACTACATTAGTGAGGTACTCACTGATTCCAAGCAAAGGTACCCACAGTGGCAGAAGCTGGTATATGAAGTCTTTTTAGCAAGTCGGAAGCTCAAGCATTATTTTCAAGAGCACTCTGTCAAGGTGGTAAGTTCAGCAACACTAGCGGATATAATTCGCAACAGGGATGCAACGGGACGAGTCGCCAAGTGGGCAATCGAATTGGGTCCTTACCACATCACCTATGAGCCACGCACAGCGATCAAGTCACAATCTTTGGCTGATTTTGTCAACGACTGGACCGATTTCACATCCTCGCTAAACACCCCATGCTCCAAGTATTGGACGATGCACTTTGACGGGTCCAGGCAACTCGAAGGGTCAGGAGCCGGCGTCGTTTTGACTTCACCTAAGGGAGATAAGTTGGCTTATGTCCTTCAGCTACACTTTGATTGCACCAATAATATGGCAGAGTATGAGGCACTGCTACATGGACTCCGTTTGGCCAAAGAGATGAACGTCAAGTGTATTAGGTGCCTTGGAGACTCGGATCTCGTGGCCCAGCAAGTATCTGGAACTTGGGACTCAAAGGATGCAAACATGGCAGCTTACAGGAGAGCAGTTGTAGCGCCCCGACCCCGGAATTATACACAGAGGCTATGTAAATGGCACAACCATCAATGTATAAAACAAAGATCGAGACTTGTGGAACAAACCGGCACATTGCATGACTCTACGACACAAAACATATAGCAACTCATATAATGAGAAGAATACAAATTACACAACAAAAGGATCACAGATCCAACAATTCAACAAGCGGAAGCGGGTAGTGTTGTCTAACAACAAGAAGCAAAAATATGGCCTAAGAGGCCTACAATAAAAATATCATCCCAGCCAGCTTGTTCCACGGTCCCAAGCTGCCACCTGGGAACCCCAGACTAGTAGTCGACGTCAACGAAGAACCCACCTAGTTGCTCGGTGTCGTCCTCCTCTGAAATACAAATACATAGAGGCAGCAAAGAGAGACTGAGTACGACGTACTCGCAAGTTTAGTAGGGCGATATAGGCCCAATGACTGACGGAGGCTCTAAAGCTTTATATGTATTTCTTTTGCATAAAGCTAATTTTTCATCAACCGAAACATAAATGACACATGGCATTCGTCTACTCAGAATATTTTTATAAACGGGGTAAGAGAGTAAACATCTGTCAACTTTGGTTCTCATCGAACCCTTTTGTAACCAACCACTCTCATCTCCACCAAGGCACCCCCTCGAATCACCCTCGAGGAAGTGAACCTTTAACACACGTGATTATGCAACCTTTAGCTGCCATATCAATTAGGTTAAGATTCTCTATGGTCTTATCGTCTATTCCCAAGTTGTCCATAACAGCGGACATGGCTTTTCGAAAAGATTAAACCCTGCAGGGGTGTACTAATTTACCCATCGGTACCGTCCGGCTCACCTAGTTGGCCCTCTTCCGGGGAAGGCCGGCGAACGGGTGCGGTTAGACCTTTACATTGCATGAGGCTTACTCAAGGACCATCAGTGTGCGGAAGGACAGGTTCAGCGCTCCCAGCGCCCTGCCCCGCGGCCACATTCCTAAACACCACCATCCTCGTTTCTTTTCCACCCACACCACTCACGCGCAAATGGAATAGCAAACTAGAGGACCCTTGACAAGCCCCTCACAACTTATTCGGTCAAAGGGGGTTCCATATGCCCCCACCTCCGGAAGCACGCTCAGTCTTGGTTCAAGAGGTAAAGAACTCGCACCTAGGGGCTAGAGTGAGGCAAAACACCATCCCCGATGGCAACTCACCCAAGCCGTCTTAGCATTTTAATTAAGCATCACAATTATCCACCATGCCCGAATCATTCCATCATCATTAACAATTATGGAATTAATAACGGACATAAAGCATTTACTTAAGCATGGCTATAGCTAAGCATATGAATACAACCATTTTATCCTTATCTCGGCCAACACTTCAACCCTAGGTCTCATAGGTAGGGATACATGTGATTGGCTCGGGGAAGGACATGCATTCATAGGATATTCTAATATTTACCAAAAGAGACATTTGAACCGCATGCAATATTATGGTGGATAAAATAATTTGATAAAATCATAGGATGCTAGATGCCAAGAAGGTTAGGTTATCTCTTGCCTTGCTGCCCGGTAGTGAAGCACTGCTCGTCGGGGTAAGTAGAGAGACCCTCGACTCCGGAATCTATCGATACCCAAAAAGAATACAAAGAACACATAAATCACACGAACACAAGATGCAATGCTCAATCACATGATGACATGTCAAATTGATGCAATGATATTATTATCTAATTTAGATAGCAACATTAAATGGGGAGCCAAATAATTAGTGCAATTATTTGGAAACAACCCCATATTTATCTTAGTGATCCCATTCTTGATAAATTATCACATTATTAGAGAAGTGGCTCAAATATGCATGAACATGACAAGAATGGATAGGGTTTGTCATTCCGATCATTTTGGTACTTTATTTGTAATTTTTGGAGTACCGATGAATAAATAGCAAATTAAATAAATAATTGAATTTAATTCATTTAATCAAATTATGAATAACATCAAATAAGAATTTGTGATCATGATGTGATAAGTGCATGATTTAATAGCATTTGAAGTGCGGATCACTTTGATATTTAATTCATAATTTTTGGACAATTATTCAAAAAGTTATGAATTTCCCAATTTGGGTATTAAATAACCCATTTTAGGAATTCTTAAATAACCAAAATAAAGTAATTCCAAAAGAAGATTACAATGAGTCCGAGTAGTAGAGTTTGTTTTTCTGAACATTTTGAAACTTGAATCGTCGAATTCGAAGCATTATTCAAATAGATATGAAATATTTAAACTCCAAACTATTTTCCAAAAACACAGAAATTACTGTGCAGGCCGGCCCACAGGTCGGCCCAGGCCGGTGTGCAGGCCGGGCCAGTGGCCGAGGGAACCGGCCTCAAAGTCGGCCCAAACTGGGCGTTAGGCCGGGCCACTGCCCGAACAGGCCGGCCTCGTGGCCGGCCCAGGCCGGGGTGAGGGCCGGGTACTCCTCGGAAGCAACCGGCCTGCTGGCCGGTTCTGGCCGACGCCCAGGCCGGGCATGCGTGCGGCGGCCACCGGCGAGGACGGCGACCAAGGAACGGCGGTGAGAGGGAGAAAAGGGGGCGGGAGAGGATGTCCATCGGGACCTCGAGCTTACCAGGCACTCATCGGAGGGAACGGCAAGGGAGGGGGTGTCCGGAGATGACGGCATTGTGATCGACAGGCCGCGGCCGGAGGCGGGGAAGTACGGGGTGGCCACGGTGAGTACGGGCCTCCCGAAGGGATTCCTCGCACGGGGAGGTCGGGGACGACGCGGCGGAGGCGGTGGCGCGCACGCACGGCAAGGGGTGGTTGGAGGAGTCGGCGAGCTTGACGGAGGCGCGTCGGACAGTGAACGGAGGCGATGAAGAAACGCGGTGGTGACGACGACTCGGACGACACGGCGCCGATTCCTGGCACTCGGGCGAAGAAGACGGCGAGGCGGAGGGGAGGGTGCGCATCGATCTGCTCTCTGGGCTCCCTAGGGGTGGCAATTCGGCGGCGGGTTCGAGCCACAGCTCGGCCACGGTGCGGACCAGCACGAGAGAGAGGGAGGGAGAGAGGGGATGGGGATGGAAGAGGTGGGCGTGGGGAGCAGGTGAGCACGCGGGCGTCAAGATGGCCCTTGGCCGCGGCATGGGGGGGCACGGGCACGGCGCGTGGGGTGCGTTCGCGGCATGGCGCCAGCGGCCTCCCTGGCGCCACAGTGAAGGAGGGGGAAAGAGAGGGATTGACAGTGGGGGGGGGCACTGTCAGACATTTGAGCTTTTTCCAAATTTCCCTTTTTCCTGATTTTTACGCAGCCAGATTTAGCTATTTAATAGAGCTATTTAAGCAATTTCAGAAAATATGAGAAAATTCAGGTGGGCTCCCTATGTCCTGAGGGAACTCCACAAAATTTGGGTAGTAAACTAAATTGTTTTGAGCAACCTTTGTTCATAGGGTTTAGTTATAGCCATTTTTGGTAATTCCCAAATAGAATTATTTGGAGCACTTAAACAATACAATAAATTATGAAAATATTTATGGAGGCTCATATTATAACAATGAATCACCCCATAATTTTAGTTTGTATTTTTGGAAGAACTTAACTTGGTTCCAACAACGGAAAATGAAAGAAACAAATTGATTTCTCAAATTTATTTCTCAATTGACAAAGTTTGGAAAAAGAGAATTGGGGGTAAGAAGCAAATTTGGAACTTCCTAAACAATTTGGAAGTTCAAGAATTAAAGTATTTTGCCCACTTGAGCTTTGCATTTGGTTTGGCCATTTTGGGCAAGGCACTTAGTTTGGAAAATGTGAGGAAGGGTTTTGCTTCCGTTGTTTTCATTTCTAGGTGTTGCTTTATTTTCATATTAGCAATTTTAAATATGTATGCCATGATGCAATGCAACACAAAAAGTGAAAATTTGGCCCATATTTTAGGGTACTAATCTGGGGCTGTTACAATTCTACCCCCCTTACAGGAATCTCGTCCCGAGATTCTAGAGTAGGAGGAGGGAGGAAGGAACATGACAACACACATCTTCCTCGTTGCAGAGATTTGGCTAACTAACATGACATGCCAAAAAGGCGGAAAGAACAGGAGATAACTTAAGGTAGTAGGCAAAACGACTCTTGCCCAAAACCATAGGCTATTGAGAGAACAAGGAACGACTTGACCAAACAAAGGTCGAGCCGAGGGTAGGACAACCGATCACTTTGTTCAGGAAATTGGTCCAAGACCAAGACAATACTTCAACCACTCCGAGGCGTAGACCGTAGAGAATTTAAGCACCACGAGGAGAAAAGACTCCTTTTGGACTACACGTTGTTGCCATACCAAATGTTTCCATAAGGTTGGAATCTTGGCCCTAACGAAACTGAAGGGTTTCTACAGGGTCAATGTGGTTGGGCAAAACTGGATTCCACCCAGGAAGGATAGATATGGCATTGACCCACATTTAGGTGGAGAGGTCAAACCTGATATAGAGCTATTGCCACGAGATAGATGGGGTAGGAGGATTGACCTTGAGGGTCTAGATATCGCACTCCGGCTTCGGAAATAGCCTTCATTCAATCCTCAAGCGATAGTCGTACTTGAGATAGAGGAAAGACCATACAGAAAGACTACTAGGGTAATTTACACATTACCCTCAGGGATAGCGAATGAGGTTAAAGATTTGAGAGATCTCGTCAATAGGCCTTCCGGTGAGGTGAATGAGCCACAACATCGGACTCATCGGTGTACTAAAAGGTCTAGGTCACGCTCTTATTAAACTCCAAGCATCACTTTTGCTTGAGATTCAGATTTGGTTGGGCGTGCGGATACTCCAGGCTTGACAAGTCCCAGGGAGGAGTTTGCTAAAGTTAGCCGATAGGTATGATAACTAGATTCCCCAGACAATGGCTATAGTGCCAAGCTCCAAAGCACGAGGTAGACTGGGGTTTCCATTGGTTCATGATTACAAAAGGGAATTTGATCCAGCATGAACTCCAAACAAGAAGCCCAACTGATTCATGATTGGGAAGCACCGGTTAGATGATAAGGTTTTGCCAAATTCTTCTTATTTAGGAGCGACTTGGTCAGGGGTTTTGGTGTGCACACATGGCTTAATAAGAGAACGGGAGGTACCAACCTACCAGCTCAATAATGCACGTATGCAGAACCAACTTGTGATTTAACCCGAGGAGACAAAGCAAACTTCACTCGGATCCATAGCGACAAAAGTCACTGGTTGCGAGAGAAAACTTGCATGTCAAGGAAAAGATGTGGTCTTTAGAGCTTCGACACGAATCTAACTCGTTGACCGAAGGTGCACCTAGATGAAAGGACTAGGCAACACAGACAACTCAGCCCGATGATATGATTACCAATCAGGCTAAGAGTGCCACCAAAGTCTTTGGATTTCAAAACAATATCAATTGCTAAGAGTATCCGATTACCACAACGATATTCATCCTCAATACTCTCGAGCCTGAGAAACTCGAGGGTAGATGGATAAGGAAGGGTGAGAGCATCACTTCATCAAGCTCATCATGAGACTAAGCACGACTTCTCGATATAAAAGAGTGTGACACTCCAGGGTGGAACGGAACAAAAGCTAGACAAGCTCTTACTCCACGAGTTACAATCCTTTGACCTGATCCGAGAAATGGATAAGGTAACAGAGGTTGTTTCTCCTGACATCCCGAGGTGGAATGCCTTAACAAACCACAGAATAACACACATCAGAATACCCCTATGCACGATACACTTGACTGTCTGCCGGCGGATAGAGGACTAATAACAGATTTGGATTAAGAAACGGGCTAACAACAAATTAGGATATTGTAGAAGCCCGGGTTAGCACTCTTCCGACAACTCGTGCCGAAAAGGTTTCAGGAAAGGTGTTACCGGAGGGATCACAATTATTGATGGAAAACTCGCTAAGAGCAATCCCATCATGATTCAGATGGTTCCCTGACAGCGGTCTAGGTAAAGCTGGTGACAAAGAAGAGCATGGCTGAGCAAGACAATTACGGCTGCAAGCTCGAGCTCGAGGATTAATTTCAGACTTTTGTCAACCTGATGTAGGGTTCAACCATTAGCACCAGGGTTCAACGGAAAAGATCTTGGGTTAAAGATCAGCTTCATGCACTGGGACCCACAATAGCATAATGCTCACAGGGGTGACAACCCTCATGAAGCATTATACCTGAGCCCTAGCACAATCCGGGACCTTCGGTTCAAGATCTTGGGCTAAAGCAATGAATTTCTTGACGATCCGCAATACTTCTTCTCTTCGGTATTTAGAATTTGCAGACAAGCAAAGTTAACCAGTAACTAAAGGTGGGAACCCAAACCCCGAGATCCTAAAGATTTAGAACTTTGCCGACGATCAGAAGAACCGTTAAAAAACAAATAGAGGTAAGACAACACCGAGATCAGAGTGAATTGGATAAGGAGTAAAAAGAATCCTAGGAAGGTTTTCACAACTCATTTTTAGGTTTAAAATAATTTTCTCGAACTAGACTCGACATCGACCAAGAGAACGGGTTTCCTACAGGCAGTCCTGCTCTGATACCAATTTGTAGCGCCCCGACCCCGGAATTATACACAGAGGCTATGTAAATGGCACAACCATCAATGTATAAAACAAAGATCGAGACTTGTGGAACAAACCGGCACATTGCATGACTCTACGACACAAAACATATAGCAACTCATATAATGAGAAGAATACAAATTACACAACAAAAGGATCACAGATCCAACAATTCAACAAGCGGAAGCGGGTAGTGTTGTCTAACAACAAGAAGCAAAAATATGGCCTAAGAGGCCTACAATAAAAATATCATCCCAGCCAGCTTGTTCCACGGTCCCAAGCTGCCACCTGGGAACCCCAGACTAGTAGTCGACGTCAACGAAGAAACCACCTAGTTGCTCGGTCTCGTCCTCCTCTGAAATACAAATACATAGAGGCAGCAAAGAGAGACTGAGTACGACATACTCACAAGTTTAGTAGGGCGATATAGGCCCAATGACTGACGGAGGCTCTAAAGCTTTATATGTATTTTCTTTTGCATAAAGCTAATTTTTCATCAACCGAAACATAAATGACACATGGCATTCGTCTACTCAGAATATTTTTATAAACGGGGTAAGAGAGTAAACATCTGTCAACTTTGGTTCTCATCGAACCCTTTTGTAACCAACCACTCTCATCTCCACCAAGGCACCCCCTCGAATCACCCTCGAGGAAGTGAACCTTTAACACACGTGATTATGCAACCTTTAGCTGCCATATCAATTAGGTTAAGATTCTCTATGGTCTTATCGTCTATTCCCAAGTTGTCCATAACCGCGGACACGGCTTTTCGAAAAGATTAAACCCTGCAGGGGTGTACTAATTTACCCATCGGTACCGTCCGGCTCACCTAGTTGGCCCTCTTTCGGGGAAGGCCGGCGAACGGGCGCGGTTAGACCTTTACATTGCATGAGGCTTACTCAAGGACCATCAGTGTGCGGAAGGACAGGTTCAGCGCTCCCAGCGCCCTGCCCCGCGGCCACATTCCTAAACACCACCATCCTCGTTTCTTTTCCACCCCACACCACTCACGCGCAAATGGAATAGCATACTAGAGGACCCTTGACAAGCCCCTCACAACTTATTCGGTCAAAGGGGGTTCCATATGCCCCCACCTCCGGAAGCACGCTCAGTCTTGGTTCAAGAGGTAAAGAACTCGCACCTAGGGGCTAGAGTGAGGCAAAACACCATCCCCGATGGCATCTCACCCAAGCCGTCTTAGCATTTTAATTAAGCATCACAATTATCCACCATGCCCAAATCATTCCATCATCATTAACAATTATGGAATTAATAACGGACGTAAAGCATTTACTTAAGCATGGCTAAGTATAGCTAAGCATATGAATACAACCATTTTATCCTTATCTCGGCCAACACTTCAACCCTAGGTCTCATAGGTAGGGATACATGTGATTGGCTCGGGGAAGGACATGCATTCATAGGATATTCTAATATTTACCAAAAGAGACATTTGAACCGCATGCAATATTATGGTGGATAAAATAATTTGATAAAATCATAGGATGCTAGATGCCAAGAAGGTTAGGTTATCTCTTGCCTTGCTGCCCGGTAGTGAAGCACTGCTCGTCGGGGTAAGTAGAGAGACCCTCGACTCCGGAATCTATCGATACCCAAAAAGAATACAAAGAACACATAAATCACATGAACACAAGATGCAATGCTCAATCACATGATGACATGTCAAATTGATGCAATGATATTATTATCTAATTTAGATAGCAACATTAAATGGGGAGCCAAATAATTAGTGCAATTATTTGGAAACAACCCCATATTTATCTTAGTGATCCCATTCTTGATAAATTATCACATTATTAGAGAAGTGGCTCAAATATGCATGAACATGACAAGAATGGATAGGGTTTGTCATTCCGATCATTTTGGTACTTTATTTGTAATTTTTGGAGTACCGATGAATAAATAGCAAATTAAATAAAGAATTGAATTTAATTCATTTAATCAAATTATGAATAACATCAAATAAGAATTTGTGATCATGATGTGATAAGTGCATGATTTAATAGCATTTGAAGTGCGGATCACTTTGATATTTAATTCATAATTTTTCGACAATTATTCAAAAAGTTATGAATTTCTCAATTTGGGTATTAAATAACCCATTTTAGGAATTCTTAAATAACCAAAATAAAGTAATTCCAAAAGAAGATTACAATGAGTCCGAGTAGTAGAGTTTGTTTTTCTGAACATTTTGAAACTTGAATCGTCGAATTCGAAGCATTATTCAAATAGATATGAAATATTTAAACTCCAAACTATTTTCCAAAAACACAGAAATTACTGTGCAGGCCGGCCCACAGGTCGGCCCAGGCCGGTGTGCAGGCCGGGCCAGTGGCCGAGGGAACCGGCCTCAAAGTCGGCCCAAACCGGGCGTTAGGCCGGGCCACTGCCCGAACAGGCCGGCCTCGTGGCCGGCCCAGGCCGGGGTGAGGGCCGGGTACTCCTCGGAAGCAACCGGCCTGCTGGCCGGTTCTGGCCGACGCCCAGGCCGGGCATGCGTGCGGCGGCCACCGGCGAGGACGGCGACCAAGGAACGGCGGTGAGAGGGAGAAATGGGGGCGGGAGGATGTCCATCGGGACCTCGAGCTTACCAGGCACTCATTGGAGGGAACGGCAAGGGAGGGGGTGTCCGGAGACGACGGCATTGTGATCGACAGACCGCGGCCGGAGGCGGGGAGGTACGGGGCGGCCACGGCGAGTACGGGCCTCCCGAAGGGATTCTTCGCACGGGGAGGTCGGGGACGACGCGGCGGAGGCGGTGGCGCGCACGCACGGCAAGGGGTGGTTGGAGGAGTCGGCGACCTTGACGGAGGCGCGTCGGACAGTGAACAGAGGCGATGAAGTAACGCGGTGGTGACGACGACTCGGACAACACGGCGCCGATTCCTGGCACTCGGGCGAAGAAGACGGCGAGGCTGAGGGGAGGGTGCGCATCGATCTGCTCTCTGGGCTCCCTAGGGGTGGCAATTCGGCGGCGGGCTCGAGCCACAGCTCGGCCACGGTGCGGACCAGCACGAGAGAGAGGGAGGGAGAGAGGGGATGGGGATGGAAGAGGTGGGCGTGGGGAGCAGGTGAGCACGCGGGCGTCAAGATGGCCCTTGGCCGCGGCATGGGGGGGCACGGGCACGGCGCGTGGGGTGCGTTCGCGGCATGGCGCCAGCGGCCTCCCTGGCGCCACAGTGAAGGAGGGGGAAAGAGAGGGATTGACAGTGGGGGGGGGGGGGGCACTGTCAGACATTTGAGCTTTTTCCAAATTTCCCTTTTTCCTGATTTTTACACAGCCAGATTTAGCTATTTAATAGAGCTATTTAAGCAATTTCAGAAAATATGAGAAAATTCAGGTGGGCTCCCTATGTCCTGAGGGAACTCCACAAAAATTTGGGTAGCAAACTAAATTGTTTTGAGCAACCTTTGTTCATAGGGTTTAGTTATAGCCATTTTTGGTAATTCCCAAATAGAATTATTTGGAGCACTTAAACAAACAATAAATTATGAAAATATTTATGGAGGCTCATATTATAACAATGAATCACCCCATAATTTTAGTTTGTATTTTTGGAAGAACTTAACTTGGTTCCAACAACGGAAAATGAAAAGAAACAAATTGATTTCTCAAATTTATTTCTCAATTGACAAAGTTTGGAAAAAGAGAATTGGGGGTAAGAAGCAAATTTGGAACTTCCTAAACAATTTGGAAGTTCAAGAATTAAAGTATTTTGCCCACTTGAGCTTTGCATTTGGTTTGGCCATTTTGGGCAAGGCACTTAGTTTGGAAAATGTGAGGAAGGGTTTTGCTTCCGTTGTTTTCATTTCTAGGTGTTGCTTTATTTTCATATTAGCAATTTTAAATATGTATGCCATGATGCAATGCAACACAAAAAGTGAAAATTTGGCCCATATTTTAGGGTACTAATCTGGGGCTGTTACAGCAGTTGACCAGATTGCCAGGTTCTTCTCTGGATACCAAGTGGAGCACATTGATCATTGAAAAAACGAGGCGGCAGACGCGCTATCAAGGCTGGGGTCTAGAAGAGAGAAAGTACCACCAAATGTCTTCCTGGATGAACTCCATCATCCACCAGTCAAGTTACCTTCAGAAGAGGAACTCGCCTTTCAGGACCCGGAGTCAGCATTGGTAGCAGCAACTCGGGCAATCCCAGCTTGGACAGAGCCGTATCTTGCTTATCTCGTACATGGGGAACTCTCGGAGGATGAAGTCAAGAGAAGATAGCTTGTCAGGTGATGCAAGTCATATACAGTCATCAATGGAGAGTTGTTCCAGAGAAGCACCACAGGAATCTACCAACGGTGCGTGTCCCCAGAGGAGGGCAGGCAAATCTTGCAGGAGATTGTGGCCACCATGCATCAACAAAATCCCTAGTATCCAAAGCTTTCAGACATGGTTTCTTCTGGCTGACAGCACACTTGGATGCAGAAAAGATAGTTCGAGTTTGTGATGGTTGTCAGAGATACACAGGCAAGATCATGTGCCAGCCCAGGAGCTCAGAACCATACTGATAACTTGGTCGTTTGCAGTTTGGGGGCTTGACATGGTGGGCCCTTTCTCAAAGTCACCGTGTCACAAAACCCGCCTGCTAGTTGCAGTTCACAAATTCACAAAGTGGGTTGAAGTTGAACCCGTCAGCCGAGTTGATGCAGCATCTGCTGTCAGGTTCATCAAGAAGATAGCCACACGATTTGGATATCCACACAGCATAATCAAAGACAATGGAACAAACTTGTCAGTTGGTGAGATGGCCAAGTTTTGTGGAGAAAACAACATCCGACTCAATTTAGCCACGTTGGCACACCCACAATCCAATGGACAAGCTGAGCGTGCAAATCAGGAGTTGCTCAAAGGGATCAAGCCCAGATTAAGAGTTCCCCTGTTAAGAGCCACCGGATCCTGGGTTGAGGAGTTACCAGCAGTACTCTGGAGCATAAGGACGGCTCCTAACAGATCCACTGGCTTCACGCCGTTCTTCATGGTCTATGGGGCAGAAGAAGTCCTGCCCAGTGATTTACTTCACGACTCACCACGAGTCGCCAATTACATCGAGACAGAGAACGAGCTTGCTCGCCAGAACTCGGTGGATGCACTGGAAGAGGCAAGGGAGTTAGCCCTTGAGAGATCTGCAGTTTGTCAGCAGGACTTGCGGCGATATCACGCACGCAGAATCAGAACTCGGACTTTCCAGGAAGGAGACTTAGTGCTTCGCCTAGTCCAAAATAAGGAAGGGATGCATCAGTTGTCTCCTCCATGGGAAGGACCGTTTATTATCAGCAAAAACTTACACAATGGGTCGTACTATCTAATGGATGTACGAGAGCCGGGAAGTGAAAGCAAAGGAGCTGACACAGCTCATACGCTAGATCCATATGCAGAGGCAAAGAGGCCCTGGAACATAGCTCAGTTCCGTCCATATTATACTTAATCATTGTAAGCAAGATATGCAAATTATCAATGAGCCCAGTGAGCTCTCCATACATTGTATCATGATTATCTTGATTAAAGGAAATAAAGGCCAAATGCATTTGAAATTGAAATTGCTTGTCGAAACACTCAGTATGTGTGCTTTATTACGTTTTGATCTTGAGGTCCTTGGGGGCTTGTCTTTTAGAAAAAATTTCAAGCTTTAGACTCTTGGACCCGGCACAGAAGCAGACTCGTTCCTGATTTTTATCTGGTAAGTTAGATGCAACTCGCCAAATTTTGACTAAATACTACAGGCATGACTCGTCCTGAACTCCTATGAAGCCTAAAAGGGACTTAGGAGAAGTTGGACTTGTTATAGTGAAACTGTTAGTAAAAGTCACGCGAGGCCTACTTATTCATCAGTATAAATTTCAGATGGGTTATAAGAACCAAGACGATTTCAATAAACTGGGCAACAAAGTAAAGCCCATCACATAAAACCAAGATATGCAAAGCATTTCATTACAAAGATAAAAGCTTTACATCCCAAAAGCCGTACAACACGGCATCAGCTAAAGACAAAGTTTAAAAATCATCCAAAGGATGAGCCTTTTGCGCAGGAGCAGAGCTTGAAGTCGGAGCATCAGCAGCAGCACCTTGGGCAGAGCTGCCAGGTGCAGAGGGGTCCTTCATCGCAGGGGCGGATCCTTCATCTGGAGTTTGGGAGTCCACAGCGTCCTCTGGACGGGCTCGAGCAGGAACAGGTGCTGCGGGAGTTGATGATGTAGGACCCGTGGAAGTGGACGCACCAACACCCAATTGTGAAGGATGGCCGAACTCCACAACTGGAGGAGTCGCCATGACAATTTTCTGGTTGTTGGAGTCGTATTGGTGTGTCCATATCTCGGAGTCCATGTTGCTGACAATCTGACAGGCAAAAGGCCTCACTGACCTCTGCAATCTTTCAAAATCATCTTTGGTGAAAGGGGAGCCATTTTCATGTTGTTCCGGCTTGCCCAAGGTCAACAATGCAGGGTCTACAGTCGTTGGATAATATGCCCGAGTCAAAGCAAGGACTCGGACAGCTGCACGCCTGAATAAGGAATCCTTCCAGGCCTTCACGTAAGCAGGAGCTCGGGATAACTCTCTCACCAGACGCTCAGGAGCTGAAGGACACTTCTTCTGGGGAGACAGATAAGTGACAATGGCTTTAGCACCCTCTTGCAAGTCATGGCAATGATCCAGCAGCTCGTTCATTTGTGGGCCGACTACTAGTTTCATTTTTGAAGAAGTTGAGCCTGAAAGAATTACAGCAGATCAGTATAGCAAGGCAAATAATTAACAGTTCAAATACATAACAGAGAAAGAACAGAAAGTACCAAAGATGCGCTGGATCATCACTTTGACGCCAGTGCGGCAGCGGTCAAGGCCAACGTTCAAGTCCTTGATGGCTTTCTCTGCAATTTTCTTGTTATGAGCAGAAGATTTTCTTTCATCTTCCAGCTCGGCACCGACTTTTTTCAAGTCCCTCTCAAGCTGGAGAGCATGGTTCTTCTCAAATTCAGCAAATTTAGCGGAAGCAGTCGTCTTTTCCTCAAGTTTTCGCATATCTCTCTGCATACGAGAGACAGTGGCCTGTAACAATAACACAAAGAGTTACATGTTAGAGGTAGCTCCAAGTCGTCAAAGGGGTACAACTTGGCGCTTGGGGGCTACAGGGAGTTCTTTTGTATAAGGAATGCAAGACAAATTTATCAGTTAAAGGTTTTTAATTAGTGAAAGTAGAGGAAATTTGCCTATGAGTCCCAAGATGTTGTGATCAAACAACTCGGAACTTGGGGGCTATAAGGGTTCAAAATTCAGTTTTCAAATAGTAAAGTACAGTGCAGATGGTAGCTCCGAGCTGTCGCAGGCTAACAACCCGGCGCTTGGGGGCTACTCATGGATTAATTTTAAAATCAAAGACAGAGGTTTCAGAGTCTATTAAGCTCCGAGTTGTCGCAGGCTAACAACCCGGCGCTTACAACCCGGCGCTTGGGGGCTACTCACAGATCAAAAGTCTTAAAGGCATACGAGAAATTTTTATGGTCTTAAGCTCCGAGTTGTTGCAAGTTAAAAAACAACTCGGCGCTTGGGGGCTACAGGCATAAAGTTCAATTTTTTTCTCTATAAGAGATGACAGTAAGGGATAAAGCACCTACCCTAAGTCTCAAGTCACCACAGTACGTGCTTGGGGCTACTGGTACGGTAAGAGGTAATAATTTGTACAAGAAAAGGTCAAGAACTTACAGTATGGATCATCTTCAAAGCCATCAAGCTGGCTAGCTCCTCGCCCTTCACCCTGGTGGACTCTTCATTCAACTTGAAAGCCTCATCCCATGCATCCATGAAGGACTTGTTCTCCCCAATATGGAGTCGGATATAATCAACAACAAGGCTGGAAGCAGGATCTGCAGGTCCCTTGTGAGGTTCTGGGAGAGGTACCTGGGAAGTACTCGTCATAGCATGTACAGTTTGGGCCGCAGGTTGTGGCTTTGTGGCAGGAGAAGATTGAGTCCGAATTGTCAACTCGGCTTGAGGAGCCGGTGGTGGCATAGTGGCAATAGCGACCCCAGTGGAAGCAACCACTGAAGGAGTCGTCTTCGTGCTAGTTGAAGTTGATGGCGGGGCTTCAGCTTGGTGTGCCGATGTAACGTCGGTTGCAGCAGAAAGTTTTGCAACTTTAGTTGAAGGCCGAGCCCTAAAAAGAAGAATTAGAAAGGTTAAAATTGTGAAAAGATGCAGGCAAAGGAAACGAAAACAAGTCGGGATAATACAAGTGAAGAAGTTGATTTACCCAGCATTGGTCTCCAAGTCCAGGGAGGCATTGGAGTCAGAAGATGGCATGGCCTTGGAATCATACGAGTCCTCGGCCGAGGAAGGAGAAGTAGTGGGTGACTTGTGCTTCCGAGTGGTGGGAATCACAAGTGGAGCATCAGCTGGACCACTACTCCTCAGCTTCCTTGCCCTGGCGGCTACTACGCCCTGTGATTGATTGTGATCTTTAGTAAGAGCAGCTTGAGTTGGAGAAAGGCGTGAGAGGGGCACCTTTGGGACTCCAGTTCGCTCCTTCCTCTTCAAATTCTTACGAGTTGTCGGGGCCGGGTCCTTATCACTAGACGACTCGCCAGAGGAAGTCATCACAGCAGTTGGAGGGTCCCCAGCGGAAGGACCCTTGGCATCATCATCAGGAGCCTCAGGAGAGGACTCCTGGATTTCTTCTTGATTGCCCTCGTCACTCTCAATGCTGGCACCTTGGTCATTGGGTGACCACCAGCTATCAGTAAGCTATGCACAAGTTCAGAAAGGTACAATTAGATAAAGAAGAAGTTGAAATATAGCAAGAGTAAATTTAAAGTGCAAGGGTTAAGCAACTTATAGCGGGAGGAGGAGTTGTTACAAAGAAAGGCGAAAGACCAAAGCTTTCCTGGTCCTTCACCAGCTTGCCAGTTAGTTTTTCACCAACCGATTAATATCAGTGGTGCTGGCTTGATTCTCCGTCATCCGGAGGTCGTCCGTCACACAGCGGGTGTACTCGACAATTAGCCAAGTCCTTGGACTGAGTGGCTGGATTCTCCAAGTCGTCCAGCAGAGCACCAAGTCCATTCCACCAAGTCCATGTGCAACAAGAGCACGGAGTCGTCTCATCAAGGAGTTGACTTTTGGACGAGCATCTTCAAAGCACTTTCCCTTCATATTGGCATTTATCTGAAGGGTATCAGGAGAGAAGTCGGGAAGATGGGGCTCGTTCGCGGTAGACGTGTCCTTGCAGTAGAAGTAAGTTTTCTGCCAGTCCTTGATATGACTCGGCAGAATGGGTTTGGGAAATAGAGAACCCTGGCGGCGCTGCAGAGCAACACCCCCACATTGGAGAAGTGGGCCACCAGCACGCTCAGGTTGAGGATTGCAATAGAAGAGTTCAAGAAAGAAGTCCAAATCCAGCTTGATTTGAAGATAATCTTCACACAAAGTTACGAAGTTGGAAAGATTCAAGATGGAATTGGGGGCAAGATCATGAATTCTAAGTTTATAGAAATTGAGGACCTGACGGAAAAACAGATTGCCAGGGGAGTGAAGCCGCGGAAGAGATGCTCACCGAAGACAACGACTTCCCCGGTGGCCGGTGAAGGTTCAGTTTCCTCGCCGGCGGCGCGCCAGGAAATGCTGGCGGAGATGAGCCTGAACTCCTCGTATCCCTTGAGGGTGTCCTGGGTCAGCAGAGATCTACCGCAGTTGGCAGAAATTGTCCGCTTCGATGCGGGCGCAGCAGTGGCGGCGGCGGCAATGTCCACCACCGAACCCAGGGTCTTCTTCCCCTTAGCAGCCTTGGAGAGCTTGGGGGCCATGGCGAGAGAAAGGTTTGTGCGTGAGAGAAGAAGAGCACGTGCGGGCGGAGGAAGATGATGAAGTGGAAGCATAAAGGGTAAAGTGACAGATCTGGCCCCCACACATAAATAAAAGGGGGTAAGTGAACCCTAGAGAATGACGGCGTGGACTGCTGCGCCAGATGCGCGGGAATCGCTGAAATCGCGGGATTGTATTCGTTACAAAGATATGCGGCGAATCTTAAGCGTCCCGATGACCACGGTCAACAGATGGCACGTGCGGAAATGAAATAACAGAATAATTCAGAGAAGCCGACTCGTTTCTAAAAGACGAGTCGCCATTATGGATAAGTGAGAAGTTTGCCCTCCTAGCCAACTCGTAAAGGGCTATAGCCACATGACCAACCAGGGAGTGGGGGTCAATTGTGAAGCCAGAGTAAAGGAGAGGGCCGACTTGTTTTTTATCAAGTTTCTTTATGTTTATGTAGGAATTCATTTTGGAGCCAGCAGCAGGCAACTTCCAAGTCATCAACTCCAAACAAGAAGCCAGAGAAAAAGGAGTCGGACGAGTAATCCAAGACTGCGCCCAAGATAAATTCGGGGGCTACTGATGGGGGGATACTTTCCAGGTAGGCCCATGGAGCCGGAAAGTGAACCGCCAGAACCCAAGAGGCCCAAGTCGGGTTACACTTCAAGCAACATGGGATGGACAAGGAACAAGCCGGCCAGCCCGTTACGAGTCAGCAGAAAGGAAAGAACTCGGCGGAGACCGGAGTCCAAATACAACCCGGAGTACCAACTTGGAAGATGAAGGCCTAGAGTAGGACTCCGTATTCAAGTGTAACTCGGCATAAGTTGTAAGTCCAGGGACCCGGCCACCTTTATAAGGAGGAGCCCTGGATCCTATATCGATAAGCTCTCAAGAAACACCAGATGCGTAGTCGCCGACTCCTGCTAAAGGAGTCGAAACCTTGTAATCGAGAACTAGTCCACAGCAATAAAGAACAAGCAGGAAGTAGGTCTCTACCTCTAAGCAGAGGGGCCGAACTTGGGTAAACTCCGTGTCCCCTTGTCGAGACTAACCTCTCCTATGTCCTGGTCACCAATGGCCCCACAACTAAGCTTCCCGGAGGAAGTACTTGCCGTGACAACCCCATGAAAGTGCCCCTTCATCTTGGCGAAGTATTGGGGGCGTCGTCATGTTGTCCTTCCTCGTCTTGGCGAGGGCTACGCAAAGGTTCGAGACCCGCGTCTTTGACTGGGAGGCAAACATGGCCTTGATTGCCCCCCTAGACCTCCACTGCAGTGTCCATCCCTATCAGAGAGACGTGAATCTCCTTGGACAGGGTTTTGAGGAGGTAGCCAAGGACCTGCTAGTCCGCGGTCAGCCATGAGTCATACTCGAGGTTTGGCTCCTTGCTCGGCTTGCCCCCCTTGTCGACGACGATCGTTTCAGCCGGCGCCTCCTTTGTGCCATCGAGGAACCCCATCAGACGGGCTCCACGAATCGCCGGCAGAACTTGGGACTACCAGAGGAGGTAGTTCTCTCTCGTCAGCTTCTCGCTCATAGTTTGGCCAGCCAGGGGATTTGCCATGGTGGTGGATGGAGGAGCGAGGCACGTATATGTGTTTTCTAGGAAGTTGGCTCTGATACCATGTGATTGTGCGAAATAGGTTTAGGGTTTAACGATGCCTTTGTCTCGGTCATCGGTTCCGTGTTAATATAGGCAGCCAGAGGCGCAAGATTACATGAGGAGGTTACAAGCGATAGGAACAAAGGAAAATAGTGATCTGATCCTCATAACAATAGATCAGATCATTTACATAATATTAGCAACTACTCCTATCGCTGTCTGAATATAACGTGACAACTCTAACAAGGGACACTCACTTGCCTTGACCATGTGGTCCTTGTTAGGATGCCGCTAAAGTGCCATTTTGGAGCTCGGCGTGAAATCAAGCTGCCAGCCACTCTTGCTGCAACCACCGTCAACTGGTGCTCTATGTTTTCTCTTTTTATGGGACTGCTGGCAACCTACGCCATCATGAGGCTAGTCGCTCATCTTTGAATTTCTCACGGGATTTCTTTCCTTACATTCAGGTTGCATAGTTGGAAGAATAATTATATAAGATTGAACAAGATAAAGGGGACTGTGAAAGACCAGGCTTAATAATCGCTATCACACAGTCATCAAGCACTAGTAGAAAACCGGGCTTCGGTTCGGAGATTAGTCTCGGTTTCAATTGGAACCGGGACTAACGCTCTGATTCCAACGGTCAGAAACGGCTATTTCGTGCGGCCACCTTTAGTCCCGGTCCGAACGGGACATTTAGTCCCGGTTTGTAACACGAACCGGGACTAAAGGTTTTGCGCCAGGCCGCCGGATGCTCCAGAACCTTTAGTCCCGGGTCGTGTAACCACCCGGGACTAAAAGGAGTATCTGTATAAAATCTCATACCCGAGCCAGAAAATCCTCTCCCTCTCTCTCTCCGCGCACCGCCACCTCTCCGCCGCCGTCGTGCCGCCGCCGCCGTCGCCTCGTCGTCGACTGCACCGGCAAAATCCTAGGTGAGAAATGGGTGCGAGTTTAATGCGCACAATTTGTTGAATTGGGAGAATTTTGTGCAGAATTGGTAGCATTTTGTGTAGAACTGTTAGAATTTTTGTGTAGAATTTTATGTAGAATTGATAAAAAATTTGTGTAGAATTTTTTATAGAATTTGTGTTTAGAATTTTGTGTAAAAATGTGTTATATTTGTGAACATACTAAGTAATAGAAGTGAAATGATGCCGAAAATAGAAATAGATGTAGATTTTGTTTAGTTTCATAGGAATTTGTTTTCGGCGACGATGCGTCCTCATCTTCGACTCGGCAGCAACAACCAAGGACTGGGCTCCGTCGGGCTGGCACTGGGAGGTGCTACCTTCCGGGATGCGCAGTTTGGTGAAGAATCAGGGTCCCGTCATCGACCCGGAGCTTATTTGGTGGCGGTCGCATGGGCCACGATCGGTGCAGAGGGAGCAGGGCCCCGAGGAGGTGGTACGTCACCGTGTCAGGGAGGAGGACGAGCATGTCCGTCGATATATGATTGCGTTGAAACCAGGTTCTCTAATACCTGGCAGTTTCTTCAGGGATCTCACCCGAGCTATGATCCTGTCATGGTTCCTTCTCTTTGGGTGTTCACCACCCGCGGGTCAGGACCCGAGGGTCGACGCCCAGTTTTATTGGGCGAGATGTATAAGTGATATTATCTGATATTATTGCTTTATTATCTGGATTATTTGAGATGTATTAGGGTTAAATAAAAAGGCAATAAAATTGAAGTTGCGATTTTGTTCAGCCCAACGCACGCTACCATTAGTGTTTTGCTGTGTTTATAGCATTAAAATAACTTCCGAGTCTTTAAAGCAATTACTAATTGTAGCATCGTGATTGCGTTTGATATATACTTATACAATAATGCAAATGCCCCGGCAATGGATGTACGGTACTGACCGATGCTCTGGCGAGTTCATTAATGGCGTGCATGATTTCCTCCGTGTGGCTGATGCGAACAAACGGAATGGTTTTGTATTCTGTCCATGTAGTGTCTGTAAGAATCAGAAGGATTACTCTGATTCAAAAATCCTTCACAGCCACCTATTTCGGTCCGGTTTCATGCCCAGCTATAATTGTTGGACCAAGCACGGAGAGAGAGGGGTTATAATGGAAGACAATGAAGAAGAAGAGGATGGTGACAACTATCCCCCTGAATACGGTGATACTTTCATGGGGGAAGCTGAAGGGGAAGCTGAAGGAGAGGCACATGATGAGCCCGTTGATGATCTTGGTCGGACCATTGCTGATGCACAGAGAGACTGCGGAAGTGAAAAGGAGAGGGAGAAGTTGGATCACATGTTAGAGCATCACAAAAAGTCGGTGTACCCAAATTGCGAAAATGGTCTGAAAAAGTTGGGTAGCACACTGGAATTGTTGCGATGGAAGGCAGAGTGTGGTCTATCTGACTCCGAACTTGAAAAGTTGCTGAAAATGATAAAAAATATGCTTCCAAAGGATAACGTATTGCCTGCCAGTACGTAGGAAGCAAAGAAGGTTGTCTGCCCTCTAGGTTTAGAGGTTTAGAAGATACATGCATGCCCTAATGACTGCATCCTGTACCGCGGTCAGGAGTATGAGAATTTGAATGCATGCTAGTATGCACTACATTGCGGTATAAGATCAGACGAGATGACCCTGGTGATGTTGAGGGCGATCCCCCCCGAAAGAGGGTTCCTGCCAAGGTGATGTGGTATGCTCCTATAATACCATGGTTGAAACGTTTGTTCAGAAACAAAGAGCATGCGAAGTTGTTGCGATGGCACAAAGAGGAACGTAAGTCAGACAGGATGTTGAGACACCCCGCTGATAGGTCGCAGTGGAGAAAGATCGACAGAGAGTTCGAAGATTTTGCAGGTGATGCAAGGAACTTAAGGTTTGGTCTAAGTACAGATGGCATGAATCCTTTTGGGGAGCAGAGCTCCAGTCATAGCACCTGGCCCGTGACTCTATGCATCTATAACCTTCCTCCTTGGTTGTGCATGAAGCGGAAGTTCATTATGATGCCAGTGCTCATCTAAGGACCGAAGCAACCCGGCAACGACATTGATGTGTACCTGAGGCCATTAGTTGATGAACTTTTATAGTTGTGGGACAAACCTGGTGTACGTGTGTGGGATGAGCACGAACAGACGGAATTTGACCTACGAGCGTTGTTGTTCATAACCATCAATGATTGGCCTGCTCTTAGTAACCTTTCAGGACAGACAAATAAGGGATACAATGCATGCACATACTGTTTAAATGAGACTGAAAGTATATATTTGGAACATTGTAAGAACAATGTATACCCGGGGCATCATCGATTTCTTTTGGCCAAGCATTCCTTAAGAAAGAAAAGCAAGCATTTCAACGGTCAGGCAGATCACCGGCCGAAGCCTACGGAACGTACTGGTGATGATATATTTTGTATGGTCAAGGATCTAGAAGTAATATTTGTAAAGGGTCCTGGCGGTCAATCTGTTCCGAATGACGCTTCTACCGGACACGTGCCCATGTGTAAGAAGAAATCTATATTTTGGGAGCTACCCTATTGGAAAGTCCTAGAGGTCCACTCTGCAATTGACGTGATGCATGTGACGAAGAATCTTTGCGTGAACCTTCTAGGCTTCTTGGGCGTGTATGGAAAGAAAAAAGATACACCGGAAGCACGGCAGGACCAACAACGTATGAAAGACCTAGAAGGCCTGCATCCAGAACGGTTTCGAGGTCCTGCCAGCTACGCTCTTACCAAAGCAGAGAATGAAGTCTTTTTTGAATGCCTGAGCAGTATCAAGGTCCCATCTGGCTTCTCGTCGAATATAAAGGGAATAATAAATATGGCAGAGAAAAAGTTTCAAAACCTGAAGTCTCATGACTGCCACGTGATTATGACGCAATTGCTTCCGGTTGCATTGAGGGGGCTTCTACCGGATAATGTTCGAGTACCCATTGTGAAGCTATGTGCATTCCTCAATGCAATCTCTCAGAAGGTAATCAATCCAGAAGATCTACCATGATTACAGAATGATGTGGTCCATTGTCTTGTCATTTTCGAGTTGGTGTTCCCACCTTCCTTCTTCAATATTATGACGCACCTCCTGGTTCACCTAGTCGAAGAGATTTACATTCTCGGTCATGTATTTCTACACAATATGTTCTCCTTTGAGAGTTTTATGGGAGTCTTAAAGCAATATGTTCGTAACCGTGCTAGGCCAGAAGGAAGCATTGCCAAGGGCTATGGAACAGATGAGGTCATTGAGTTTTGTGTTGACTTTGTTCCTGACCTTAAGCCAATTGGGCTTCCTCTATCGCGGAATGAGGGGAGACTGAGTGGAAAAGGCACGCTTGGAAAGAAATCAATGATATGTAGGGACGGGCATTCTTTCACTCAAGCACACTACACAGTTCTACAAAATTTCATCTTGGTGGCTCCGTACATCGAGGAAAACAAGAATATTGTACGCTCCCAAAACCTGGGGCAGACTAACTCCTTTGTTTTACGGCTCCACATGGCGACTTTCAACTATTGGTTGCAAACGCATCTAATGAATGACAACGATGTTGGAGATGAGCTGTACTGGTTGGCCAGGTCGCCATCTTTGACTATATTGATTTTCCAAGGGTACGAGATAAATGGGAATACATTTTACACGATTGCCCAAGATTAAAAGAGCACCAACCAAAACAGTGGTGTCCGCTTTGATGCAACAAACAACAATGGTCAAAAGGACATATATTATGGTTACATAGAGGAGATATGGTGATGGCCTTGAACTTAGCATAGGTTGAGACTCCAAGCGCAGAGTGTGTAGTATAGGAAAGACGGTTTCCCCACGAGGGGTGACTCGAGGGTTAATATCGAACTCTCGGGGAATTAGTAGTGAAAGATTTATCTTTTTATCCTTCTCTTGAAAACCTGCAAAACAAAGTAAATTGTTTTGTGCCCTCAACCTCACCAAGTGGTTGTCAAGCACAAGGTGGGAGAATGATATGAAAATATAACAAATGCAAAACAAGAAATAAATATGCAATGATGATAAATAAATGTGCAAGGATGATGGAAACAATGTTGGATGATATTTTTGGGTTTTGTATTGTGAATGCAAGATATAAAAGTATTTTTGTATTTTCGGATTTTTAAATGGCAGAAAATGGAAAATGGATAAAAGTTGTTGGAAAGGTGCTTCTTATGATTAAAAATGGACCGGGGTTCATGGTTTCAAAAATGCACTCTCTCTTTAATAAAGTGGTAGATAATGGAACACTAGAATTGACATATGAGATTGCAACAAAAAGGTTTCATGACAAGTTACTAATTATATGGGCATCACGTCCTAACATAGAGATCTTTTGTTTATTAATCTCTCTTATACTCCACCAAGATGTGAACTAAATCTTAGCACCTCAGTAATTAAGATAAATCAGAGTATAGCTTTAAGTCTTATGACATGAAGTTAAAATAAGAACATGCTAGATCTAGCCATGGAGAAGTGGCAATGGTTACACCCACACCTCCGGTAGCATGGTATTTTTCTTTATCCCTAGTGAGGCAACAAAGTAAGGTAACAATACCCAAGTGGATCGCGGAACTTCTCTCACTTTCACCGCACTAGCCACCCCCTCCTTACTCCAACTAATGCACACGTTCCCCCTCACACGCTCTCATACACATGCTTGATCAAAACAAGTAAACATTAACGGGGTACATAATATGCATCTACTTTCATAACTGAAACAAAACAATTGCAATCTCAAACATATATTAACTCATAAAGAGATCCACCACAAAGGAATTACATAGATGACCGTAATCATGTTCGGCAGCTCATACGGTGCTAATTAGTGAAGCTCAAAAGAGAGGAGAGATACATAAGTTAATTCCACAAACCCATAGTCCAGGGGTGGACTACTCCCTGTTCATCATGGAGACGGTGGAGATGTCGTTGGGGGAGATGGAGACCACACCGGCAGCGCTCTGCCGGAGTTTTCCCCCTCCAATCTGCAGCTCTAGATCTCTGTTTCGGTGTTTCTGTGTTTTCAGCGGCCTCTCTTCCGAAGGGCGTCGGGGACTATTTTTATAGTCGGTTTTAGGTCAAGACGAAGGTTCTGGAGAAAAGATCGACGACAACGGAGCCAAGGAATCTGGCCGCGTGGGCCACCCTCTTCTGGCCCTCGGGCCTCCGTTTGTTCGCTTCCTTCACTCCTACGCTTTATTCCTTCCAAAAACTGATGCTCGTAAATTTCTAAGTCATTTGGACGTCGTTTGGGTCCCTGAAACATCAAAATATAGAAAATAGGGTTTTCTGCCAGTGCAGGGTTAATTCCAGAAAAATAGGAAAACTGTGAAATCTTCCCAAAATCATTATAAAAACAATGACATAACCCTTATATGATGCAAATATGATTGAAATATGAGTATTATAATGCAAAGTTCATATATGCATTTTGCATGCATCATATGGGAACTTGATTATGGATCTTTTTTTAAGTCCCTTTGTTTCGGTGCCAGTGGGTCAAGCTGACAGGCGGCGGGGTAAAGGTAGACAAGCTATACAGGATGACAACAGTGGATCTCAACAATCTTGGGTACAAAGAAGAACCATTCGTCCTAGCCAAAGATGTGGCTCAGGTTTTCTATGTGAAGGACATGTCTACCAAACCGAGAAATAGAAAAGATAGGAAAACGAATACATCATGCGATGAGCCAAATCGCCACATAGTTCTTTCAGGGAAAAGAAACATCATGGGGGTGAAGGACAAGACAGACATGTCAGAAGATTATAACAAGTTTGATGAAATTCCTCCCTTCACAGTGAACATTGACCCATGCATCCTGTTAAATGATGAAGATGCTCCATGGTTACGGCCGGCGTGATCATAAGCCAGGGACATACGCTAGATGGGGATGTTGGTTATGTGTAATAATATATTAAACAATTTATGTATGAGTGTTCTCACTAGTAGGAAACTAGCTATAGCCGCCGGGCTACCGCTGGCGAACAGCCAAACACGTGCGCCAGTGCTAATTACCACTGGCACACCAAAAAAATGTTGTTCACCAGTGGTAGCTAACACCGCTGGGGCGCTAAATACCGCTGCCGCACCAAAATCCTTTTCGCCAGCGGTAAGGGGAGTACCGCTGGCGCACAAGAAGTGTTGTTCGCCAGCGGTAGCTAACGTTGTTAAGTGCGCTACTTACCGCTGACGAACAAAATATAGGGTGCGCTAGCGGTAACTGCTCTCCCTAATCAGCACATATGTACGCACACTCTCTCTCCTCAGCACATGCATGCCCGCACAGCCACATGCTCTCTCAGCCAACACATCGATCCGTGGGTGTTCCATCCGACGGCTACCAGCTAGCTAAAGGAAACACACAATCCGTGGGTGTTCCATCTGACAGCTACCAACTAGCTAAAGAAAACACATTGATCCATGGGTGTACGCCTCTGTCTCCACCTCTCCTCTATCCTCTAGCTCACGCGTGTACGCATCTCTGTATCCACCTCTCCCCCACGATCTCCTCTTCCCATGGTCGACCATGCCGCCGCCCTCCCACCCGCACGCGGGCGCTCGCGCTGGGCGCGCCTCCTGGTCGACCGTGCCGCCGCCCTCCCACCCGCGCGCTCGCGCTGGGCTCCCTGACGCCTCCTGGTCGACCATGCCGCCGCCCTCCCGCCCGCACGCGGGCGCTCGCGCTGGGTGGCCTCTCCGCATGGCTGCTTTCCGTGCCGGCCGCACTCGCCGACCTGGCCCCCCAGCTAGCGTACGGTGCGCTACCGCTGGCGACGAGACCTCGCTCTCCCCCGAGGAGGCCATCGAACTCGACGAGATTCAGAGCTTGCGGGGGTGCAGAGTGATGACCCACAAGTATAGGGGATATGTCATAGTCCTTTCGATAAGTAAGAGTGTCGAACCCAACGAGGAGCAGAGCGTGTTGACAAGTAGATTTCAGCAAGGTTTTACTGCAAGCACTAAAAGAGAAATATTTTTGGAGTTTTGATATAAAGAACAAATAAAGAACAAGTAAATAAAAGAGTGCTACAATAGTTGCAGCAAATAGCCCAATCCTTTTAAGCTCAAAGGACAGGCCGGTTGTGTTACTTATGATGATTAAAACGTTCTCGAGGACACATGGGAACATCTGCCTATTCATTTTCATTACACACCAGTGATTAATATTCAACGTTTTGATAAAGTGCTGTGTGGGTGGACCTATGCTAATGCACCGCCCTTACTTGGACAAATACATACTTGTGATTAAACCCCTTGCAAGCATCCGCAACTACAAGAAAGTAATTAAGATAAAAACCTAACCACAACCTTAAACTCGGAGACCCTACACTCCCTAGTGCACTAGTTCGCGAATTGGGGTTTAGGTTTCTATCACTCCTGCAACCCTACCATAGGCAAACTAAATACACCATGCATTCCCCTAGGCCCTTTGAAAGGTGAAGTATCATGTAGTCGACATTCACACGATACCACTAGAGAAATAACACCACAACATATAATCAAACCATTAAATATTACTCAACATTATGCAATTACTAGCAACTAGACTTTCCCCATGTCCTCAAGAACCAAACGAACTACTCACAAGACATCATATAGATCATGATCAGAGGTGATATGAATATGGGCAACAATCTGATTGTAATGATAATTCACCGATAAAACTCTCAAACATCAACTACAAGTGGTAATCAACGCCCGGGATACGATTCTGATGGACTAATACCAACACAATGATAATTGCTACAGCGAGATGAGATGGGATGGCAGCGGTGATGATGGTGCTGATGGTGGAGATGATGTTGATGATGATCCTGATGATTCCCGGTGTGATGGCGATGAAGATGGCGGTGATCTCTCCCCTCCGGGAGGGAAATTCCCCGACAGTTTTCTCCCTGCCAGAGCTCTTCTTCTCTCTGTCTGGTTTCTGCCTCGTGGAGGCGGCGGAAAAATTATTCGTCGGTACCCCCGATGTTTTTAGGTCAAAGGGAAGTAGTACGCCGAAGGGGAGCCGGAGGGGGGCCACAGGGGTCAGGGGCGGGTCCCACCCGCGGCCCAGGGTGGACCCGCGGCAGGGGGCCGCCCGTGCTCCCTGGAGCTCGCCTCTGTGCGCCCTTTGGGCTCCTTGACTTATTTCCCAAAATATTTATCTCCGATTTTTTCTGGAATTTTTGGAGCTTCCGACGTCAGGTATCTTGACAGGTACTTTTCCAGCTGATTCCGGGCTCCGGCAGATGCATCCCCAATAATTGCAAAACATGCAAAATAAGGTAAAATAACATAAGTATTGCATCATAATATGAAATATATATCAATGAATAAAGGTAAATTATGATGTAAAATAGTGATGCAAAATGGACGTATCAACTCCCCCAAGCTTAGACTCCGCTTGTCCCCAAGCAAAAACTGAGCTCGGTAAACATGACCACAGGTTTATGGAGTGAAGTGTCGATAAATAAAGAATACGAACATGAAGCTTCTCGAAGACAAGTAATGTAACTATAACATGTTAAGGTGAAGTAAAACAAAATCTTATTAAGCAATGGCAAACTGAGACTTCGCTCAAGAGGCAATTATACTTGTCAGCTCATATTTCAAGAAAGATCCATTCAAATGCTTTAACCATCAAGTCATCTTTCCACGAGTTGCAAATCATCAAGTCTGTATTCTTGTGATAGAAGAGTTAGAACTGACATAAGAAAAATGAACAACTATCATGAGACATAAAAGACACAATGTAGATATCATACTTGCTAACATCATAGGTCAACACTATAAGTTTGCTTGTGCAAGATAGAAGGAAAAAGGAAGACTGACTCAACATTAAAAGTAAGAGAAAGGCCCTTCGCAGAGGGGAGCAGGGATTAGTCATGTGCTAGAGCTTTTTATTTTTATGAAACAGAAGTAGAACAATTTTGAGACATGCATGCTTTCGTCAACGACTTCACAACAGGGAAACTATCTAGTCCCCCATAACAAGCAAGGCTTTAGACTTGTGAGAGCAGCTGGTTTTTAGAGGAGCGAGTACGCTCCTCCTTCTACTTGGTTTCACCACTGTCCAATCTCCAATATTTAGAGCTGATTTCTCAGATTTTCATTGCGCGGAGGAGAATGGTGAGCTATATTTATATTTTGCTTAAGCTGCTCTCGGGTTGATTCAAGTGAAGACGTAATCCATCGACACCGGGTGAAAAAGGGGGAAATGACCTTGCTCGTCACGAGTTATATCTAGCTCTCCACTGCTCCCTCGTGAGCTTAAAAACAGAGCCACAAAAAGGAATATTTCGATTTTTTAAAGATAGCACATGACAAATTTACTTGGAATGGCAAGAACTACCATGCATAGGTAGATATGGTGGACTCAGCTGGAAAGATAGTTTGGCTTTGGGATTTGGATGCACGAGTGAACCATACACTCAGTACGAATTTTTGGTCTTAGCAAAGAAGGTATTTGAAGCAAACATATAGTGTTGTGAGATGTAAACCAAATATTTTATCTAGAACAATATGCCAAACATGCAACATAAAGCTTATCATCACTGTCAGAAATAAATCTAATACAAAACTATGCAAGCTAGAGGATTCACAAGCATGTAAGATATAAAGGATAGTATATTTGCAATCAAATTGCTTTTCTCTAATCAAGCATCAATGTAATTCTTGCAAGTTAAACAAAGTCATGCTCGCCAATACCGAATAAACTTCTACTCATACACCCAATGTCAAATCATCACTTACTACAAGACCAGCAGATGAGAGAGATTGCCATAATAAAATATAAGTGTAGAAGAATAAAAGATGCTTCTCATTTATATTACATTGTAGAAAACCACACACCAACGGATACAAAGGACTCACAAGGAGTGACGAGACACATTGCAAAAACCATACTACAAGATAATTTCTCTACTCATGATACGAATCACATGACTAAGAAAATAAAAGATAAAAGATAAAGATACCGGGGCACTCCCCCAAGCTTGGAACAAGCCAAAGGAGTGCCATTACCCAATAGACTCAAACTCATGGTGAAAATTCCCATCTTCGTCACTTCTCACCAAATTTCCATGGAAGGGGCTTCCCATCGACGAAAGATGAACGAGTCTCCTCCGACCTGAAACTTGCAGCAGAGCTTATATGCTTAAATCTAAGTTCATACTCACACATTTGATTGTGAAGGTCATAGATCTGTGCTTGCAAATTAGCGGTCTCATTCTCCAATAGAAAGATCTTCTCCCTTAATTCTTTGGTCTCTTGATTCTGAAGAGTAATAAGCTCAGCAATGATGCGGTGATTGGTGCTCACTCCACGATCGATCATCTTCTTGTACTTGAAAACTTCCTGCTCAACTTCTTCTAACCTTGTCTTCTCGTCCCCCTTCTTCTTAGGGCCTTGAAGATCTTGCTTATGAAGCACACCGTCCTTGAGCTGAAGAACTTGAGGATGCATCTTGACCTCAGCTAAGTAGGGGTTGATGACGTTCTTGATGAAATCATCATTGGAAGTGCTCGGAGAAGCCATGGCGGCTAGGGTTCCAGAGAAAGCAATCTGCCAGAAAAGCTCGAAACGAAAACACAACGAAAAACACAAGATACGCTCCTCGAAAAATTCGGGGAAATTTATAGTCGAGATTTTTGCAATAAAAGGAAGATAACGAGACTGGGCGGAGTCGGAGGCGGTGTCCAGGGGCCAGGGGTGGGTCCCACCCGTGGCCAGAGGTGGGGCCGCGGCAGAGGGTCGCCCCTGCCTCCTATACTCCGTCTCGTACTCCGTCCCGTCTCCGAATTTTCCTAATTTTCTAAAAATAAATAATATAAATTTTCTAGAATTTTCCGAGGCACTTTACTTACCGAAACAGTTACCTATTCATTTTGTGACTCTGGAGTCTTCCGGTATTTGGTTTCAATAAATTCTTCCGGAGACACCACTTGAATAAAATCAGCATCTTTCTCCTGGGGATTACCGGAGATATAGTGCTTGAGTCGCTGACCATTCACCACTTGAGGCTTGTCTCCGTCAAGACTGTTAATCTTTATAGCACCGGAACGATAAACTTCCTCAATGATGAATGGTCCTTCCCATTTAGAGAGCAACTTGCCTGCAAAAAATCTGAGACGAGACCTATACAAAAGCACTTTGTCACCAACATTAAATTATCTTTTTAAAATTCTCTTATCATGCCATATCTTTACTTTCTCCTTAAACAAACGAACATTTTCATAAGCTTCATTTCTCCACTCTTCCAAAGAGCTTAATTTAAGCAATCTAGTTTTCCCGGCAAGAGTAGGATCAGAATTAAGTTGTCTAACAGCCCAATAAGCTTTATGCTCTAATTCAAGAGGCAAATGACATGCCTTCCCATAAACCATTTTATAAGGAGACATGCCCATAGGATTTTTATAAGCTGTTCTATAAGCCCATAAAGCATCATTAAGTTTTTTAGACCAATTCTTCCTAAACTTGTTAACGGTCTTTTGCAATATTAGCTTAATCTCTCTATTAGTTAACTCAACTTGTCCACTAGTTTGAGGGTGATAAGGTGAAGAAACTCTGTGATTAACACCATATTTAGCTAAAACATTTCTAAAAGCACCATGAATAAAATGGGACCCTCCATCTGTCATAAGATATCTAGGCACACCAAACCTAGGGAAAATAACTTTTTAAGCATTTTTAGAGAGGTCTTATGATTAGCACTTTTAGTTGGTATAGCTTCTACCCATTTAGTCACATAGTCTATAGCAACAAGGATGTGAGTATTGCCATGTGAGGTGGGAAAAGGACCCATAAAATCAAATTCCCAACAATCAAAAGGCTCAATAACAAGAGAATAATTCATAGGCATTTCATTACGTCTACTAATGTTACCAACCCTTTGACACTCATCACAAGATGAAACAAACCTTTTAGCATCCTTAAATAAAGTAGGCCAATAAAAACCTGATTGAAGAACCTTATGTGCAGTCCTTTCTCCTGCGTGATGTCCTCCATAGCCACTGTTGTGGCACTTCCGCAATACTTCCTCCTGTTCATGCTCAGGAATACATCTCCTCAAAATTCCATCGACCCCCTCCTTGTATAAATGTGGGTCATCCCAAAAGTAGTGCCTCAAGTCATAGAAGAATTTCCTTTTCTGTTGATAAGTAAAGCTTGGAGGCAAAAACTTTGAAACGATGAAATTAGCATAATCAGCATACCAAGGAGCGTCATGAGAGGTTACCTTAACGACAGCAAGTTGTTCATCAGGAAAACTATCATTTAGAGTGATAGGATCATGAGGTATATTTTCCATTCTAGATAAATTATCAGCTACAGGATTATCTGCACCTTTTCTATCAACAATCTGCAAATCAAACTCTTGCAGCAAAAGCACCCATCTAATAAGCCTAGGCGTAGCATCTTTCTTCTCCATAAGGTACTTAATTGTAGCATGATCAGTATGAATAATTACTTTAGAATCTACAATGTATTGTCTAAATTTATAACAAGCGAAAACAACTGCTAAAAATTCCTTTTCAGTAGTTGCATAATTCCTTTGAGCACTATCTAGAGTTTTACTAGCATAATGAATAACATTTAACTTCTTATCAATTCTTTGCCCAAGAACAGCCCCTACAGCATAACCACTAGCATCACACATAATCTCAAAGGGTAAATTCCAATCAGGCGGTTGGACTATAGGAGCGGTGATTAAAGCTTTCTTAAGTATTTCGAAGGCTTCCTTACAACCTTCATCAAAAACAAATGGAACATCCTTTTGAAGAAGATTAGTAAGAGGCCTCGAAGTCTTAGAAAAGTCTTTAATAAACCTCCTATAAAAACCAGCATGACCAAGGAAACTACGAATACCTTTGATGTCCCTTGGATAGGGCATCTTCTCAATTGCTTCTATTTTAGCCTTATCAACTTCAATTCCTGTCTCAGAAATTTTATTCCCAAGCACTATGCCTTCATTCACCATAAAGTGACACTTCTCCCAGTTGAGAACAAGATTAGTCTCCTCACATCTCTGCAAAATTTTATCAAGATTATAGAGACAATTGTCGAAAGAAGTTCCATAGACGGAGAAATCGTCCATGAAGACTTACACAATTTCCTCACAAAAGCCATGAAAAATAGCAGACATGCATCTTTGAAAAGTACCAGGTGCATTACACAAACCAAAGGGCATACGTCTATAAGCATAAGTTCCATAAGGACAAGTAAAAGTAGTTTTTTCTTGATCTTCATATTTAACAGCAATTTGAGAGAAACCAGAATAACCATCAAGAAAAAAAAGTGAGTGTTCTTAGACAATCTTTCGAGCATTTGATCAATAAAAGGCAAAGGATAATGATCTTGTCGGGTAGCCTTATTAAGCTTCCTATAATCAATGCACATTCTATATCCTACAACCGTTCTCTGAGGAATGAGTTCATTATTATCATTAGCAACAACAGTCATACCTCCCTTTTTAGGAACACAATGAACAGGTCTAAGCCATCTACTATCAGCAATAGGATAGATTATACCTGCATCGAGAAGCTTAAGTATCTCATTTCTTACCACATCCTTCATCTTCGGGTTTAATCTTCATTGATGATCAACAATGGTCTTCGCATCAGGTTCAAGATTAATTGTATATTGACAAATAGATGGAGAAATCCCTTGAAGATCATCCAAAGTATAGCCCATTGCAGCTCGATGTTTTTTAAGAACCTCCAATAATCGTTCCTCTTCTCTTGCTGAAAGGTTAGAATTGATAATAACAGGATATATTTTCTTCTCATCTAAATATGTATACTTGAGAGTATCTGGGAGAGCTTTTAAGTCAAAAACAGGATCTCCTTTTGGAGGTGTGGGCGTACCCAACGAATCCACAGGTAGATCATGTTTTAGAATAGCCGACTGTCTAAAGAAGACTTCATCAATTTCTTCCCTTTCCTGCATAAACATATCATTCTCGTGCTCCTCCATAAATTGCTGCAAAGGATCGTTAGGAGGCACAACAATAGAAGCAATTCTTTCAATAATAAGATTCTCATTAGGTAATTCTTTATCATAACGATGTCTAGCAAATTTGGAAAAATTAAATTCATACGGTTCTCCAGCAAATTGAACAGAGACCTTTTCTTTCTTAAAGTCTATAACAGCACTACAAGTATTTAAGAAAGGTCTACCAAATATGATAGGACAAAATTTATCTTTAACTGACCCAAAAACAAGGATATCAGTTGGATATTTTACCTTACCACATAAGACTTCAACGTCTCTGACAATTCCCACCGGGTGGATGACATCTCTATTAGCCAATTTAATCTCCAAATCAATATCTTCAAGCTCACATGGTGCAATCTCGCGCATTATCTCTTGATAAAGTGTATAAGGAATAGCACTTGCACTTGCTCCCATATCACATAGTCCATAATAGCAATGATCACCTATTTTGACAGAAACAACAGGTGTACCAACAACTTTTGCACTCTTATCTTGCCTAACAATGTTAGTAGCAGCTTCACAAAAATTAATAGAATTTCCATCGACGTTCTCAGTTACAAGATCTTTAACCAAAGCTACTGGAGAGGCAATTTCTAGTTGTTCATCAGGTTCATAAGCTTTTCTTTCACTTTTATTAACCACATTAGCAACAATTGAGTGTTCTTTAATTCTTATAGGAAAGGGTGGTTTTTCAAAGTGAACAACAGGTAAAACATATTCAACTTTGTGCACAGGTATATCATTACTAACAAGTACATCCTTTTTACAAACATCTTTAAAAGGTTAATGGTACTTATTCCACTTTTCTTTTGGAATATTAATATGATCAGCAAAGGATTTATAAAGATCAACAACAATTTGAGAATCGAGCCCAAACTTAGTACTAAGTACCTTAAAACGTTCAGTTTCCATGAAAGATTTAATGCAATCATACTCATAATTTATACCTGATTCTTTACCTTTGTCGATCTCCCAATCCTCTGCATTGCGATAAATACTTTCAATGAGATCCCATTTAGCATTAACCTTTTTGTTTGTAAAAGATCCGAGAGAAGAAGCATCGAGCATATCCTTATCACGGCATGATAGCCTTGCATAAAAATTGTTAACAATTATATCATTAGGAAGCTCATGATTGGGGCATTTGAGCATTAGAGATTTCAACCTCCCCCAAGCTTGAGCGATGCTTTCTCTTTCACGTGGCCAAAATTTGTAAATATAATTTCTATCTTGATGAATTTCATGAAGAGGATAAAATTTAGAATAAAAGAGACACATAAGCTCTTTCCAATCCATCAAATGAGATTTATCCAGAAGCATATACCAATCCATAGCTTTATACTTTAATGAAATTGAAAATAATTTCCTCATGATTACCTCTCTTGGCATACCCGCAATCTTAAATAGCTCACACAGTTCTTTAATATAAAGCAAATGATAACCTGGATGGACAGTCCCATCCCCTGCATAACGATTACTCATAACATGATCAATAATTCCCATAGGTATTTTGAATGGATCGATTTCAGAGAGTGGAGGACTCTTCTCCACCACGGCTGTGGTGGTAGAGTCGCTCCCGAACAACATACTAAGTGAAGAGTGCTCCATAACGAAGCAAAGTAACAAACAGGAATAAAAACAACACCTGCAATAAAAGCGTTCCTTACCAATTCCACTTAACAATAGCGCTTCACTCCCCGGCAAAGGCGCCAGAAAAGAGTCTTGATGACCCACAAGTATAGGGGATCTATCATAGTCCTTTCGATAAGTAAGAGTGTCGAACCCAACGAGGAGCAGAAGGTGTTGACAAGTAGATTTCAGCAAGGTTTTACTGCAAGCACTAAAAGAGAAATATTTTTGGAGTTTTGATATAAAGAACAAGTAAATAAAAGAGTGCTACAATAGTTGCAGCAAATAGCCCAATCCTCTTAAGCTCAAAGGACAGGCCGGTTATGTTACTTATGATGATTAAAACGTTCTCGAGGACACATGGGAACTTCTGCTTAGTCATTTTCGTTGCATGCCGGTGATTAATCTTCAATGTTTTGATAAAGTGCTGTGTGGGTGGACCTATGCTAATGCACTGCCCTTACTTGGACAAATACATACTTGTGATTAAACCCCTTGCAAGCATCCGCAACTAGAAGAAACTAATTAACATAAAAACCTAACCACAACCTTAAACTCCGAGACCCTACACTCCCTAGTGCACGAGTTCGCGAATTGGGCTTTAGGTTTCTGTCACTCCTGCAACCCTATCATAGGCAAACTAAATACACCATGCATTCCCCTAGGCCCTTTGAAAGGTGAAGTATCATGTAGTCGACGTTCACACGATACCACTAGAGGAATAACACCACAACATATAATCAAACCATTAAATATTACTCAACATTATGCAATTACTAGCAACTAGACTTTCCCCATGTCCTCAAGAACCAAACGAACTACTCACTAGACATCATATAGATCATGATCAGAGGTGATATGAATATGGTCAACATTCTGATTGTAATGATAATTCACCGATAAAACTCTCAAACATCAACTACAAGTGGTAATCAACGCCCGGGATACGATTCCGATGGACTAATAGCAACACAATGATAATTGTTACAGCGAGATGAGATGGGATGGCGGCGGCGATGATGGTGCTGATGGTGGAGATGATGTTGATGATGACCCCGATGATTCCCGGCGTGATGGCGATGACGATGGCGGCGATCTCCCCCCTCCCGGAGGGAAATTTCCCGGCAGTTTTCTCCCTGCCGGAGCTCTTCTTCTCTCTGTCTGGTTTCCGCCTCGTGGAGGCGGCGGAAAAATTATTCATCGATACCCCCGATGTTTTTAGGTCAAAGGGAAGTAATACGCCGAAGGGGAGCCGGAGGGGGGCCATAGGGGCCAGGGGCGGGTCCCACCCGCGGCCCAGGGTAGACCCACGACAGGGGGCCGCCCCTGCTCCCTGGAGATTACCTCCGTGCGCCCTTTTGGCTCCTTGACTTATTTCCCAAAATATTTATCTCCGAATTTTTCTGGAATTTTTGGAGCTTCCGACGTCAGGTATCTTGACAGGTACTTTTCCAGCTGATTCCGGGCTCCGGTAGATGCATCCCCAATAATTACAAAACATGCAAAATAAGGTAAAATAACATAAGTATTGCATCATAATATGAAATATATCAATGAATAAAGGTAAATTATGATGTAAAATAGTGATGCAAAATGGACGTATCACAGAGCGACGCCAGCCTCATGGCGGACGAGGACCTCTTCGTGTGCGTCGGAGAGAATGACCTCGAGCTCGCTCCGCTCCTCCCCCGCGACGAGGCTCCGTTGGTGATTCGCAGCCACCGGTCTCCCCACCGGACCAGCAAGTCCCTGCTCTGTCCCTGCTCCTTCTCCGCTAGCGGGAGACCCGGTGCAAGGGAACAGCGACGCGGACGTTCCCGGGCGCCGCCGCGGGAGACCACGCGCGGGGGCATCTTTTTTTTTAAAACGTGAAAACCATACCACTGGCGCACATATTTTGTTGTTCGCTAGCGGTAAGTTCCTTACCACTGGCGAACTGGTTGTTCGCCAGCGGTAAGTTGTTACCACTGGCAAAATGAGCGCTGGCGAACCGCATGTTCGCCAGCGATAGCCTATATAGGTTCGCCAGTAATAGGCATTCTCCTACTAGTCTCAAACTTGGCACACATGTGTATCTCATTTTGTTGACATCTTTGCACTACACTTCTATGCCGAGCCCCTCGAAGATGTCCTAGGTCACTGCCCAAGGACATCTTCGAGAAGCTCGGGCATAGAGATGTCCTCTGTCTTTGCCTTCCGGACTAGACTACAGTATGAACCCTCTTTACACTGAGAGAACGCTTCTATGCCGAGCCCCTCGAAGATGTCATAGGTCACTGCCCAATGACATCTTCAAGAAGCTCGTGCATAGAGGAGTCCTATGTCTTCGCTTTCCGGCTAGCTTGACTACAGTATGAACCCTCTTAGCACTGAGAGAACGCTTCTATGCCGAGGCCCTCAAAGATGACATAGTTCACTGCCCAACGACATCTTCGAGAAGCTTGTGCATAGAGGAGTCCTCTGTCTTCTCTTTCTGCTGTTGCCGTGCTCTTGTTCTTCCTCTTCCTCCTTATGGTGGGTACTTATAGGTAGAAGATTAGGGCAACTCTTCACCTTTAGTCCCGGTTGGTAGCTGGAACCGGGACTAAAGGAGCGTTGATATGTGTGCCTTATCTTCACCTTTAGTCCTGGTTGCTAGATGGAACCGGGACTAAAGGAGCGTTGATATGTGTGCCTTATCTTCACCTTTAGTCCCGGTTGGTAGCTGTCAAATTATTTATAGCGGGTATGTTTCATCCCGACTTATTTCTTCCTGTGCTTTCCACCGCTTCCCGCCTCCGTCTTCCCTCCTTATTTATTCCCGTGCCACCGCGTTCCCCCCTTATTTCTTCCTGTGCTTTCCACCGCTTCCTACCTCCGTCTTCCCGCCATTTCTCACTATATATATGTAGGCTTGGCCGCCATTGCCATAGTACATCTAAACTCATATCTGCAACCTCATCACTCTCCCATGGCTTCCACTGTAACCTAACCTACCCAGAGGCGGAGGCGCTTTGTGCCTCAAACTACCCCTGCCGCCCAGCTACCGTGTCCCCGCCGGCTGGAGGCTGAGCGCCGGAGGCATGCCGGTCCCTCATGTCCCTCAAGGTTTGGCACGCCGGGTGGCCATCACGAACCACTACTACCTCGATCGAGCTCACTCCGGAGCAGCGGATGGATCCCCGCTGGGATGCCGACTACCGCCCGACTTGGGGCGCCTTCTTCATCAATCGGCATGAGAGGGCGCTCGCCAGGTACGAGGAGGACGGCCCGCCTCCTTCGAACTTCAACGAGGCCGTCCGTCGGCTATGGTGGGGCGGCCGGACTCTCCAGAGCGTCATGGACTACATCACGGCCGCCAATAACCCCCGCCTGTGCTACCCTCACTTCCAGTCTAGGCGAGCGCCGTCCGACGATAGCGACGACGACGGCGGCGACTACGACGACTACGAGGACGAGTATTATAGGCCTAGGCAGGAGTATGACTAAACCTGAGCCACATCATTGGTTAGGACAAATGGTTCATCTGTGTACCCAAGATTGTTGAGATCCACTGTTGTCATTCCCTACTACTGGTCTACCTACGACGACGATCGTGTAAAATGTATTTTATCTCCACGAAAAATTCAAAAATAATCAAAATCATTTGTCGAAAAAATGGTTTAATACTTTGAATAGTTAAAATAATTAGTTTACAAAATAGAAAATGATTTTGGATTAATTATAAAAATTCATACACTTTTCATTCCCTACTGCTGGTCTACCTACAATGACGATCGTGTAAAATGTATTTTATCTCCACCAAAAATTCAAAAATAATCAAAAACATTTGTCCAAAAAACGGTTTAATACTTTGAATAGTTAAAATAATTAGTTTAGAAAACAGAAAATGATTTTGGATTAATTATACAAATTCAAACACTTTTCATGTTCAAAGTTTTGTCAGATTCGAAAGTATGCAAAAAGTGGTTAATTCAAATGTTCAAATATGCATAAAGTGTTGAAAATATTCCCTCGCGTGCGTAACTCCTCCTCTGCCGAAAATTGACCTTTAGTTCCGGCTCGTAATACCAGCCGGAACTAAAGGCCCCACCTTTTGTCCCGGGGCGTCCCACGAGCCGGGACTAAAGGGCCTTTAGTACCGGGCCGTGCGACGACCCAGGACTAAAGCCCCAAGCTATGTAAAACGCGCGGCTCGCACGGTTCCCATCCAGAAGACGAAGACGACGGAGACGAAGACGAAGAGGAGGCGAGGTGCTGCCGAAATTTTCCGTGCCTTCGCCGCCGCGCTGTTCGTCACCTCCGCCACCACTCCACCGCGCGCCGCGCGCTGGCCGCGCGACCTCGTCCTCGCCTCACGAACGTCCTCGTCGTCGCCCTCGTCCTCGCAGTCGCTTCGACCTCGCCGTCGTCGCCCTCGCCGTCGTCGCCATCTCGCCCCGGCCGTGGCAAAGGTAGGCGGCGCCGGTAGTTTTTTTTAGAGTTCTTTAGAATTGTTTAGATAGAATTGTATAGAATTTTAAGAATTTTTAGAATTTGTTTAGAATTTTTTAGATGGACTTTTTTTTAGATAGAATTTGTTTAGAATTTTTAGAATTTGTTTAGATATAATTTTTTTAGATAGAAATTGTTTAGATAGAATTTGTTTTAGATAGAATTTTAGAATTTTTGTTTAGAATTTTAGATAGAATTTTTGTTTAGAATTTTAGATAGAATTTTTTAGATAGAATTTTAGAAGGAAGGAATTTTTTAGATAGAATTTTTGTTTAGCACTAATATTACAATGTACTAAAAAAAGGTCACCTTTTTTTTCTAACTTGTTTTACCTTTCTTTTTGGAAATAGTTAAGTTATGGATCAGGACGATCCTCGCGAAGAGATGATGTGGGACATTATAAGAGGTGAAGATGGAAAAATTATAGAGAAGACGATGTTGTAGACGATGATGAAATATCATCATATCTGGACCTATTCGGTGAGGGACTGCAGCAAGAACCGGTGGAAGAAGGGCAAACAAACAATGATGCTGAAGGAAATGTCGTCGTTGATCCCTCGACAACAACCAGTGAGGTATATATATTAAGCCTCTTGTGACTAGATGCATTAATTGATATGTATATATATATTAATCACTCTTTCTTTACCCCTCCGGATCGATGCAATCGTTAGCTACAACACAAGGCCCGAACAAAAAGTTGGATGGTAAAAAAAGGTTCAACATCGACAAAATCGAAGATAATGGACGACCGAGTTTTCCAATTGACAACGCGAGGGTGTTTGTAACTTAGTGCGGAGTGATTGTTAGGGACAACATCCCGATCATCATTCAAGAATGGATTAAGCTAAAGAATGTTGGTGATTCGGCTAGTTATGTCGACGAAAGAACCAAGGACGATCTTTGGGAGAAGCTCGTGGCACATTTCAGACTACCTCCAGAGTATGAAGAATTCGGGGCAGATGGTAACCCAATTCCGGGTGGGCTTGAAAGAAGAAAGATAATCAAGGAATGGGCTCTAAGTAAGATGGCCGAACTGTTCCGGAACCACAAGAAAACTTTATACCGGAAATATGTCGCGAAAAAGATAACTCCTAATTTCACAGGAGCATTCGAGAAATTGAGAGAGAACAGTGTCCCGAATTTGTGGNTCGCTCTTGTCAACTTTGAAATGCGTTCTGCCTGATGCAGTACGTCACAAGTGCATTCTACACTCATTCATTGATGAATAAATAGAACCTTGTTCCATCAATGGGTTCTCACGGTCCCATTCAACAGGTGGAACATCGTCTTCGACATCACTCAAGCTTCGTTGTCTTCGTCTACAACCACCGTGTCAGTCTCTTGTTTCCAGCCCGAGATGCTCGTCGTAAATTCCGAAGAACATCAGGATATAGCCTCTCTTTCTTCCATCCGCAAACTGGAAGGCTCCTCCACTCAAACGGGGACCCTTCTTCTGCTGCTGCTGCCCACGCCGCTCGAGGCACCACGTCCTCGTGCACTGCCTGAACTTCTCTGGCTAGAACTGCGAGCACCACGACTGATGCAGCCCGAGAAGATGCATCCGCCATACTAGGTCCAATTGCCGGCACAACCACATCATTTGCAGTCTCACATGAAATTTCTCCTTCTCCTTATGCTTAGCAAACATGGTAGCGAGTTCTTCATCATTTGTAACTGCCACCCATCTGTTTCCCCCATCGTAGTATTTGAATTCCACTTCATCATGCAAACCCCAAGGATGGAGTGCAAATTACCTCCCCAAATTGTCTAAAACTCCAATTGCAATCCACTGGCAAAGGATAATCGAAACCTCCCGTGAATTCTTGTTATTATCTGCATCGACGATGTACCGGTCCCTTCTAATATTCAGCAAGAAAGCAAACCGCAATTCCATCCTAACCAGAAAAATAGAGACGAATTCAGCACACCACGAAATGCGAATTCAGCACGCCAATTACAAAATCAACATAAACCGAGTGCGTCTCATGTCTAATCGAATGTTCAAATGCAGAGGTGAGCTCCAACTTACCCCTCAGGAACCCAGTCGTGGATGCGGCGGGTGTCGGCCCGACGATTGCCTTGCCAGCTACTCCACGGTCGCATCCGCTCGCCATTTCGCCCTGGAGTTCACCCTCTACTTCCTCTGCCTCGCCAACCCCAGCGCTCCCGCCGGGCGCACGGAAGAGCCTCGCCGCGGGTGCGAGCAGCTGGTGGGCGCAGCGGGACAAGCTGGTGGTGGAGCAGGTGACGGGGAGCACGGCACGCTGGAGCACGTTGCGGTGGAGGTTGTTGGCTCTATACGCGGGACGGACGCGGCGGCGCAGGTGGCGGCCGCGGAGTGGCGGCGGCGGCGCAGGTGGTGGCGGCGGCGCAGGTGGCCGTTCGAGAGCAGTGTCGTGCACGGTTTAGGTCCCACCTGTAAGAGTTACCTAGTCCCACATGTAAGAATTTACCTGGTCCCACCTGTAAAATGCGGACCAAGTCCACTAGCGCCTTGCCCGGTCCCACCTGTAAGAAGGTAAACTGGTCCCACCTGTAAGACGCGGACCAAGTCCACTAACGCCTAACAGACGGAACCCGCTTCAGACTGGCCGTTTGGCCTCGCCATAGCAGCTGCAACTGAAGTAGTGGCAAACTGTAAGCCATTTGAAACTAGTGGCAAAACTGAGTACTACCAAGCCTCTAGTGGCAATCTGGTTAATGACCCTAAAAACTAACTACATGATGGATAAAGAAAGCATGCATTATCGAGCTTAGTGTGGAAAAATTGAAAAACATGTGGCAAGCCACGCATCACACTAACTCAATGATCAAGCAAAACTATATGAAAATAAAGATGACATCAAGTCATGTAATGTAATGATGGGATGTTGCATGCGCAATGTATCTCAGAACGGTTATGGAAATGCCGTGGTAGGTAGGTATGGTGGTTGTTTTGAGGAAAATAATTGACTTATGTGTAGGAGAAACAAGAGGAAGTCCTCCCACGGAGTTGGATGTACTGGCGAGTATGCACCAAATATCGATGTGAGAGAGGGGCAACGCACAACACCGAAGAGGCAGCAAAATATGGAGGTGGAAGTGCCAAAAAACAAAACTCAACAATTGCATTCGTATATTGCAAACAACTAGCAGTTTCAATGTTCCACAAGTGATTAAAAACACCCCAAGAGGGATTGTTGCAGCGACACAAGTTCCCCGTTGGCTTCCCCGACCTTAGCAGTAACTACACACTAGGAACTACTATTCAACTAAGTAAAGTTCATGATAAAAAAGCATTATTGACTTAGGTTGTTTTAGTTCGGAAAGTACGGCTCCACAATCTACTAACACGTCTCCACTAATCAGCTCTAACAATGTTACCAACACATTTAACCATTAGTTTAATTAATATATCAAAACAATTGATAAGCATCAAATTATCTACATAGTGATCTACAAAACTATGCAGGTTCTTCATAATACCACTACCACATGCACGACATTTTATTGTTCTAAAACATCACCAAGCAACCAACACAACTCTCTAACAAATATAAGGAAAGCACAAGAGAGTTTAACATCAACAACTGGCAGCTCTAAACAAGATAAAAGCTAAAAGCGAGAGCTTACTAGCAAACAACAACAGCTAAGAATACTCTACAAAATATAAGCGAAGCACAAGCGTATTCTCATGAAAAGCGGAGTATGTCTCTCTCCCACAGGAGATAGCTAGGATCCAACAAGTTGCAAACCAGTAAACAAACAAAAACAAACTGACGCTCCAAGAACAGCAATAACATGTAAAGTGATAAAAACATAGTTTCAACGGAGACGACCTGGGTTGTCGATGAAGAAGAGGGATGCTTGGGCATCCCCAAGCTTAGACGCTTGAGTCTTCTTGAATGTCCAGGGGGATGCCATGGGGGCATCCCCATGCTTGTGCTTTTGTCCATCCTTCAGCTTCTTCATCGTCCTCTCGCGTGGAACATGAAAACTCTCTTCACGCATAACTTCTCATAAACTGATTAGAGGATTGTACTCATAAAATAAAATCCACATGGGTTCTACCAAGAAACATTGCATAAACTTGTGTCGGCACAGTGGAAACCAGGGTACCACGGGCCGGCCTGCCAGGGCCCACAAGATTCTTCAGGCATTTTCGCTAAGGACCAGGCTCTCCAAGCCTGGCGAGCCTCGCGAGGGTTTTTTCCTCGCGAGGGATCTTTTCTCCTCGTCGAGGGTTCTCTCCCTTGGCGAGGGACCGCTCCTCGACAAGGCGTCTCCGACGCCACCCGCAATTCTGCTAAGGACCAAGCCGAAGGGCTCGGCGAGGCTTTTTGCCTCGCGAGGCTCCTTCCTCGCGAAGCCTTCTCTGCCTCCGCGGCAGAGCGCACATGGGCTCTGCACCATGTGCAGAGTGACGCGCGTGCCTACGCGCGATGACGACGACGCCGCAGTTGCCACTTCCATGTATAAAGCAGTCAACAAAGCGGCTTCAAGCAAAGCGGACAACGAGTATTGCCTCTTTGGCGATAAGGGGACCGTCTGCAGCTACGCTCCAAGGACGACGTCACCGTGGGTCACATCCCACCTCATCAAGCGCCAGCCCACCGTCCGGTTGGCCGGTGGCTTTTCCAGCTTTGGTAGCGCCGTCCCTGCCATGGACCGCGTCCATGGACTCCACCTTTATCGTGCACCCTGCTCCTTCCCTCGTCGCCATGTGGTAACCCTTCCCGCCCAAATGTTTGGGCAGAAGAGGTCCAAGACGCCTATAAAAGGAGGGGGAGCACGCCCAAGCAAAGGGTTCGATCTTCGGTTGGTGCAGCTCTAGTAGACCCTAACCCTAGATCTGAAGACTAGCAAGTAGCCATTGTTAGCCACCTCGAGCTCTCCAAGCTCTCCTTGTACTGTGAACCTCTCCAAGCAGTGCAATACACCATAGCAGGACGTAGGGGTTTTACCTCCCAAAGAGGGCCCTGAACCTGGGTAAGATCTTGTGTCCATCTCTGCAGTGTCGTCCGCAGCGAGTCCGACGAGCACCGTCGCCGGAGCACGTTGAGGATTGTTTGACTCCGTGTTCAGCCCCTTACACGATACCTTGGAGACACCCCCAGTTCCTGGGAACATTCTCCGACATTTGGCGCGCCAGGTAGGGGGCTGAGGCGCGTCTTCATCCTCGACACAGCTATGGCCGGCTCTCGTGCCGAACGTCTCGCTCGCCGGACGGCTAGCGCCGCCACCGCTCCTGCGGGCCGCCCGCGCGGCCGCCCGCGTGGGGACTCCGCTCCTGAGCGCCACGTCGACCCCGAGCCCCGCGTCGAGCACCCGGAGGACGACAACCACGACCACGCTGAGGATGACCTCAGCGAAGAGGAGGCTTCCTCCTGCACCCGTCGCGGGACCGTGCTGCCTCCTCGCTGGGCCGCCCTGCGCCCAGCCCGGCAACTGCGCTTCTCATGGCGCAGGAGCTGCTGCAGTACCGTCCTACGCCGGAGGCCCAGGAGGCCTGGCTCAACCGCCTCTCGGAGCTCGTCGGCGCCGCTCGCGTCGCCGCTCCTGCCCCGTCCCGTTCGCTGGTTCCTTCGGGCCGCATGGGGGACGTGGCGCCAGGCGCCCCTCCCGCGCCTCCTCTCCATCCTGCACCTGCTCCAGCTCCACCGGTTGCACCGCAGCCTGCTCCAGCGGGGGCTCCTCCTCGCGACAACCGCGCTGCCTCGCACGCGTCGTCGCCGCACGACTGCCAAATTGTGCAGCGAGCCCCTGAGGACGCACGCGTGAGCATCGAGCGCCAGCAGGACCGCCACAACCGCGCCGTCCAGGACGTCGCCACCGCCGGGCGCCATCTCCGCGCCACCCTCGCCAGCGGTCCGGTCACCTACGGCACGACGGTTGCGTTCACTCGCACCCTCCGTCGCGTCGTCTGGCCCGTCAAGTTCAGGCCGGACTTGCCTCCGCGCTACGACGGCAAGAACAACCCCCTGGAGTTCCTACAGCTCTACACTCTGGCCATCCAGGCCGCCGGGGGTGACGACAAGGTCATGGCGAACTGGTTCCCCATGGCCCTCAAGGACTCCGCGTCCTCATGGCTCACCAACCTCCCCGCCGAGTCCATCAACACTTGGGAGGAGCTCTGCCGGTGCTTCGTCGCCAACTTCAAGGGCACGTACGAGCGTGGCCTCACGTACAACGACCTCCGCGCCGTGCGTCAGAAGCCTGGCGAGACCCTCCGCAAGTACATCCAGCGCTTCAGCCAGGTGCGCAACAAGATCCCCAACGCCACCGACGCGCAGGTCATTTCGGCTTTCCAGGCTGGAGTGACAGACGTGCGGATGCTCGAGAAGCTCGGCATCCACGACAACATCACCACCGTCGTCAAGCTCTTCGACTTGGCGGACAAGTGCGCCAAGGCTGAAGAGGGCCGCTTGTTCGTCAAGAACGAGCCAGGGGATCCCGCCGAGGAGTCCAAGAAGAAGAAGAAGTCCACAGAGAAGCGCAAGACCACTGCGGTCCTTGCGGCTGAGCCCGACGCCAAGCAGCCACGCAGCTGCCGCTCCAGCCGCGGGTCCGAGAAGAAGACGACCGCCCTTTCTGCGTCTACCACAACAGGCATTCTCATGCCACCGAGGACTGCTACGACCTCAAGAGGCTCATCGAGGCTCGCGAGGCTCGCGAGGCCCGCGAGCGGGAGCAAGGCCGTGGTGGCCGCGGCGGCGGCCGCAGCGGCCGCGGGGGGCGACGCTGGAACAACAACTACAACAACAACTACCAGCAGAACCCCCAGGCCAACGCTGCCGAGCCCGCGAACGACAACCTGCCTGCCGAGGCTGATGAGGGCTACCAAGTGCCTCGCGGCGTCGCCTGCATCCTCGGCGGGGCTCAGGCCCCTCGCTCCAACCGCCACTTCAAGCAATTCGCTCGCGAGCTCGCAGCAGCCCTTCCCGGGGTCGAGGCCTCTAGGCCCCTCAAGTGGTCTGAGCACCCCATCACCTTTGACTCCACCGACCACCCCAAGTCCACCTCAACCGTTGGCACCATCCCGTTGGTCTGCACTCCCACCATCAACAACATCGCCGTCTCTAAGACGCTCATTGATGGGGGTGCCGGCCTCAGCGTCATCTCTGTCGAGACATTCGAGAAGCTGCAGGTGCCCTACGAGCGGCTCATGCCCACCAGGCCCTTCTCGGGGGTGACGGAGGGCCTCACGACGCCTCTGGGGCAAGTGAGGCTTGCGGTCACTTTCGGCACCCAGACCAACTACCGCACCGAGCTGATCGACTTCGACGTTGCGCATATCGGCCTGCCCTACAACGCCATCCTCGGCTACCCCGCCCTCGCCAAGTTCATGGCGGTCACCCACCACGCCTACAACCTCGTCAAGCTCCCTGGCTCCAGTGGCACCATCGTCATCCGCGGCGTAGTCTCTGACGCCGTGTACGCTGCGCAAGTGGCCTACAAGGCCGCCGCGGTGGCGTCTCCCGCTGACGAGGACGAGGAACCCCTCCCGAGGCCCCCCGCGAAGAAGAAGCAGCTGTTCTCTCAGGAGAAGGCCGCGACAAAGCAAGTGCCTCTGGAGGCAAGCGGCTCGGGGGCTAGCGTCACCATCGGCGCCAACCTGCCTCCCAAATAGGAAAGCGCGCTCGTCGCCTTCCTCAGGGCAAACTCTGACATGTTCGCTTGGACACCGTCAGATATGTCCGGAGTACCGAGGGAGGTGATCGAGCACCACTTAGCCGTGTGTCCAAACGCACGCCCCGTGAAGCAAAAGGCGCGGCGCCAGGCGCCAGAGAAACAAGACTTCATCGTCAAGGAGGTGGAAAAGCTGAAGAAGGCCAGCATCATCAAGGAAGTGGTCCATCCCACTTGGCTCGCCAACGGTGTGGTCGTCCCCAAGCACACCGGAGGCAGCCGCCTCTGCATCGACTTCACCGACCTCAACAAGGCCTGCCCCAAGGACCCCTATCCCCTCCCGAGGATCGACCAGATCGTGGACTCCACCGCCGGCTGCGCGCTCCTCTGTTTTCTGGATGCCTTCTCTGGTTATCACCAGATCAAGATGGCAAAGGAGGACGAGGAGAAGACAGCATTTCTCACCCCTTGTGGTGTGTTCTGCTACGTCTGCATGCCCTTCGGTCTGAAGAACGCCGGCGCCACGTTCCAGCGCCTCATGAGGATCGCCTTGGGGGCTCAAATGGGGAGGAATGCAGAGGCCTACGTCGATGACATCGTCGTCAAGACCCGCGAGAAGGACACGCTCATCCAGGACCTCGAGGAGACCTTTGCCAACCTGCGCAAGGTCAACATCAAGCTGAACCCCGCCAAGTGCGTCTTCGGGGTCCCTTCAGGCAAGCTCCTCGGATTCCTGGTATCTCACCGCGGCATCGAGGCCAACCCCGACAAGATCAAGGCCATAGAGCAGATGCAGCCTCCTCGTCGCCTCAAGGACATGCAACGCTTAGCGGGATGTATGGCCAGCCTTGGCCGTTTCATCTCCAAGTTCGGCGAGAGGGCGCTGCCATTTTTCAAGATCATGAAGAGGTCCGGTCCTTTCAAGTGGACCCCTGAAGCAGAAAAGGCCTTTGAGGACCTGAAGAAATACCTGGCGAGCCCACCCATCATGGTTGCCCCACGCCCTCGCGAGCCTCTGAAGCTGTATCTTGCAGCCACTCCTCAGACGGCAAGCGCGGTCTTGGTGGCTGAAAGGGAAGAGCCAGTCCTCGACAAGCAGAACTCCACCTCGCCAAGCCCAGAACCCCCTGACAAGGAAGCAGCCTCGTCAAGCCTCCAGCCCCAAGAAAACCTCGCCAAGGACCCCACCGAGCCTGGAGAGGAGCCAGCCGCTGCCACACCAACGACTACCCTCGTCGAGCATCCCGTGTACTTCATCAGCACAGTGCTACGGGATGCCCGCGAGCGCTACCCCATGCAGCAAAAGCTCCTCTTCTCGCTCCTCATCGCCTCCAGGAAGTTGCGTCACTACTTCCAGGGTCACCCCATCAAGGTGGTCACCTCCTACCCCCTGGAGCAGGTCCTGCGCAACCCGAACACGACAGATCGCGTCGCAAGCTGGGGCATCGAGCTGTAACCTTTCGAGCTGGAATTTGACACCACAAGAGTCATCAAGGGCAGGGCGCTGGCCGATTTCATGGCCGAATGGACGGACACACGTGAAGAAGAAGAGCCTCCAGAGGAGGAAGCTACAGCCTCAGGTGGGACGAAACCAGGCCCCTGGACCATGCACTTCGACGGCGCCTTCGCGGCCAGGAGTGCGGGGGCTGGTGCCGTCCTCACCTCACCAACAGGCGACAAGCTCTATTACGCCGTCCAGCTATGCTTCAAGGACAACGACAAGGTCTCCAACAACATTGCTGAATATGAAGGCCTCCTCGCCGGGCTCAGAGCCGCCATCGCCCTCGGCATCAAGCACATCCTCATCAAGGGCGACTCCCAGCTCCTCGTCAACTTCTCCAACAAAAGCTACACGCCTAAGGACACCTACATGGTGGCCTACCTTGAAGAGGTACGCAAGCTGGAGAAGCACTTCAGGGGCATGGAGCTCAAGCACATCCCGCGAGCAGAAAACCAAGAAGCAGATGACCTCGCCAGGCGAGCAGCGAGAAGGGAAGCCCAGAAGCCTGGAGTTTTCGAGGAGAGGCTCACCAAGGCCTCAGTCAAGCAGCCAGCGGCCAATATCAGCATTGACGAGGAGCTCCCACCGGCCCCGTCAAGCGGAGCACCAAACTGTGGGTTGCCCTCGGGCGACCGCTTGCTGCTGACTCTGGTACACCAAGACACTGGCTGGATCGACGAGATCAAGAATTACCTGCAAAACCGAGTCCTCCCCAAAGACGACGCTGAAGCCGAAAGAATTGCTCGCCAGACCAAGTCCTACTGCCTCCACGACGGAGACCTGTACCGTAAGCACCCCAATGGGGTTGCGTTGCGGTGTGTCCCCGCCGAGGAAGGCCGCCAGCTCATCAACGACATCCACAGCGGCGAGTGCGGCCACCATTCTTCCTCGCGCACCCTTGCAGGCAAGGTCTTCCGGAGTGGCTTCTACTGGCCCTCGGTGCTTCAAGATGCAGCTGCCATCGTCCAATCCTGCGACGCCTGCCAATTCCACGCCAAGCAAATTCACCAGCCCGCGCAAGGACTCCAGACCATCCCGCTCTCCTGGCCGTTTGCGGTCTGGGGGCTGGATCTGCTGGGGCCCTTCCCGCGAGCGCTCGGGGGCTACCGCTACCTCTACGTCGCCATCGACAAATTCACCAAGTGGCCTGAGGTGGAACCCGTGCGCACCATCCCGGCGAAATCGGCGGTAAAATTCATCAGAAGCCTGGTCTGCCGCTTCGGCGTGCCCAACCGCATCATCACCGACAACGGCTCGCAGTTCATCAGCGGCGCCTTCAAGTCCTACTGCGGCAGCCTCGGCGCCCAAATCTGCTACGCCTCGGTGGCGCACCCACGAAGCAACGGACAGGCTGAAAGAGCCAACGCCGAGGTGCTCAAGGGCCTCAAGACGAGAAGCTTCAATCGCCTCAAGGCCAGCGGCAAGCACTGGATCGACGAGCTCCCCTCGGCGCTCCGGTCCATCCGCACCACGCCAACAAAGCCTACTGGTGAGACGTCATTCTCCCTCGTCTATGGCGCCAAAGCCGTCCTCCCCAGCGAGATCACTCATGGCTCTCCGCGAGTCTTGGCCTTCAAGGAGGCTGAGGTGGACGAACTCCGCAACGACGACCTGCTGCTGCTTGAAGGGCTCCGCCGAAATGCGGCCCTGAGAGCGGCAAGGTACCAGCAAGACCTCCGTCGCTACCACAGCCGCCACATCCGGCCGCGCACTCTCGAAGCAGGAGACCTTGTCCTGAGGAGAATCCTCTCCAGGGCAGGCCTCCACAAGCTCTCGCCGATGTGGGAAGGCCCCTACAGAGTCGTGCACATCGCCAGGCCTGGCTCTGCGCGGCTCGAGACGGAGGACGGCGTTCCTGTCGCCAACCCCTGGAACATCCAGCACCTGCGCAAGTTCTACCCCTGATCGCCACCGGCGAGCAACTTTTTGCATCAAGGGAGAACCACGCGCCATCATCCTCCACGAGGAAAAACTTCGGGCTCCCCTCTCTACTATACGTTGCCGCGGGCCGTTCGAGAAGACTCCCAAGCCACCAAGCCTCGGCACGGTAACCTCTTCAGGCACCATGCCTTGGCGAGGTGGATCCCCATGCCGGTCATGGCGGAACGCAGGCTAAAAGCCACCCCCGCCTAGGGGCCCCTCTGAGCTCTCTCTACATGCGTCTGCCTCGGGCACGCCCCCTCGAGAGTCTCAGCCACAGCATGTGGACCCCATGCCCAGAGCATGGCGGATTTTTTGTGTTTCTGGCCACGCCAGTGTAATGAACCTATGTTTCAGGTCAATTTGAACCTTTGCGCATCGCGCCAGCATATTTTGTTGCTTCGGTAAGCTCTAATGTTATTTGCTTTTCTCTCTCGCTCGTATGATCCCTCATGTGTATCTCACGAGCGGGGGCTAGCATGGTGCCATGCCACGGGAGCATCCCGGCAGCACCTAAAACCCAAGGGATCCGAGCTCTGAACTTGCGGGTCAGCCCTCATGCATGTCAACTCCCAAGGAGCTCTGAACTCATGGGTCAGCTCCCGCGCACGTCAACTCACCAAGGATCACCAAAAACCTTGGTGCCTGTTCTCCTCGCAAGACACACATGAAGGAACCTACGAGCACCATAAGTTATCTAGCTATGTACTGCTTGTGGGTATGCCTATCTCTCCAAGTGCAGGAAAGCAGGCTCTCCAAGCCTCAGGCAACATCAGGAGGAAAACACCTCGCCAGGGAACCAACACCCTCTCCAAGGCGAAAACGCCTCGTCAAGCTAAGTCTAAACACTTGCTCGAATTTCCTCTCGCTGGTTTTTGCCCCTCGAGTCTCTTTTCTCTCTCCTATGCCTCATGGGCTGCTTGCACGTCAAAGGGGGGCCCAAGCATCGCGCTTCGAGGAGCCCTTACTTCTTGAGGCCTCACGCACCCCCCGGCCTTGTGGAGCCCTGACTCTCACATACCGAAGCGGCGGTGGTGTAGCGCTAAGAGAGGGTCCTAAGACGTAGAGCGAAAAAGACATGAAGGGGAAAGACAAAAGCCACCCGAGGGACATTCACAAGCACGATTCAAAAGCTTAAAGCAAGTCTTTACAAAGTTGTTACAACCAAAATGCTAAGATAATGTGCCCCATGCACGTCCAGCTACAGGAGGAGCTTAAGCTGTCGCACCTCCTGAGGTGCCCGCTCCGCCCGTGGCAGCCTCCGCCTCCAGGGAATCTTCCTCGCCGTCGCCTTCGCCTTCATCAACCAAGACTTGGTCGTATTTCCTGGCGAGCACCTCAGCGGCTTCCCGCGCCTTGCTGCGGATGTCGACCGGCGCCATCACGGCCTCGAGGTCGAACGAGGGCTAGAGCCTTAGGAGGTTGCTGAAGACGCGGCTGGTGGCGAGGACGAAAGAGATCGCGGCTCTCCGCCACAACGCGCTCGTCGAAGCGCTTCGCGACCTCTTCAAGCTTCCCGAGGAATTGCCCGAAGAAGTGCGTGTGTGCGGCCTCGTCGTCGATCCCTCCGGAGGGAAAATGGGGGACTTCGATCCTCATGTCGTCCCCGACAGCGTTCGCGCGGCGGACCAGCTCATGAAGCATGAGCTGGCGCTGGCGCGTCATGGCCCGGCCGTGCTGCGCGGTGTCTCGCGCCTGCTCCGCGAGGTTCGCGGCCAGCCCCACCTGCTGCTGGAGGTCGCTCAGGTCCTCCTTCAGGGCGGCAATCTCCTTCTCCGCGCGAGTTTGCGCCTCCTTGGCGCGCTGGAGGCGGGAGGTCATCTCCTTCTCCTGCTTCTGAAGCCCTTCGACCTGGTGCAGGAGCTCGTTGCGTTTTGTCGTGAAACGCTCCTCCTGCATCGTGGCCTTGGCGTCATAATCGTCGGCGAGGCTTTGGCGGATGCGCTCGACCCTGGCGTCGGCCTCCTCCTGGACCCTTTTCTGCTTCAGCGCGAAGTCAGTGTTGTCCTTGTCGTGACGCTCCTTGTGGGTGGCCTCGCTCCTGGCCACCGAGTTCTCCCGCTCCTGCAGCTGCCCCTCGCGGGTGGCCTGGGATCCCTCCAGTAGGTGGACCTGCTCCTCGCGCTGGTTCAGCTCCTTCTCCCGGAGGGAAAGCTCTTCCTCGCGCCGCTTCAGCTCGGCCTCGCGAGGCGCCAGCTGCCCCTCGCGGGCGTCTAGCAGCTCGCGGAGCTCCTTCAGGCTGGCCCTTGCGGACTCAGACTCGGCGGTGAATTTTTGCTCGGCGGCCGCTAGCTCCTAGTGCTTGGAGTTGGTCTCCGCCTCCAGCGTCTCCCGGGCGGCGTCCAACTGGTCCATGACCTCCGCCGCCTCCCGCTTGACGCTATCGCGGGTCTCCTTGGCGAAGCGGATCGCCTCCTCGCGCGCCGCCTGGGCCGACGCGTCCTGCCGCCGGCACATCTCAACCCTCTCGTGGAGGAGGGCCCAGGCGTCAGCCAGCCTTGCTCGCTCCTCCTTCCGGGCGTTTTCTTCCTCTGCGTACTGCACCTCCAGCTCGTCAAGCGCCTGCCGCGCTTGGCCGAAGACAACCCTGCGGCGTGCCGCGCGAGGGCGCGGCTCCTGCAGCGCCAAGGTCCCCGTGTCGTCGCGGGGCGCAGAGGCCTCGACGCTCATCGAGGCGCCCGGGGCATCTTGCCTCGGGCTCACGGCCGCTTCCAGCGTGGCCTGGGGGATGGTGCGGGCGCCTTCCCCGCTGACCACATCGAGAACCCTCTGGGGGCTGGGCGTCCTCTCGCCCCTGGTCCCGGCGTCCGTGGGCTCCAGGGGCAGCTCCACCTCCTGCTCTTCAGGGGCGCTCCCCGCCCCCTCCATGGTGGCCGCGTCCGCCGGGGCCTCGGGCGCGTCTGCCCTCCTTGTGGGAGCCTCCTCCGCCTCTGGAGGCGGCTCCATGACGATCTCTTCGTCCACCGCTTCCTCTTCCTCGCGGTGCTCGGCCGCAGGAGGAGTAGCAGCCCAAGTTGGCGGCGGCGTCGCCACCTCAACCACCTCCTCCGCGCGGTGCTCAAACGCGGGGGGAGAAGCAGCCCTAGCTGGAGGCGACAACGCCTCTTCGACCACCACCACCTCCGCGCGGTGCTCACCCGCGGGAGGAACGGCCTCTACCTGCGGCTCGTCAGCCGCCTGCTGCGGCTCGTCAGCTGCCTACTGCGGCTCTTCGGCCGCCTGCTGCGGCTCATCGGCCACAGGCATCCCCTCGGCGGCGCTGGCGGTCTCCCCAAGCTTACGGAGACGCCGCCTCTTCGGCGCCGCGGGTACACTAAAGAAACACAAACAAGCAAAGACCCTTCAGGAGGGGATTCTCAGAAGCAAAATGCTGAAAGAAAAGAAAAAGGACCAAGACTTACTCATCGGCCGCCCTCCACACCCTCTTCTTCCCCTTGGGTGGCTGGAGGGTGCTCGCTCCGGCCTCTTCGAGAGGCGCTGCTGCCTCCTCGTGAGGAGCATCCCTCGTGTCGGCCCCGGCGTCCCTGTCATGGAGGAGCTTGGAGCGGGGCTCGCAGCGCCCTCCCGTGCCGCCTCTCCTCTCCTCCGCGGTGCGCCGAACCATGCGGAAGGCGTCCTCATCGCTGCCGGAGGAGATCACTTCGACGTCTTCACCAGCCGGTGCGCTCTTTGAGGAGCCCGCGTCACCTCCTGAGGGATTGGCGCCTCTCGAGGCCCCTTCCTCGCCGGAGGGGTTAACGTTTCTCGAAGCCCCATCCTCGCCGGAGGGGTCAGCACCCCTCGGGGCCGCTTCCTCGCCAGAGTCTTCTCCTTCATCCGGCTCCGGCGACTCGTCCATGTACTCTGGCTCCGCCGCCCACGGGTTGGTGCGGGGCCCGCGGTGCCCCGCGGGCACGATGCCCCACTCGTCGAACACCGGCACGCGCCTGCGGTGTTCTTCCACACTCTCCATAACAAAGTTGAAGAGCATCTTGGCCTCCTCGGTGGCGGGCGACGGGATGTCCTTCGTGGCGAAGAGGATCCCCATGATCGGGTACAGCACCTCCCGCGCGAGGTTGTCCACGCACAGGCGCATCCTGTCCTCCTTGCCGGTGTACCGCCACACCGGCTCCGAATGCTGCTGGAGAGGCGCGATGCGGCGCCTCGTGAAGTCCTTGGCCACCATCTGGCTGGTGAGCCCGCCAACGCGAAGCCTCCATATGCACTCGTACACCGCCTCAAGCTTGGGGCCCTCGAAGTCTGCGCTCGTCCAGCGCGCCCACTTCCTCGGCGGCGCCTCGGGCACCTCCAGGAGAGGGTTGGTCCCCTTGGTGTCGACAAAGAGCCACCTCTCGCGGAACTTCTCCACCTTCTTCGTCACCTTGGTGATGGCGTTCTCGCCACTCCAGGCAATGGGAATGTAGACCTCGCTCCTGGCGTCGGCGATGCGGAATGACACGCATCCGAGCCGCTCATCCTGCGCGGTGCTCCGGAGGGAGTAGAAGCTGCGAAAAAGCGCTACCGAGGGGCGAATGCCGACGTAGGCCTCGCAGAGGTAGGCGAAGATGGCGAGAATAAGGATGGAGTTGGGGTTGAGATGAAGAAGCTGGATCTGGTACGTCTCCAGGATCGCGAAGAGGAAGTCGGAGAAGGGAGGAACAAGGCCGGCGTAGAGAGTATGGAGGAAAATGGGGTAGTACCCCTCGGGAAGCCTGCTGCCGGTCGGCCTCATCTCGGTGACGCCATGCTCGTTGGTGTTCGAGGCCGTCAGGTAGCGCACCTTCGCAATCACCGCCGCGTTGGCGCGTGACGGCGGCAGCGCCGCCGCCGCAGACGTGCCAGTCTGCATCGCGGCCTTGCCCTTCTGGCCGTCGGTTGCCCTCTTGGGAGCCATGGCCGCTGGAAGGAAGCTTGAAGACGAAGACCTCGGAAGCGACGAGCTCTGGGAGGAAGAAGAGGTTTGGAAGAAAAGGGCGGCGGAGTAATGGGAGAAGTGACGGGCGCAGTCTACGCGCCAGGCTTTATTGACCGGTTGCCCCGGACGTGGCGGGCCCCACCGGGTTGCCCATTGAAGCCGAGGAGATCGTGGCCACGACGCAACCGTAGCGCTCCACGTGTCACGGCCCAGGCAGGCGTCTTTGGGCCCTCGACGCTTCGCCTGCGTCCATGGCCTTCGGCGTGCCCATCGTGGGCCCGGGGGCTACAGTCGGCACAGTGGAAACCAGGGTACCACGGGCCGGCCTGCCAGGGCCCACAGGATTCTTCAGGCATTTTCACTAAGGACCAGGCTCTCCAAGCCTGGCAAGCCTCGCGAGGGTTTTTTCCTCGTGAGGGATCTTTTCTCCTCGTCGAGGGTTCTCTCCCTTGGCGAGGGACCACTTCTCGACAAGGCGTCTCCGACGCCACCCACAATTCTGCTAAGGACCAAGCCGAAGGGCTCGGCGAGGCTTTTTGCCTCGCGAGGCTCCTTCCTCGCGAAGCCATCTCTGCCTCCGCGGCAGAGCGCACATGGGCTCTGCACCATGTGCAGAGTGACGCGCGTGCCTACGCGCGATGACGACGACGCCGCAGTTGCCACTTCCATGTATAAAGCAGTCAACAAAGCGGCTTCAAGCAAAGCGGACAATGAGTATTGCCTCTTTGGCGATAAGGGGACCGTCTGCAGCTACGCTCCAAGGACGACGTCACCGTGGGTCACATCCCACCTCATCAAGCGCCAGCCCACCGTCCGGTTGGCCGGTGGCTTTTCCAGCTTTGGTAGCGTCGCCCCTGCCATGGACCGCGTCCATGGACTCCACCTTTATCGTGCACCCTGCTCCTTCCCTCGCCGCCATGTGGTAACCCTTCCCGCCCAAATGTTTGGGCAGAAGAGGTCCAAGACGCCTATAAAAGGAGGGGGAGCACGCCCAAGAAAAGGGTTCGATCTTCGGTTGGTGCAGCTCTAGTAGACCCTAACCCTAGATCTAAAGACTAGCAAGTAGCCATTGTTAGCCACCTCGAGCTCTCCAAGCTCTCCTTGTACTGTGAACCTCTCCAAGCAGTGCAATACACCATAGCAGGACGTAGGGGTTTTACCTCCCAAAGAGAGACCTGAACCTGGGTAAGATCTTGTGTCCATCTCTGCAGTGTCGTCCGCAGCGAGTCCAACGAGCACTGTCGCCGGAGCACGTTGTGGATTGTTTGACTCCGTGTTCAGCCCCTTACACGATACCTTGGAGACACCCCCAGTTCCTGGGAACATTCTCCGACAGAGGGAGCAGGTGGCATCGAGAAGGCCTCCTTAATCCTCCAGGGAGCAGGTGGCGCGGCGGCTCGGCCGGCAGAGCGGCATGGCGCCAGGGAGCCCTGGTGCCATAGTGAGAGAGGGAGAAGAAGAGAGAGGCTGACAGGGGGGCCCCTGTCAGATTTTTAAACTTTTGCAGATTTTCCCTTTTCTGATTTTTAAGGCAGCAGGGTTTAGCTATTTAATTGAGCTATTTAAGCAAATTTAGAAAATCTAGAAAAATTCATGTAGGCTCCCTATATCCTGAGGAAACTCCACAGAAATTGTTGCCCCAAAATAAAATGTTTAGATCCAGATTTGTTCATAGTTTGCATTATGATCATTTTGATGAATTACAAAAATGTGTTTAATTGAAGAACTTAATTATTTCCAAAAATAGTGAAATTAATCATGGAGGCTCCTAGTATGAAAATAAAGCTCCCCATGATTTTATTTTGAATTTCTGAAAAATTTTAACTTGGGTTCGAAATTAGAATTCAATTGAACCAATCTTGGGTTCTCATATTCATTTCTTATTTGACAATTTTTGGAAATTGAGAATTGGTTATAAAAAGCAAACTTGGAACTTCCTGAACAATTTGGAAGTTCATTTAGTTTGTTGCCAAGTTGGGCATTGCATTTGGGTTGGAGGTTTTGGGAAGGTTGGGCTTCCCCATGTTATATGTGTTTCCAATTGTGGATTGTTAGGAGACAATTCATGCCATGATGCAAATATGATAAGGAAAAAGTGGAAAAATTATTCGTATTTTTCATTACAAAGCTGGGGCTATTACAATTCAACCCCCCTTACAGGAATCTCGTCCCGAGATTCTAGGCTTGAGTGAAGAAGGTGGGATATTCCTGCCGAAGACTAGTTTCTCGCTCCCAAGTCGCTTCTTCTTCGGAATGGTTGGACCATTGAATTTTGAGGAACTTGATGGTCTTGTTGCGGGTTTTCCTCTCCGCTTCATCCAAGATGCGGATAGGATGCTCGCGATTGGTTAAGTCCTCTTGGATATCCAACACCTCATGATCAACCCCACGGATTGGATTTTTGAAGCAACGCCGGAGTTGGGAGACAAGGAACACATCATGTACATCCGGGAAGTTGGAGGGTAACTCAAGTTGATAGGAGAGATCTCCTCACTTGGCTAGGACGGTGAAAGGGCCAACATAGCAAGGTGCCAATTTGCCCTTGATTCCGAAGCGACGAACGCCTCGGAGTGGAGAGACTCGAAGATAGGCTTTATCACCAATTTCGTAGTGAACCTCTTGATGATGCTTGTCATAGTAGCTTTTCTACTGGGATTGAGCAGCCTTGAGATTATCCCGAATGACGCGGACTTTCTCTTCGGCTTCATTTATCACATCAGGACCGAAGAGTGGCCTCTCTCCGGTTTCAGACCAATTTAGAGGAGTCCGGCATTTTCTCCCATAAAGAACCTCAAAGGGAGCCATTTGCAAACTGGCTTGGTAGCTATTGTTGTAGGAGAACTCGGCGAGGGGGAGATATTTTTCCCAACCCTTACCGAAGGAGATGACACAGGCCTGAAGCATGTCCTCAAGAACTTGGTTCACCCTTTCAGTCTGACCGTCAGTTTGAGGATGATAAGCTATGCTGAAGTTGAGGCGGGTTCCCATAGCATTTTAGAAAGCCTGCCAGAATCTGGATACGAATAGGCTCCCACGGTCTGAGATGATCCTCAGTGGAACACCATGGAGAGGGACAACGCGAGGAACATACAACTCAGCCAATTGCTTTGCATCCATGTCTTCACGAACGGGAAGGAAATGGGCTACCTTGGATAGGCGGTCAATGACGACCCAGATGGCATTATTGCCATTTTGTGATCTTGGAAAGCCGGTGATGAAATCCATACCCACTTCATCCCATTTCCACTCGGGAATGGCTATGGGGTGAAGGGTACCAGCTGGCCTTTGATGTTCAGCCTTTACTCGGCGACAGACCTCGCATTCAGCAACATATTTGGCAATTTCCCGCTTCATGCGAGTCCACCAGAATTTGGGATGGAGGTCTTGGTACATTTTGGTGCTACCAGGATGGATGGATATGGGAGATTCATGGGCTTCTTAGAGTATCAACCCCTTGGTATTTCCCTTCTTGGGAACCACAAGATGGTTCCCAAAATAGACAACACCAGAATCATCAACGGAGAAACACTTGGCCTTCCCGCTTGCAATATTCTTTTTGATTTTGCGGATGCCAGCATCATGTTGCTGGGCGGCCTTGATTTCATCCTCAAGAGTGGATTTGATCTCGAGGTTAACTAGATACCCGGAGGGAACAATCTCCAAATTTAACCGAGCAAATTCCTCGTGGAGAGCAGGTTGGGCCTTTTCCACCATCATGGTGTTGCAATAGGCCTTGCGGCTCAGAGCATCGGCCACAACATTGGCCTTGCCGGGCTGATAGTTGAGAGTCACGTCATAGTCATTGATCAATTCCAACCATCTTGTCTGTCTCAGGTTCAGATCCGACTGGGTGAAGAGATACTTCAGACTTTGATGATCAGAATAGATCTCGCAACGGTTGCCCAACAGATAGGGCCTCCATTGCTTCAGAGCATGTACCACGGCTGCAAGCTCTAGATCATGAGTTGGATAGTTTTGCTCATGAGGTTTGAGTTGACGAGAGGCATAGGTGACAACATGGCCTTCTTGCATCAAAACACAGCCCAAGCCTTGGAGTGATGCATCACAATATACGACAAAGTCTTTGTCGGTGTCAGGAAGGACAAGCACCGGTGTGGTAGTGAGCTTGACCTTGAGAGTTTGGAAGCTCTCTTCAGCTTTGTCTGACCACACAAACTGTTTGTTTTTCTTGAGGAGGTCAGTCAGTGCCTTGGCTATTTTGGAAAAGCCCTCGATGAATCGGTGGTAATAACCCGCCAATCCAAGGAAGCTTCGGATTGACGGACTTGGGAGTTGGCAAATCCAGGATTGCATGAATCTTGTCAGGTATCACCGCTACTCCAGCAGCTGACACCACATGACCGAGAAATATGAGCTCCTTTAACCAAAATTCACACTTGGAGAACTTGGCATAGAGTCGGTGATCTCGAAGCTTGGTCAAGACAAGTCGAAGATGCTCAGCATGCTCCTCTTCGGTTTTGGAGTAGACAAGAATGTCATCGATGTAAATAATGACGAACTTGTCGAGGTACTCATGGAAAATGGAGTTCATCAGCCTCATGAATGTGGCCGGAGCATTGGTGAGGCAAAAGGACATGACGGTGTATTCATACAGGCCATAGCGAGTGGTGAAAGCCGTCTTCGGAATATCCTCCTTTCTGATTTTTATCTGATGGTAGCCTGACCTCAGATCCATCTTGGAGAATACCGTTGCACCAGCTAGCTGATCGAATAGTCAGTTATTCGAGGAATGGGATACTTGTTCTTGATGGTCACCGCATTCAAAGGGCGGTAATCAACAACCAGCCGAGGAACATTGGTATCCCTCTTCTTGACAAAGATGATCGGACAGCCCCAAGGTGAGCTACTCGGCCGGATGAATTATTTTTCTAGCAGCTCATCAAGTTGCCTCTTTAGTTCAGTTAGCTCTTCCACTGGCATGCGGTAGGGCCTTTCGGAAATAGGGCGGTTCCTAGAACCAATTCAATGACAAACTCCACACTTCGATCAGGTGGCATGCCAGGCAATTCTTCGGGAAAGACGTCGGGGAATTCACACACCACATTCACCTCATGCATTTCAGGCGGGGTGGTTCCTTCCAGAAAGTATAAGCTGATCTCCGGAGAGAGAGGAGTGGCTGCGGACGGAGTTGCAGAAGTTGGGGACCAGTAACGCACTTCCCCATAGCTTGGGTGGATCACTGTGACAGTCTTGGCAGCACAGTCCAGGTTGGCCTGATACTTGACTAACCATTCCATGCCCAGAATAACATCCAGACCCTCTAACTTCAGGGCTATCAACTGGAACGGAAAAGGTATTGAACCTATTGAAATCTGAACCTCAGGAGCTATCCAATTTGTGTGCCAACTAGAGCCGGGGGTCTTGACCACTAGCGGGGAGTCCATATTTGCAAATGGTATTTGATGGTTGTGTGCATATGATACGGATATGAATGAATGCGATGCTCCAGAATCAAATAAGACTGAAGCTGGATATGCATTGATTCGAAGCGTACCCATAAGAACTCCGGGGTCCTCTTCGACTCCTTCAGCCGAGACGTGGTTCAGGTGACAACGGCTGACGGTCATGGCCTTGGCGGCTGGGGTAGAGGGAGCCGGTGCAGGTGCTGCGGTAGTCGGTGCCTTCTGGGGACACTCCCTGGAGTAGTGCCCCGGCTGGCCACAAGCGAAGCAAGTGAGCCTCGGTGGTGGTGGAGGCAGCTGAGGGCGGAAACCACTCCCAGCCGCACCCAAGGTGGAAGTAGCTGGGCGAGGCGGAGGTGGCCTGAACCCTGAAGGCCTCGGCGCGAAGGGAGCACGAGGCACAGCGCTGAAGGGCACAAAGACCCTGCTCTTCTTGCCCTCAGAGGAAGAGGAGCTCTGGTTGTCGGTGGGAGCTGGCCTCTTGGAAGCCTCCAGATCCTTCCTACCCTGCTCCATAGTGAGAGCCTGGTTGTACAGCTCCTGGTAGGACTGGAACTTGAAGGGTAGGAGCTCATATCGGAGGCGAGGGGCGAGCCCCTTGCGGAAGAGGTATTGCTTGTCCTCGTCGTTGGTCACGTCCCGAGGGGCGTAACGGGAGAGGTGGTTGAATTCTCGCCCATAAGCTTGGACGTCCATGCATCCCTGGGTTAGATCCAGGAACTCCCTCCTCTTGAGGTCCATGATGGGCTTGGGGATGTACGCCGCATGAAAGGCGGCGCGGAACTCCACCCAGGTGAAGGCATGGCCAGCGTCGAACATCGACACGTGGCTCTCCCACCAGGAGCCGACGGCTCCATTCAGCAGGTAGGTGGCGAAGTTGACTTGTTCCGCCACCGGGACGTGCAGAGCGGCAAACTTGCGCTCGAGAGCCCGGAGCCAATCATCTGCATCCAGGGGCTCCTTGGCTTCAGTGAATGTGGGAGGTTGGGACCGCAAAAACTCGGTGAGAGTGTTGCAGTCGTTGTTCCTCCTGGCCCCTTGCTACACCAGCTGCTCGAGCAGACGCTCATTTCACAGCCGATTCTCCTCGATGGCCATCAGGACCTCCGCCATTGAGGGTGGCGGCGGTGCATCAGGGTCACCGGGGTTACCACGACGGGTGGGAGCCATTCTGAAGAGTTGGAACAAGGACATAGTTAGTAATCAACTCTGAACAATTAGGATAGATCATTTGAGTCCTTGCAGATATGGAGAATTAGATAGCTCAAGCACAAAACAGATTTAGCCAACCACGGTGACATCACGTCATCGTGGCGATATCAAACGGATACAACGGACTCGAGACATAACTGGACGGTACGAACCCAAACCCCGAGAACCTAAACTAGACACCAAGCTTAAAACAAATAGAGATAAGAATCAGAGTAGAGCGAGTTGGATGAGGAGTAAAAGAATCCTAAGAAGGTTTTCACAACTCATTTTTAGGTTATAAATAATTTTCAACTAGACTCGACATCGACCAATAGAAAGGTTTTCCTACAGGCAGTCCTGCTCTGATACCAACTTGTAGCGCCCCGACCCCAGAACTATACAGTGAAGCTTTGTGTAACCGGTCATGCTACACAATCGAAGGTTACTGGGTTTACCAATCCCAGGCCAAAACCTTTGGCAGGTGTGCTCAGAATGGATCATCGGCACACAACACTTCGATCATGCCATAAGCTCAGACATAGCTACCATGTATAGTTAAGAGATCAAGACTTGTGGAACAACTGCCACATCACAGAATCTACGACACAAAGATTCATATAGCAACTCATATATGAGAAAGATACAAATTACACACAAAAGGGATCACAGATCCATCAGTACATCAAGCGGAAGCGAAGTAGTGTTGTCTAGTACAACAAGATGCAAATATGGCCTAAGAGGCCTACAAATAAACATAAACCCCAGCCAGCTTGTTCCACGGTCCCAAGCTGCCAACTGGGAACCCCGGACTACTAGTCGACGTCCACGAAGAAACCACCTAGCTGCTCGGTGTCGTCCTCCTCTGAAACAAAGTATAAAGGCAGCAAAGAGAGACTGAGTACGACGTACTCGCAAGTTTAGTAGGGCGATATAGGCCCAATACTGACGGAAGCTCTAAAGCTGTATAAGTAGTTGTTTTGCATAAAGCTAGTTTTCATTAATAAAAACTTAAATGACACAAGGCATCATCTACTCAGAGTATTTTTCTTAAAGGGGATAAGAGAGTAAACTTTTCATCTTCGGTTCTCGGCGAACCAACTTGTAGCCAAAACCACACATCTCCACCAAAGGCACTCCCTCGAATCACCCTCGAGGAAATGAACCTTTTATCACACGTTGTAATGCAACCTTTCGCTGCCAACTTTTAATTAAGGTTAAGGTTCTCTATGATCTCGTAATCCGTTCCCAAGGCGTCCATAACCGCGGACACGGCTTTTCGAAAAGATTTACCCTGCAGGGGTGTACTAATTTACCCACCGGTACCGTCCGGCTCACCTGATTGGTCCTCACCCGGGGAAGGCCGGCGAGTGGGCGCGGTTAAACCTTTACCTCGCGTGAGACTATCCAAGAGTCATATGTGGCGACAGGGCAAGTTTACCCAGCCTATTTCAGCCCCTGCCCCCATCGCCGTGCCCTAAACACAAATCCTCATCAACATTTTCTTTTCCACTCACACACAAATGGAAATTCGAACTAGAGGACCCTTGGATACGCCCGCACAAGTTATTCAGTTAAAGGGGATTCCATATGTCCCCACCAATGGCAGCACGCTCAAACCTTGGTTCTAGAGACAAGAACTCGCACTTAGGGGCAAGAGTGAGGCAAAACACCATCCCCGATGGCAACTCACCCAAGCCTATTAAGCAAATTAATTAAATACCAACAACAACCACTATGCCCGAACATTCCATCATCATTCATCAATATGGAATTTAATCAACGGACATAAATAGATAAACGACTAAGCATGGCTAAGCATAGCTAGGCATATATCAACAAATATATTTTGTACCCGGCCAACACATCATACCTATGGTTCATAGGAGGGGAAACATGTATTGGTTCGGGGAAAAACATGCATTCATAGGATACTCTAGATCTTGATCAAAAGTGACTTTGGAATCGCATGCAATATTATGGTGGATAAAATAAGTTTATAAAACAAACGTATTCTAGATGCCAAGAAGGTTAGGTTATCTCTTGCCTTGCTGCCGGGGCGTGTAGTACGGCTCGTCGGGGTAGCTAGAGGGACCCTCGACTCCGGAATCTATTGATACCCAAAATAATACAAAAGAAAAAATAAATCACACGAACACAAAGTGCAATGCTCAATCACATGATGACATGTCAAATTGATGCAAAGATACCATCATATAAATTAAATAGCAAAATTAAATGGGGAGCCAAATAATTAGTGCAATTATTTGGAAACAACCCCATATTTAACTTAATGACTACATTATGTATAAATTATTATATTATTAGATAAATGGCTCAAACATGCATGATCATGATATGATTGGATAGGGTTTGTTCTTCCGATCATTTTGGTACCTCATTTGTGAATTTCCAATTATCGATGAATAAAAAGTGAATTAAATGACTATTTGAATTTAATTCGTTTAATCATTTAAAGAATAACATCAAATAAATAATTGTGATCATGATGTGATTTTAGCATGGTTTGATAGCATTTGAAGTGCTGATCACATTGATATTTTATTCACAAATTTTGGTTAATTATTTAACAAGTTATGATTTTCCCAATTTTGGTATTGTTTAAACCATTTTAGGAATTCCTAAATAAACAGCAAGAATATAATTTCAAAAGAATGTTACAATGATTCCATCTTGTAGAGTTTGTTTTCCTGAACATTTTGAAATTTGATTTGTCGAATTTGAAGCATTATACAAATAGTTATCAATTATTTAAAAAAATTTTGTCTCTAAAAAGGGAAAAACATTCCTGACAGGCCGGCCTTGTGCCGGCCAGGCCGGGCTGCAGGCCGGGGAGTGGCCCGAAGCCTCCGGCCTTTGGCCGGCCCAGGCTGGGCGCGCGAGGCCGGGTGGGTGGCCGAGGCTACCGGCCAGTGGCCGCCCCAAGCCGAGCGCGAGGCCGGGTCCAGGCCGGGCAAGCGGGGCACGCTCGCGGCGGCACCCGACGGAGAATCGGCCGGCGACGACCAGGTTTCGGCGGCGCTACGCGTGTGGGCAAAACGTGTGCCGGGTGGGGGCGGTAGTCGTGCGAGTTCTTGTAGGTGGAGGGGAGGCGCAGGGCGACGTGCGCGTGTGTGACAGGCCACGGCCATAGCGGACGGCCGGGCGGATGCTCGCACGATGGCGAGGTTGCAGAGCAGGAGGAGGAGGGGGAAAGTGTCCATACGGACGGCGTTCTCACCTCAGGCGTCTGGGTGCACTCGGAGTGGCGGAGGAGGGCTGAGGCGGCCGGAATTTGTCGCGGATGATGGCGGCGAATGGCGGACGGAAATGGGAGTCGAGCTCAAATAGCTCGAGACCGGGCCTCCCAGCATGCGGGCGACGGCGGGGAAGCTAGAGGGCGACATGGCGGTCCTTTTCCCCGCTTCGATTCACTAGGGGAAGCGGCGGTCGACGGCGGACCTCAGTGGCCGACAGCGGCGACGACGGCGGAGAATCTAGGGTTAGGGTTCGCGCGAGGAGGGGAACGGGGAGGAGGGGTCGAGCAAGGGAGCAGGTGGCGTCGAGAAGGCCTCCTTAATCCTCCAGGGAGCAGGTGGCACGGCGGCTCGGCCGGCAGAGCGGCATGGCGCCAGGGAGCCCTGGCGCCACAGTGAGAGAGGGAGAAGAAGAGAGAGGCTGACAGGGGGGGCCCCTGTCAGATTTTTAAAGTTTTGCAGATTTTCCCTTTTCTGATTTTTAAGGCAGCAGGGTTTAGCTATTTAATTGAGCTATTTAAGCAAATTTAGAAAATCTGGGAAAATTCATGTGGGCTCCCTATATCCTGCGGAAACTCCACAAAAATTGTTGCCCCAAAATAAAATGTTTAGATCCAGATTTGTTCATAGTTTGCATTATGATCATTTTGATGAATTACAAAAATGTGTTTAATTGAAGCACTTAATTATTTCCAAAAATAGTGAAATTAATCATGGAGGCTCCTAGTATGAAAATGAAGCTCCCCATGATTTTAGTTTGAATTTTTGGAAAATTTTAACTTGGGTTCGAAATTAGAATTGAATTGAACCAATCTTGGGTTCTCATATTCATTTCTTATTTGACAATTTTTGGAAATTGAGAATTGGTTATAAAAAGCAAACTTGGAACTTCCTGAACAATTTGGAAGTTCATTTAGTTTGTTGCCAAGTTGGGCATTTCATTTGGGTTGGAGGTTTTGGGAAGTTTGGGCTTCCCCATGTTATATGTGTTTCCAATTGTGGATTGTTAGGAGAAACAAGTTTCAATTCATTCCATGATGCAAACATGATAAGGAAAAAGTGGAAAAATTATTCGTATTTTCATTACAAAGCTGGGGCTGTTACAATATGGGTTGGTGAAATGGAGTTGACAAACAAACAAAGGCTCGTATTCATATAGGCGTTTCAGGCATTTGTTGGGCAATTTGGAATTGCAGAAATAATCTTATTTTTAACAGAGCACGGAATTTTCATGTTATACAGTTTATTGATACGTGTCAAACGTATATATAATTTTTTATCGGGCCATGCTTGATTCCCATCATTATTACATGTTTATGCTACATTATTATATCATTTTGAGGCATTTTATTGGACTAACCTATTGACAAGATTCCTAGTGCCAGTTCCCTGTTTTTGTGCTGTTTTTGTTGCAGAAAGTTACTTCTGGAAATATTCTCGGAATTGGACGAAAATTTATGACGATTTTTTATTGAAGAAATGAAGACCGGATCCAGAAGGGTGACTCCAGGGGACCCACACAGGCCAGGGGCGGCCCCCTGCCGCGGCCTAGGGCCCACCCGCGGGTGGGACCCGCCCCTGCCCTGTGGGGCACCCCTTGGTCACCTCCGACGCCTATAAAATCATCCCCGACGAAAAAACCCTAACCCCCTGAAGGATTTTCCCAAATACGATATAGAGCTCCGCTGCCATCACCGTCAAGTTTCGGTGGTCAGATTGCCTGTTTCGGCACCCTGCCGGGACGGGGATTGGCCCCCGGAGCTATCTTCGCCGCCACCGCTGCCTCCGGGATGAGTTGTGAGTAGTTCCTCCAAGGACTACGGGTTTGTAGCAGTAGCTAGATGGTACTCTCTCCCCCTTGTTGTTCAATACCATGTTCTCGTGAGCTGCCCTACATGATCGAGATCAATCCGATGTAATATGCGTTGTGCTTGTTGGGATCCGATGGATTGGCACGTTATGATCAGATTATTTATGTTTATGAATTGTTCTTGCTGCAATGTTGTTATGCTTAATGCTTGTCACTAGTGCACGAGTGGCATGATCTTAGATTTGGGCACGTTATGTATGCATGAATATAATTGATGCTTAGATCGTATCTACAAGTTGTATGCACCTATTATTAGTCCGGAACCGGAGACCTCGAGTGACAGAAACGGGGACATCGATGGGAATGGTTAGTAACTTGAGGATTACATGTGTTCATTGTGTGTTAATGCTTTGCTCCGGTGTTCTATTAAAAGGAACACCTTAATTGCCATTTGTTCCTTAATTGGCTCGGCTGAAACCGAATGGCAGGACAAAAGATGTTGTGCGAATTCTCATTGCGCGTGGTTACAACTATATATGGAATACATGCCTACGTATGATTGATAAACTGAATGCTTTGTCATAATTAATTAATTAGTGCGATTCTGTCAATTGCCCAACTGTAATTTGTTCACCCAATGCATGATTATTTGCTTAGGAGAGCCCCCACTAGTGAAACTGTGAACCCCGCTCCATATTTCTCCATCATTGCTTTCGTGTTATGGTTACTATTGTTCTCAAATCACTGTTGCTTTCACCTCTCTCGTGTTACTTGTGCTTCTCTAGGTGTGGCTGAATTGACAACTCAGCTGCGAAGACCTCTAAGTATTCTTTGGCTCCCCTTGAGTCGAATCAATAAATTGGGTTATACTACCCGCGAAGACTATTGCGATCCCCTACACTTGTGGGTTATCAAGACTATTTTCTGGCGCCATTGCCGGGGATCTATAGCTCTACTTATTGGTTCACTTGGGAAGTACTCACTTTCTCTCTACTCTGTTTATTGTTATTGTTATCAATGGTTAACTTCTTTGAAACTAGATCTTATTGGCAAGGCGGGTTCACGGAGGAACAACGAGAATATTATAAGGAATATCGCTTATCACAAAAAGGGATACACTTATGGAAAATAATTAATACTCTGAACAATTATGCTAGAGACTTGTGCTTAAATTATGATATATCTTATTGTTGTGATGAGTCTAGTTGTAGCATGAATTTTAAACACCTTCCTTTTCAATGTGCTCGTAATGATAATGAAACCTTAGCATCTTATGCTAAGGGATCTTATGCTAAGGGATCTTATGCTAAGGGAAACTATGATTTTTATGATGTGGAACCTACTGAAGAATTTATTGCGTGGAAAGGTGCTTATGAAATTTATTCTTTGATTGAAAATGATGATGATGCTCCTTATAAATCTAAAAGTTTTTCTATACTTAATTATTGCATGGATAATTACAAAGATGAAAATTGCCATATTACTGAATATCTTAAAGGTTTATCTCCCCCAGAAGAAGAGACTAATGCCGTGCAGGAGCCTATGGAAGAAGAAATTGATGAAATTGGAAGCTCATTGGATGAAAACGAAGAGGAGAGTGACGAACAAGAGGAGGAGTAATGGAGTAGCTACCCATCTCTACCTTCTAATGAGAGTAACTCTCTAACTCATACATTATTTGATTGTCCTCCTTCCTTACAAAAGGAGGATGAATGGTATGACCCCATTGATTCATTTGAAACATCCCTTTTTGGTAAAAATGATCTTGTTATGTATGATAACCCGTGCTATATTGATAAATCTTATGATAATCCTTTATTTACTCCAACCATTGAGATGCATGATAATGAAGAGTTGTGCTTAGAAAGTCTATATCATAAAGCTCTTGATGATGGTCCTATATTACTTGATGATAAAGATTATAATGCTATTGAAAGTGGGTTTGATCCCACTATTTTTGAGATGGACCTAAATTATGTGCTTCTAGATCATGAAAATCCTGTTTTATGTGACAATTATATTGTTGAGTTTGTTCATGAAGCTACTGAAAATTATTATGAGAGAGGAAAATATGGTTGGAGGAGCTTTCATTTTAATAAAACACCTCTCTCTATGTTGCTATTGTTCTACCTTCCTATGCTAAAAGCTTTATGCTTCATTGATTTATTTTCTTACAAGATGCCTATGCATAGGAAGAGGGTTAGGCTTAAATGTATTTGATATTTGCTTCATGATGCTCTCTTGTGCGTTTCAATTCTTATTCTTATATGAGCATCATTGAAATTACTGGGCCTAGCTAAAAGGCTTTAAAGAAAAGCGCTATTGGGAGACAACCCATTTTATTTTTCTTTCAGTTTATTTTTGCTTTTCTTGAGTCATGGAGTTGTTGCCTCTGCAGAAAATTCATTGTATCTTTTTGTTTTGGTTTTTTGTGCCAAGTTTAGCCTCTAATGCATTGAAAGTGCGAGGTATTGTTTTGCTGTCCAGAAACAGATTTCTGCCCTTCACTGTTCGAAAATCCAGAAAATCCCTGAATTTTATCTTTTTCTGATATTTTTAGACAGCAAACCTGATACTTTTATCTATCTTTCATTAGTTTTGATTTTTCTGATTTGAGCTACAGAAGTGCCTCTTTAAATTCGATCTTTACAGACTATTCTGTTTTGACTGATTTCTGTCTTTATTTGCGTTGTCTCTTATACGAGCTTTCTTTGTGGTTTCTTTTCGTGGAAAGGCGTCACAAAGACTTTGTATACAGTAGCTAATGTTAAATTGAGTATTTGCAATTTTTCTTAATCGAGCTCAAGTGATTTTATTTAATGAGTACTAACCCCTCTAATCAGTTTATGAGAAGTTTTATGTGAAGAGAGTTTTTAAGTTTTGAACGACACAGTGATGTGAGAATGGAGAAAAGCTCAAGCTTGGGGATGCCCCCATGGAATCCCCCTGGAATATTTAAGAACATTCAAGCATCTAAGCTTGGGGATTCCCAAGGCATCCCCACTCTTCACCAACAACCATCAGGTCGTTTCGTTGAAACTACGTTTTTATCACTTTACATATTATGTGCTATGCTTGGAGCGTCTTTTTGCTTTCAGTTTTGTTTTGTTTGTTTGCTGGTCATATCCTTGTTGGATCCTAGCTTTATTTGTGTGGGAGAGAGACACGCTCCACTTTTTCCTGGAATACTCTTGTGCTTCACTTATAATTGGTTAAGTATTCTTAGCTATTGTTTGTTTTGCTAGTTAGCTTTTATCTTGTTTAGAGCTGCTAGTTTGTTGTAGTTAAACTCTCTTGTGCTTCAATTATTTGTTAGAGAGTTGAATTGGTTGCTTGGTTAATATGTTAGAACGGTAGAATGCCGAATATGGGTAATGGTATGATGAAAAACCTGCATAGTCTTGTAGATCACTAGTTGGATAATTTGATACTTATCAATTGTTTTGAGATATTAAGATGAATTCTTAAACTTGATGGTTATTTGAGTGGAAATTGATTAGTACAGAAATACAGTTAAAAGCTTGAAATTGTGTGGTGTTTCGTAGTTGTTAATTCATAAAGCTAATCTTTCCACCAAAAGAACTGTTTGGTCAACAAGGGAGACGGTATGGAGTGTTTATGGTTAAGATTGACTGATGTCCTATGTTACTATGTTACCGGTTAATGTTAGATGTTTGCTTTAAATACCTTCTTTGCTAAGCCAAAAAAAAACAAAAAAACAAAAGAAAATCGTACTGAGTGTATGGTTCACTCGTGCATCCAAATCCCAAAGCCGAACTATCTTTCCAGCTGAGTCCACCATATCTACCTATGCATGGTATTTCTTGTCATTTCAAGTAAATTTGTCATGTGTTATCTTTAAAAATTCAAAATACTCCTTTTTGTGCCTCTGTTTTTAAACTCATGAGGGAGCAGTGGAGAGCTAGATATAACTCGTGATGAGCAAGGTCATTTCCCCCCTTTCACCCGGTGTCAATGGTTTATGTCTTCACTTGAATCAACCCGAGAGCAGCTTAAGCAAAAATATAAATATAACTCACCATTCTCCTCCGCGCAATGAAAATCTAAGAAATCAGCTCTAAACATTGGACAGTGGTGAAACCAAGGAGAAAGAGGAGCGTACTCGCTCCTCTAAAAACCAGATGCTCTCACAAGTCTAAAAGCCTTGCTTGTTATGGGGGACTAGATAGCTTCTCTGTTGTGAAGTCGTTGACGAAAGCATGCATGCCGCAAAATTGTTTTACTTCTGTTTCATAAAAATAAAAAGCTCTAGCACATGACTAATCCCTGCTTCCCTCTGCGAAGGGCCTTTCTTTTACTTTTAATGTTGAGTCAGGTTTCCTCTTCCTTCTATCTCCACCAAAGCAAACATCTAGCATTGACCCTGGGTATCATTGATCATATTGCATCGTCAGATTAAACATGAATCTTCATATTGACTTTATCTATAAGATAAGCCGTTGGAAGTTGAAGCTTTTTGCTAATACTTACACCTTCCTTTGTGTTGATTCTCAAACACTTTTGTCGTGTAACCATTACCTTTGAGAATTAATCAAGTATGTGGATCACATTGCTTTCATGTCTTTAACATACTATTTATGAAAGTTTTTGCTTGAATGATTCAACTTGGTTATTTATTTCTTTCTTGCTATCAACTATAGGCAATTGTTTTGGATCACTTCATCTCAACGCATGTGCTTTTACATTACTATCTTGAACAAGATTATGTTGGTGGCATGTCAAGCTCAAAAATTATTTTGATTATCATTTACCTACTCGAGGACGAGCAGGAATTAAGCTTGGGGATGCTGATACGTGTCAAACGTATCTATAATTTTTTATCGTGCCATGCTTGATTCCTATCATTATTACATGTTTATGCTACATTATTATATCATTTTGAGCCATTTTATTGGACTAACATATTGACAAGATGCCCAGTGCCAGTTCCCTGTTTTTGTGCTGTTTTTTGTTGCAGAAAGTTACTTCTGGAAATATTCTCGGAATTGGACGAAAATTTACGACGATTTTTTATTGAAGAAATGAGAACCGGAGCCAGAAGGGCGACTCCAGGGGACCCACACAGGCCAGGGCGGCCCCCTGCCGCGGCCTAGGGCCCACCCGCGTGTGGGACCCACCTCTGCCCTGTGGGGCACCCCTCTGTCGCCTCCGACGCCTATAAAATCATCCCCGACGAAAAAACCCTAACCCCCCGAAGGATTTTCCCAAATACGATACAGAGCTCCGCCGCCATCGCCGACAAGTTTCGGGGGTCAGATTGCCTGTTCTGGCACCCTGCCGGGATGGGGATTGGCCCCCGGAGCTATCTTCGCCGCCACCGCTGCCTCCAGGATGAGTTGTGAGTAGTTCCCCCATGGACTACGGGTTTGTAGCAGTAGCTAGATGGTACTCTCTCCCCCTTGTTATTCAATACCATATTCTCGTGAGCTGCCCTACATGATCGAGATCAATCCGATGTAATATGCGTTGTGTTTGTTGGGATCCGATGGATTGGCACGTTATGATCAGATTATTTATGTTTATGAATTGTTGTTGGTGCAATGTTGTTATGCTTAATGCTTGTCACTAGTGCATGAGTGGCATGATCTTAGATTTGGGCGCGTTATGTTTGCATGAATATAATTGATGCTTAGATCGTATCTACAAGTTGTATGCACCTGTTATTAGTCCGGAACCGGAGACCTCGAGTGACAGAAACGGGGACATCGATGGGAATGGTTAGTAACTTGGGGATTACATGTGTTCATTTTGTGTTAATGCTTTGCTCCGGTGTTCTATTAAAAGGAACACCTTAATTGTCATTTGTTCCTTAATTGGTACGGCTGAAACCGGATGGCAGGACAAAAGATGTTGTGCGAATTCTCATTGTGAGTGGTTACAACTATATATGGAATACATGCCTACGTATGATTGATAAACTGAATGCTTTGTCATAATTAATTAATTAGTGTGATTCTGTTAATTGCCCAACTGTAATTTGTTCACCCAATGCATGATTACTTGTTTAGGAGAGCCGCCACTAGTGAAACTATGAACCCCGGTCCATATTTCTCCATCATTGCTTTCGTGTTACGGTTACTATTGTTCTCAAATCACTGTTGCTTTCACCTCTCTCGTGTTACTTGTGCTTCTCCAGGTGTGGCTGAATTGACAACTCGGCTGCGAAGACCTCTAAGTATTCTTTGGCTCCATTTGAGTCGAACCAATAAATTGGGTTATACTACCCGCGAAGACTGTTGCGATCCCCTACACTTGTGGGTTATCAGTTATCAATATGGCAGCTCATTGGATCCATCTTTGGGCTTTCCTTCTCCCGCCGGATCAGCGGGAACTTATGGCTACTGGATGTTCACGGCCCCCGATGGTCGCTCGGGATATCTTCAGCCGGGCTTCGTGGCAGCACATTAATCGCATTACGCATGTCTAGTTGCTATATGTTGATTTTTGTTTCATCCTTATGTGATCCATGATTTGTAAGAATTGATACTTCTGAATATATACTCTGCAATAAATGGTTGTGTGCATCGCTCGATGCAGAGGCTAGGCCGTTGGGGTTTCATCCCCATTTCGAAAAAAAAACATATAGGTTGGGTATTAGGTGTTCTGAAAGCCGAACACATGAGTTAGATTTGAAGAACGTGATTGAGTAGATTTTTATGTCGGGTTTGTCCGCCCCAACATGTGGGAGGAGGGGGGAATAGGGGGCCGCGGTTGTCGATGCTCTAATGAACCGTCACTTTTTGCATGTCAACATAGTGCCATGCTTCAGGTCACTACATCAGTATGAACAATGTCTGATCAACTAGTAACTCGTCTGACAATGTGACTACAATATAGGTGACGATGTATTTAGAAGAAGAAACACATGAACTGATCAAATACAATATTTTTCGGAACAACATACAGATGAATCATAGATAACACATTAGCCTTCTTCACTTCCATTTTTCTTCTTGTTGATTTGGTAAAGTGAGCACAAATATTACAACCCTATAACCACCTGCTGCTACAAAGACCGGCATTGACCTCTGTTGCTGAAATGGCACCCACACTACAGTGAAGAAAAACAGATGAAGAACGGGAAATTCGCATCGGCGCCCGGGCGCACCAGCTCCCGTTTTTCGGGAGCAAAAAAAAACTTATGAAAACTTTTCAAAAAAATGCGAAAAAAATCATGCACATATCCGACTATGTTCCGCACCATCGTGAAAAATTTCGCATCAAAATATCATCGTATGCGCCCTGGGGAAAAATGACAAAATTCTGACAAGACGATGGTGCGGAACATGGTCGGATACGTGCATGATTTTTTTCGCATTTTTTTGCAAAGTTTTTGATTTTTCAATTTTTTTTGAAAATCACCGGGAGCTGGTGTGCCCGAGCACAGAAACGGCGCTCTCATGAAGAACATGCTATAATTAGTTACGGTTTCATGGTGCGCCAGGAAGCAAAGTACACACCCACCGATGCCTCGAAGGATTCTTTTTACAACTCGAGGACCAGAGGTGGAGGCACAACTCCTTCTAAAACCGCACTTGATTGACACTGTCATCTACGGAGTAGCAACCTATACTCTAAGAGCCAACTGATCCTGCCACGAGATCTTCCTCTTCCCTGCTCGCACCGCCGGGTTCCGGACGTCCCAGAACGCCGCCGGCGTTTTAGCGTCACTCGAACCTGCGCCAACATCGCCCTCTAACAGGTACTTGTTCATCCTGTCAGCCCTAACAGACTCCTGGTAACCATGAAATTCCTCCGTCTCCTCGGAACTCTGAAAGAGCCAAACTCATCAGATGACATATCTAAAACAGACAGTGGCACTAATGAGCTCAGATTTCCGTAACTATCATTACCTGCTGACAGGCCTCGTTGAGGTCAATCACCGGAGATGCTCGCGGAGCAGGGCGTTGCCATTGCTGCTGCGCGGGTGGGGTTTTGCTTGAGCTCCCAATGGCCTGGACCGACCGATGGCGATCATCCGTCCGCGATGCAGGTCCTCCCATTGCAAGGTTCTTTACTTTATAAACAACTGTCTGAGAATGAATTTCGGACATGGATTTATACCTTGTACGCAAAAACCTGCAATACATACATAGGTTCAGATGTGAAACTGATGTTTGTCATCGAATGTGCAAATAGACATGTATTTGATTGATGGTTACTTGACTTCAGCCAAAAGCCTCTGCTTCCTCAGCTTCTCCATATGCAATCTGTTCCTCTTTGCTTCAGATTCCTGATTAAGTCAAAATAAGCTAATCATCAGACACCTGAGAGTTGGCTGAAACTAATCCAACAGACGGTTTTGCTGAAAATCCATGTATTTAGCCCGAAAAGACACGATCCATTGCTAAGGAGATGAATGGTGAGTTAATACGAACTAGTACGCCTCTCAGCATAACCACAAAAGTTTGAGATAAATAAGTTAAGAAGAAAACACCAGATCCATGAGGACCACCAACAAAATAACCCCAAGAAAACAAAGAACACAACAACTCCTAGGAAATACAACAGTAGAATCAGCAAGATCAGATCGAACACGAGAACAAAAAACAAGATGCAATCGAACACAAGAAAACGTCCCGAAACAAGATCAGATCGGGAAGCAGAAGAACAAGCCGAGTCCGAGAACCGACCTTGAGGAGGTCCTTGTAGTCCTGCAGGAGGCTCTGGTACCTGAGCCTCGCCCTGAACGCCTCTCCACCGCGGCCGGGTCCGGGCGCAGGAGGCAGCAGCCTAGGCGCCGTCGCCGCCGGCTGGGCCAAGACCACCTTGTTGGCCTTCTTCATGGCGGGGTCAAGTCACCGCGCCGCACCTCAGAACAACCAAGAAAGCCGGCGGATTGTGAAGAGAAGGAAGAGAAAGCGAGAGGAGACGGGACGGACTGGAGGAAGGCGATAATAATAAAGGTTGGAGGGGAAGAAGAGGAGGTGTGGGTGGAAGTTTCTTGCGCTTGCTCCGCCCCTCTCTCTCTCTCCTGCTGCTGCGCCGTGTGAAGGGAGCGGAGGGGACTGCTCTGACCCATGACATGAGGTGGTAGTGCCGAAAAACCCAAAAAGGCCCATGGTGAGGATGAGAGCAGGCACGCAATGAACACCAACAAGGCAGCAACTCGAGAGGGTCTCTCTCTAGACTCTAGTGATGGTGTGGTGGCGGCAGTAGTAGAGACTAGTAGAGATATAGAGAGAGAGAGGAGGAGGAGCAGCTGGTGGGTGATGGACGGAAGTAGTGGGGCGCTGTCTCTCCTTTCCCCTGCTTTGCCTCTGCAACCTGGATTCATCTGCTTCCACACATCTCCTCCCCCTCCTTCCGTCTCACGACGACGGAAGTCCGCTAGAGACTAGAGAGAGAAGACATCCCCAGTGCCAGCGCACTGCGTTTTTCCATGCTCTGCCTTGCCGTTTCTCTCTCTAGAAATGTCTTTGGTCACATATCCGTCCGTCCATCCATCTCTAGGTAAAGCGAGAATTTGAGAGTGGCTTCTCCCTCTCCTCTCCATTGATGGCTGGGCCGGTAGTATGACATTCCGGCTGCCTATCCTCTAGAGAGAGAAATGTGCGACCCGCTGTGGGTGAGCGGGATGGTGGCGCAGTAGTTGATAGATGCGTGGTGGTGGTGGTGCACGCATTGATATGGGTGCGTGCGTGGGGGCTCGGTAGGTGAGCAATGGCGTTTGACATTGTTGCTCTCCCAATTGAATACTGCTGCTTGCTGATGCTACGCAGCCAACTGCCCAAACTGCCCCCAGTGTCGTGATCATTCTCGTGCGCGCGCTACACACTTAGAGAGAAATGGAAGGAGTGAGCGAAAAATCACAATGGCACCCGAGCTATATGTAGCTCGGGATTTAAATAAAAAAAATCAAAATCTGCAATTTTTATATGTCAAACAATTCGTAAAAAAATTCTAGATGTAGGTAATGTTGAGATCTACAAGTGGGTAAATTTTCAATGCAAACTTCGAATTATTTCAGACTCTACAAAAATATCAAATTTGACAAAAAAATTCAAATGTTTGAATCTATATACTATTCACAAATCCAGATATGTAGATTTGTCATTTTTTGTCTAGACTAAACTATAACGAAATTTTCATTGATATTTTGCACAGCGGTAGATGTCTATATTTTCTACATCTAAGAAATTTTTTAGATTTTTTTTTGGAAATTTTAAATCTCTAATTTGATTTTTTTCAAAAACCGAGCTCCATGGAGCTCGGGTTCCAAAACGCCGCACTCCGGAGCGAGGGCCCCAGAAGGTGCATTAATTCAGTACGATGGTACAAATTACATAGAGGACCTTTAGAAAAAACAGAATAACAATCAAGTCCTCAACTTTTGGACATACGCCCCTACAACTAAAAATCAAAAAGCAATTAGGTCCTGAAACAACGATCTCGAGTCAAAGCCTCCAGTCGTTGCCAGCAACTCCGTGGTCGGGGACCACGCCACTTGGGGGTAGGCAACCAAAGAAGGTCGCACTTCTAGTGCTGAAGAGCCTCCCTTTTGACACACTGTCTGGGTGATACTACCTATAGCTGCTAAAAAGACTTATATTATGGAACAGAGCGAGTAGATGAGATGACGCAGCCAAAGGATCCAAAGATCGGTCTCGCACGTCAGAGCTCGGAACACCCTCCAACTAGCCATGAGAGTCGATGCCAGAGCCAAGGGCCAACAAAGCGGCGTCGAGGATGCGGTCAAAATTTACAGCAACCAAACTTCAGATCAAACCTGAGCACCACTCCTCGAACCTTCTCTTACATCTCCTTGATGGCTAGAAGAGAGAGTGGTAGGATCGGATCCCGGGGACCTACCCGACTTAAGAACGCAAGCTAATTGAAGGATGAGCTCTGGCTTGACTGGATCTCTGCCTCCGACCTCCATGGTTTTCGATGGAAAGGCCCGATCTGCCGAATCCCCGTACCGCTCATTGATGTAGAGATTAAACTCCACGACGATATCTTGCCATTCGCCACATGGGACAACACCAGCCAGAACCTAGCCTTAAAAAACCACACACACACACACACACACCCCTAATCCAAGCCAAATATACACAGGAGGACGGCCAGAGCCTCACCTTGGCCACTCCCCGACGGTAGCACCGTCGAGGAGAGCTTCGGCTCGGCCTACAAACACGGACGGAGCTTCTTCGGTTCACAGACTCGACACTAGCAGAGATAGGCACGTGTAATGGAGTAATGAAACCTCTCGTAGAGGGGAGGTCGGTGGAATGAATAAATCTAGAAACTGGAAATAAAATTCCATGCAAACAATACACGACTTGGACAAAAACAAGAAAGTGAGGTGGAAGATTTGGTGAGTTTGATAGCTTGCATGTTTAGAGAAATATGTTAGTGAGATGATCTACTTAATTATATAGGATCCATATAGATATTCTAAGCTAGATGACGTAGGGTTTGAGGTTACTTACACCCATTGGAGGACTGGACGAGGTCACTCTCAGCTTGGAGAAGAGGAGGAAGAGGTTTCCGCTGCCCGCCATACAATATCGCCGATCGAGGAGTAGATGACACCGCTTACCTGCTCGTGATTGAAAAAATTCGATGTCGGGGGGAAAGCTCGAAGCGGGAAAATGGTAAGGGGGCTTTTGGCAGTGAGTCAAAGGGGTGAAATAGCGATGACAAAATTTATCCCGTCGTATTTTCACGTACCTCACGCTATCTCCATCCTCGCACGAGATCGACGCCGCATTTCTCCTCTGTGCACGAGAAAGGGCGGCTCTCAAAAAATGATTGATTCTGCTATTGCTTTAGGGCCCGACTCTCGTGGCGGAGCCAAACAGAGGATGGGCCAAACAGCGCCACGGCCCATTGCAGCTTATGTAGCATGTGCCAGATGAAATAAATTGGGCGAACCCTATGCTCTGCCGGTAGCACATGGGCCGGCCCAGTAGTAGGATTGAAGTTTTTTCTGTTTCGCTTTATATTTTTAAGTTTGTGTTTCTTTATCATTTTTATTTTTCTGTTTCGTTTTCTTTTTTCATTTTTTTGTTTTTGTTTCTTTTTATTTTTTTTCGTTTTTCTTTTTTCTTCTTCTTTTTATTTTTTTCCTTTTTATTTTATGTTTTCTTTTTTGTCTTCTGTCTTTTTTAGTTTTATATTAATAAGTGTTTATGTTGTGGAAAAAATGAGTAGGTTTCTTTGTTTTAAATAACATAAATTTTCTAACAAAATCAATAACATAAAAATGTTTATATTTGGAAAATCGTTCAAATAATATAAATATTTTATTGTAAATTCGTTCAAATAACATAATTGTTCATGTTTTGAAAATCGTTCAAATAACATAATGATTTGTTTTGGAAATCGTTCAAATAATATAAATGTTTTATTGATAATTCGTTCAAATAACATAATTGCTCATGTTTTTAAATTTGTTCCAATAAGATAAATGTTTTATTGAAAATTCGTTCAAATAAGATAATTGTTCATGTTTTGAAATTTGTTCAAATAAGATAAATGTTTTATTAAAAATTTGTTCAAATAACATAATTATTCATGTTTTGAAAATCGTTCAAAAGATAAAATGTTTTATTTAAAATTCGTTCAAATAACTTAATTGTTCATGTTTGAAAATTCGTTCAAATAAGATAAGAGTTTTATTGAAAATTCGTTCAAATAAAATAATTGTTCACCTTTTGAAATTCGTTCAAATAAGATAAATGTTTTATTAAAAAATCGTTCAAATAACATAATTGTTCATGTTTTGAAATTCATTCAAATAAGATGAATGTTTTATCAAAAATTCGTTTAAATAACATAATTGTTCATGTTGTGAAAATCGTTCAAATAATATAAAATATTTTATTGAAAATTCATTCAAATAACATAATTTTTCATGTTTTAAAATTTGTTCAAATAAGATAAATATTTTATTAAATTTTTTTTCAAATAAGATAACTGTTCATGTTTTGAAATTCGTTCAGATAAGATAAATATTTATTAAAAAATCTTTGAAATAACATAAAAGTTTATATTTAAACATTCGTTCAAATACATAATTTTTTATGTTTAAAAATCATTCAAATAAATTAAATATATTTTATTATTTTTTCAAAATATGTAAAGATACTTTTATTATAATGATTTTTGTTTTTTTTTCATAAATATAAAAAACACATTTTCATGTTATTATAAAAGCAGAAAAAAACCAAAACAGAAAATAAAAAAGAAAAGAAAAAAGAAAAAATAATAATTACCTGCGAAGTGGGCCGGCCCATTTGGCTGCGGAGAGGTGCGCGGAGCTACACTTCGTCCGCATAACGCGGAATATAGGAGCCCCCAATAAACTGGGTCAATTAGTGATGAATACATGGGCTATAACCTGAAATTAGTGTTTTTCATTTTTCCAAAGACCGCCGTATGACCTCCATGACGGGCCACTCCTGCCTGGCTCGAGGATGCTTTAAGATTCCTGTGGCCCAGAAAAACATGATGTGGCCTAGACAATCAAACGGGTCAAAAATGGATCCAGAACCTAGTGTACCACAGGCCTCGCGACCAACGAAGCACGCCATTGGGCTGGCGAGCAGCCATTTGAGCTATGCGATCAGACTCCGTCAGTTACCTATATGAATGCATAGAAGATTGATTCTGTTTATGTTCTCCATTCAAATATTAATGCCCAGAACTAGCGGAAAAAAGCATAGTGAAGAGACACATTGGAGATCGACTAGATAAGCATGGAAAAGGAGAGAGAATGAGTCAAATTGTCAAGGAGTCAAACCATACTGGGATTGTCAAAGAATGGGGGGCAAAAGGTGTTGCCAAACTTGGGCAAAATTAAATCATTGATGTTATTGAAACACAATATCAATGAGTGAACATGTGAAGAAACTAGCTTCAATAAAAATTGGAAGGGAATGAGACTGAGGGTACACTACCATCAAATATACTCACACGTGTGAACAGCCTGGTCAAAAGACAAGCCTGCAAAGAATGTCCGTTGCTCACAATCTGATCACCGTTCAAGAAAGATATGTTCAACATATATCTGGGACCGACAAACCAGGGATGTCACCCAGCACAAACCGCAAAATTATTCAGGTTCCTCTTAACGAAAAATAGTCAGAATTATCTTTTGAAACAGATTCTAAGATAGACAACATTGAAGGATTGAGGCCGTTTTGCTTCTAAAGCAAAGAAAGCTTGAACAATTCTCTTGAAGCTCCCATTCCCACTTGCCATGTACAAAACTGGGAGCGCAACTGTCTTCATCATCCAATAGTTTCACTTCGCTCTACACTTCCGGTTTAGTAGGCAGGTCTGTTACCAAGCTACCACTTCATCTGCATGGAAGTCGAACCAATAGTTAGGGAGCAAATAGGGGAACAATTCCCAAATTAACAGGAGCAAGGTATGTGGCCAGGTCTATAATATTAATTTAACATAATACATTTGAAGGAATGCATTAGCTTGCAAAATATTAAACTTTACTCCAAATAACACAAAAATAAGAACGATCCAAATGAACAACTTCCAGCACTTCGTGGGACTAATCCATAGCTAATTGAAAATTTGTTTTTTTCCTCTAAAATCCGGTGATGTAAACACAAAATGCACCATAGCAAAGCACACTTGTTCCAGTACACATGATTCTTGTACCATTGCACAAGCAATTATTTTTCTAGAATACACCATGGAAGGGTGTATCATTTTCATAGAAGAAATAGCCAAGCAGCTACACAACGCCTTTCAGATTACTACGCTGTCCCAATTGCACAAGCAATTCTACCAACAGAAAACAATTTTTTGTTCGATGATCAAACCATGTAGTATGGGCTTGTGGCAATACATCTCCTGCAGTACAACCATATTATATCTAGGTATCTAATGTTCCTCAGCTACATATTTAGTTTCATTATGGAAGCCAAGCCACAATGCAGTTACACGCAGAAGCGTATGTGAGGCGTTGGCTGCTAGTAGGTCCCGGGAAATCATTAGACATCAACATAGATATTTACCAACTAGTCAGATGACAATTATATTTAAATAAAATTTATGTTTGAGGGCAGGCCTTGGTGCAGTGGTGAGGTCCTCCCCACTTGTGCCAAGAGGTCCTGGGTTCGAACCAGCCTCCCTGCACTGCACTTTGCGGGGGTAAGACTAGGTTCCTATAATCACTCCCCAAACCCCACCTTGTGTGGGAGCCTCTGTGCACTTGGGTCTGTCCTTATTTCAGAAGTGATTCTCAATTGGATGTTTCAGATCAGATAGGAAATCCCTACTCCCCACCAGCGCTTTTGTAGTTTCTTGATAACTGGAGAAGAGCTGCAGGGTTGGAGGACCATGAGCTTCACCTCAATGTTCGCATGAAAAGGATGTAAAGAATCCCTTCCAGCTACAGTCAATATCTCTTCTCACTTGCATCTGATTTCTATCTGTTCCCTTTTGATTTCGTATGGGTGATCAAAATCCACTGTTCTCTGAACCCAAGATGAGATTCACGACTACTACACTATGTTATTAAGCATTTTAAGCATCATTTTGTCTTTAGCATCTTTTGCATTTTGGTTCATTTCTATTTTCCTGTCTCTAACAATATACTTCAAGAAGGTCAGCTGCTGCCTCAGTGTCTTGAAGGTAGCTCGAGTCGTCTTAAAACGTGTGCAAGCGTCTAGGGGTTCGCCTCTGATGACACGAAAGCCATCGAGGCGCCTCTGGTACTGTTTCTTGCTGTGTCACATAGCAAACTTTGTTGCTGTTTTTTTATGGGAAACTTTGTTATCACTGTTGGTGTAGAAGGCAGTGTCACTCTGAAAACATAGGGAGTAAACCAAGACCAAGTTGACAACAACCATTGTGGAATGTTGACGCAACAGCTGTGCAACCTCGCGAAAGCCCATGCCGCATCAGACCATATTCTGAAGCACAAGTAATAAAAACTAGCATCTTTCTGATAATAAGCTCTTGTTGCATCAGATCATCAGACCATGGCTGTATTTTCAACTGAAGCACACAGTCCAAATCTATATCTGGCTTGTTTCCTTCATAGCCTCTCACTTACAAGCATGTTTCTTGCTTATTTGTTCTTTGTCCAAGTAGGTTACCTTGCTTATCAGTACATCCTAGTATTTCCCCTGCCTAGACATTATTTTCTTGCGACTTCTTGGACTCCATTTTCCTGTCGCTGTGTATGATCATGTATCATTGTATCCTTGCCGCATATATGTTGGCACACATCAATAGATAGATACTCTGCTCTGCCACTGTGTGCTCCTGCTGTTGCCACTTTTCCTCATCTGTGCTGCAAAGTGGCGGACACGATTCAAGCCCTTGGTGTCCACCAAAACATGCATAATGAAAGAGTAGCATGCTGAGAACAGAAGAAATGCATGCCTGGTCTTGCAGTTGCATGAGCACGAAGACAAGAAATTGAGCTGTTCTTGTACTGTGGCCACACATTGAGTTCCTTTCTGCGCTGCCTTCTATGCACAGACAGGACAATCCTCTTACAACCAAGAATATCTCTTAAATTCATGTGTGCAAACTTATGTCAAGTTTTGTCCAATCGAAACTCATAGTTGAAGGATTCCAGACTTTCCAGTCGTGCAAAACAAACAAACAAAAGTATGCTTACATAACGCGTGCATGCATATGCAAATTTCTTTCAGCCATCGCTTCCATTTCTGTCTTAAAATCTGGATGGCCGGTTTCTTCTGCCCGCAGGTGCATCACTTTATGTGCTGGATCAGCCACCGTTGCTGCTGTTGCACTCATCTGCATGCATCTGCTGTTTCTTGTGCCTAATGGGCTCGACTGCGCTTTTTCGCCACTGCTTCTCTGCACCTCCCTCTTTGGCTTCTTACAGTGTTACAGCTGACATGTTTTTGTTGATGCAGCGACCAGCATAGAGTAACTAAAAAAAAGGTTGGCAAACATCTTCCAGCATTGTAGATGCACCGCCCCCGAGACTCCTGAAAGCTCATGCTGCACACCATGGTCTGGTGCGCAAATAATAAAAACAAACATCCTCCAGATAGAAAAGGATCGAGTTTTCTTTTATTATTTGAGGCACACAGCCCAAATCCAGATCTTTCGGCTCATTTCCTTAAATCCTCATGGTCATGGATGATGAGCACCTGCTACCCAATTTGAGAATGTTTATGGCTGAATCATACTTTATCTAAGTAGGTCACCTGGGTTTATTCTTCGCATGTTCACATATAATCTTGTATTATTGACCAGCACCGCAGACGGTTAGATGGCATCCACGTATACTCTGCTCTGCCACTGTGATCCTGTTGCTGGCAGTGACAGCGGTTGGAATACTATTCTGCCGATCAGAACACGAATAATGGAAGAGAAGCATGGTGAGAAAGGAACATATGCACTCTTGGTCTTGCGGTTGCATGTGCAAAAACAGAACCACTCACACATTGTAGGCAACCATGGGGTTCCTTTCAGAGTTGGCAACCATCCATGCATGGCCAGGAACTATCTCTTATCACGGCGAACATTTCGCATTGCGTGTGCAAACCTACTGACAAGTTTTTTTTTCTAATTCAAACCCCTAGTGAAAGGATTAGGACTATCCAGCTGCACAAAACAAACCAGAATAAAATACACTCAAGTATAGATGCATGTATCTCGCTTGTTACGTACAACTTTTCTCTGGACAAGGGATCCCAGGCTAAGCTCATACATACATGGGTGCATCACTTTATTGAGCTGGATCAGCCACAGCCACTGCTGTTGCAATCATATATGCCTTCGCTTCTGCACTAGGCTCTGTCCTCACCCTCTCTGCCGCATTTTCTTGCAGTGCCTCCACTGCTGTTTCTTGCTGCATCACAGTAGCCAGCTGTGTTGATGTTGCCACTGATGTTTCTTGCTGCATCACAGAAGCCACAGAGAGTAACTCAATATCAAGTTGACATCGGCACTGCAATCTCCCGAGAACTTGTGCTGCGCCACGATCTGATCAGCAGATTATGGGTCTATGAGAACTAACATCTTTCTGCCTTCTGGTTTGATTCCTTGATTATTCTCATGGATGGTGCTTGCCCCAGCTAGCTCTCCCTTTCCGAGTATGTTTCTAGCTGTTCCGTTCATTGTCCAATAGATTTCCTGGGTACTCAGTTCTTCCCTAATAACTCTGCAACAATTCTCCAGAATCTATTTTCCTGCTAGTGGCTGCATTGGTGGACAGATTCACGAAGCACATGCACGTTTGTTACTCCTGGATTCTGGCTACCATGCTTACTACATGCCTCGGTTGTCATCCTGCAGATACTCTGCCACTGTGCTCCTGCTGCTGGCCAATTTCCTTATCCTCGAGCTGCATGGTGGTGACCATGGTTGAAGTCCTTGGCATTCCATCAGAATGCACATATGCCATGTGATGACTTACCTCGACAGCAGAGCGCCATGGGAGGCACGTGTACTTGAATCTGCAAACACTACACTGTGCACTGAACCGCATACAATAGGCTACCAAAGTAAACACCTGTGTCTCAAATGGAGAGCGTATTGCATAAGATGCCACAGTTCCAGACACTACAATCTAGTAATCTGCTAGCATCAAACTAACTTTTGGTAGACATTAGGCATTACTAACTCCACAAAACGTTCCAAGTGCCATTGGTGCTTAATATCCTTACCAAAGAGGGACGGAAAAGTAAACATGGAGGTCACAATATAACTTTTATAACAAAGGGATAAATTCACATTAGATTCTCTACTGTGTGTGTTTCACTCAATTTTTACTGTCTAATTTAGAAGCATTACAGTAAATAAACCCGCGTGGTCATCATTAATTAAACATAACCTAGATTTATAGGGTGCATGTTGGGTGGTCCTAAAGAAGGTTCCCTTGAAAGCTTAAACCAGTCCAAAACAGATGGACAAAACATACCAATCTGCTAATTAAATATAACTAACTACAGTTATAAAAAAACTTGTATGGCATCAAATTAGAGTATAGCTGTATAAGAATGAATACTAAAACCATATGGAAAGAAAAGGTTTGCTTTAGGGAGTGGCAACCTTAGAATATTCAGGCCACGATATACTAACTCTGCAGATGGTAATACCCAGTGAAGGGGGCTGATCAAACAGTGTCATTGTGGAGACAGACCTTGTTTGCAATGAGGTTATGGATGCGTAAAGGCAGCAATAAGTACCTGATAGCTGCAAAAGACCAACATATCAATCTACTCCTCATCTTCATCAGGAACAAGTCTAACAGGGCCCTTCACCCCGCTGCCATTATACCCCATAAGCTCCTGAGAAGCCTTCGCAAGGAACTCTTCTGCAGCAGCACGAACAGATTTCCTCTCTGGCAATGGCTGTGACTTCCTCTTCTTCCCAGACCAGCCCACTCCTTCCCCTTTACTGATTGCCTGCATATTCTTCTTCTGGTCTGAAGTAATAAGATTATAAGAATCAAATCCTCAACTCTAGAGTGTGTAGACAGAAGAACATAGAAATTCAATAAGCAATATGTACCGGGTGTCAAATGGGACAACGAACGACCAATGAACCTTGCTGCTGCTTGTGTATTCACAGTGGTGGTAGGGCGCAGTGGTGCTGCAATTAGGAATCCAAGATCGTTATTGCATATCTATTCATAAGTCAGGCATGGATGAGTGAATGAGTCAATTACCCTTGTCCCAGTCCTCTAATCGATTTAACTTCTCCTGCCACAGGCTTAACCTCTCCTACAAAAGAAATAAAGAGAGCTCTTAGGCCTCCTAATTTGTCACAATCGAAAACTCCAGCTTTTGAGCAACAAATTTGACTTTTTTTTTTTTGCTCCTGTCACAGAATCCTCCACCGAAGAATTGCAAGTATCAAAAATTTCCCCAAGAATTGCAAGTACCAAAAAATTCCCCTATCCAGATCTTTCTCCCAGGGTTCGTCTGGTCTATAGAACTTGTCCCAGTTTTGCATTGCACGTAATAGTAGCTAAATCTTCTGTCTGTAGTCCATAATTGTTAAAGCATCAAAGTGAATTGATTCGACATATAACTTGAGTAAGCTATGTTACACCTTATTTTTCTGTTCCGCAGCTACAGGTGTCTTACTAGTACTATTCAACATAGCATATACTTCCACGCATCAACCACAGAGAAACAATCACATGTGTGTTCCAACTAGCACCTCTTCAATAAAAGAATAATTAGAGTTCTCGGGGATTAAGAGAATCTTACGAACTCCTTCCTGATAGGGTGCTCGTCCGGATTAATCCCCGAACACCTCAGCCGCACTGCAAAACCCCGAAAAGACACCTTTAATCAGAAGGAAAAGCAGATTGTATGCATGCTATATTGCGAAACGAGGAAGCTACGGCGAGGAATCTCAACAAAAAAAGAGAGGAGGCGCTAGGCCCTGCCTGAGAAGAGGGAAGTTGCGGCATGTGCTACGGCGAGGAAGGCGCGTGCCCGGTGTAGAGGCGGCAGCTCGGCGATGGCGTCGGGGTCCTCGGACGCCGCAGCGAGCAGCTCGGCGAGATGCTCGCCCACGCACTCGGTGGCCGCCAGCGTATCCTCAGCGGCGGACAACACCGCGGGCGGCACTGCCGGGGGCGCTCCAGCGGCGGCTGCGGTAGTGGCCATGGTTTGGATTTAGGCGGCGGCGAAGGCGAAGCGAGTTCGGTTTGTGTTTTGAGTGCGCTCCGCTAGGATGTTTTAGGGTTCAAAGCAGCATATTTGGGGATAACCAGATGATTTCATTGATACTCTGTTAGGTTTTCTTTAACTGCTGTTAGGGGCATTTTAGTGTCGAGAGAACTGTCCGACTTGAATTACATAAACAAACTAAAAAGCTGGAAACTTAAAGAAAACAAATTAGTTGTTGAATTAATTTCACACAAGTCATGCTTACCTATCGGAGGAGAAGTGCAACGAGAGAATGTCGATGCCCTCGTCAGACTATGCCACCACTGTCGCCACCACCTCCCCACCGTCTTGCTTGCTGGTGACCAACCGGCCAGCACCGGTCGAACCAGTGGCCACCGCCACCCATGGCCGGTGTCGCTAACGCGCCATCTTGCCACTGCCCTTCCTCGGCCCCTTACTCCATCGGCCTGCCAATTTCGGACATCCCACTAGGTTCCGATACCACCACCTACGTCCCTAACCCTAAGTTTGGGACTCGTCGCCGTCTTCGTGTCAACTCGCATTTCGACCCACTTCATTGTCGTCTGAACCGTTGTGCCAGCCACGTCGACCCCGACTCAAGCTCGATCCTCGGGGATACAACTTAGGTTGTGCGAGAGAATGAGAGAGAAGGGAAGCGTGATTTGGGACATGGTCATTATCCCTGTGGGAGGTCCACCAATTCATTGGGAAGTGCAGAGTGTTGTCGTTATTTTCCTCAAAATGATGATTATGGTTTATCAAACCAAAGAAGGTTATGTGTGTTGTGTGCGTTCTACTCCTTTAATTGAAATGTAATTGTTCTACAAGCAGTGTTGTTGTTCCCATCTCTATCAATAAAGTGTCAAGTACAACATAGTAAAGAAAAGTGATTAAATTACTAGAACATAATGTAAAACGAGGGGAAGTCCCCCTCCCTGGCGTCTGGCGTCCTGATCCACGACTTGGTGGTGCGGTAGTTGCGACATCCCCTAGGAGTCTCTCAGCAGCGAACTCGTGATGACGGGCTCGTCTTGCCGCTGCAGCTAATTGTTGAAAGGCAACCCTCCTCTGCCAAGCTTTGGCTACGCTTCCTCCTGGATGTAGGCCATTTTGGAGAATCTTTAGCTCCGTTCAGTGATCTTCATGTGATGCAGAACCAAGTGGTTCGTCCTAGGTGTCTGTAGCAATGCCCTGGTTGTCGAGCTCCCGATGGTACTTCGGTAGAGAGGAATCCTAGGGATTAGATTGCTTTTCTCTGTTTTCTTTCAGGGTTCTCGATGTAAAATTTCAGGTCCCGATTGTATTTTCATCTTATGTATTGGACCGGTTTGTAATTTGCCCACCAACAGAGTATAGGAGCTAGGTCCTTCGGGACCTACCCCATGTTCAAAAAAGAAAAAAACTTTGTTTTATCCGTGAACAAGTTCGGACAAATGAGGAGGAAACACGGAGCTGCAGTTGCCCTATGCGTAGGTCCCCCTAAAATCCCTCCCGATACGCGCGTCCAGGACCGTCCGATCTGCACGACCAGGTCGTCGTCTCCGATTTGCTGCATTGCAGCAAAACGAGTACCCCAAGTCGCGCGCTCTATCGCGTAGGTCAGGGCGAAGCAGCAACGGAGCGCCGCGACGGAGCGCCTCGGCGTTGCGGCTGGGCACAGCGGACGATTTGTTGCGTCGTCACCGGAGTTCGCCATGGAGCCGCCTCCGCCTCCCGCTGATTCACCGGAGAGGCTCGCGGCTGGGCGCAGCGGACGATTTGTTGCGTCGTCGCCGGAGTTCGCCGTGGAGCCATGGCGCACCTCCTCCGCGACATCCTATTCCCGGCGGATCGTCCACGCGCGCCGCCATCTACTGGATCTCGGCAGCAACAGCCTCCAGCACGGCGTGCAAATTCCGACCCGGTCGCAACAGAACCGTCAAGCTCTGCAAGACAAGCAGCTCCGGCGAGGTTTCAGAATCCTGCAGTTGTGTTCACATCGTCTGCGCAAGCTTCTACCGGTGCTGCCCAGGTAACAAATTATTTATGAATTTTTTCAGTTCTGCAGAAAAAATCCCCCTCTTATAACCCTAGTTGTTGTATTGTAACAAATTCAGTTATGCAGAGATGTTGCAGCCTCTTTTTTAGAACTTGTTGTTCATGTATGCATCCCCCTCTGAGAAAAAAACCCAGATGTCCCCAACCTTTTATGTTGTATTGAAACAGATGCAGCTTACAACAAAAATAAAAAATGAGGTTGACATGTTTGTCATTCATAGAATTACAAGGAAAATTCAGAAGGTTGAAGTTGTTAGCAATTGTTGTATTCAGAAAAAGGTTGATGTTGTTATCAATTTTTTTTGCATTGTTATATGTACAATATTCACAGATGTTTTTGTTTCAGCAGAGTTTTACAGATGATGCTGCTGAATCAGGGGCTGTTTTCTTTGATCTGAACCAACAACTGAGTTCAGATGACGACGGTGGTGCTGAATGGGGTGAACCTGCAAACCTTGATGAGGATGTTTCGTCACAGCCTGTTGTACCTTTTGTTGGCATGACATTTGATGATGTTGATGAAGCACAAAAATTGTACAATGAGTATGCTTTCAAAATGGGTTTTGGCACACGGGTTGCTAGCTCGAAGAATAGCCGCAAGAGAGGGCAAGAGAAAGGTGTGATCAACAAGACATTTGAGTGTATCCATGCTGGGAAAACAATTGATACATCAGCAGCTACTACGAGCAGATCAGGAAGTGCGTCCACGGCGCAAGCTTCTGCAACGGAAATCAGCACTGGGAACAATTCTCGCCAGGCTGGGTCTGCTATGCAAATGTCGGACACAAGGAAAAGAAATAGGGTATTGCGACACAATTGCAAAGCACACATGATTGTTTCATTGCAGCAAGGGCCATTGGAGCAAGGTCGTTAGGTACTACCGCTCTCATAGAAAGATCCCCGAAGAAGACCTTGAATTCCTGGAACTCCTTCATAATCGCAACTTGCGAACTTCGGACATCATGGGATTGTTGGGGGATTCACATGGCGGAGACCCAAGGAACCTGGGCTATGTGAAGAGAGATGTTACAAATGAAAGGTCAAAGATGAGGGCAAAACTGTTGATTCGAGACATGGACCTTACTGTGGAGTATTTCGAGAAGAGGCGAGCAGAAAATCCCAATTTCTTCTATGCAACACAAGTTGACAGTGAAAATGTTGTGAATGCACTCTTTTGGGTTGATGGAAGAACTAGGTCCCTGTATCCCAAATATAAGGATTGTGTATTCTTTGACACAACATTTTGTACCAACCGATACAACATGCCGTTTGCCCCAATTGTTGGTATCAACAACCACCTCCAAACAGTGGTGTTGGGATGTGCTTTGCTTGCTGATGAAACAATCAATGGTTTCAAATGGGTGTTTGAGAAATGGCTGGCAGCAATGGATGGAGTGCAACCGGTGCACATAATGACAGACCAAGACCAGGCCATGGCAACTGCCATAAGTATGATTTTTCCGGATGCTATCCACAGATGTTGTTTCTGGCATGTTATCAGAGTTGTGAAGACCAAAATTGGGAAGCCACTGCAACAAGGTGAACCATTTGCTCAGGCTTTTTGGGCATGCATCTTCGACACCGACACAATTGATGAGTTTGAGAACAGTTGGAAGCATATGTTGCAATGGTTTCAAATGACTGAGCATAGACATCTAAAAAACATGTGGGCTTCAAGAAAAACATGGGCACCGGTGTACTTTAGGCCAACTTTTTCCCCTTCACAAGCACAACTGGGAGATCTGAGGGCTTGAATTCCTACTTCAAGACTCTTGTTCACCCCTCCGATTCGGTGTGGACTTTCGTGAGACAATTTGAGATGTGCCAAGATCTCATGCTAGACCGCGAGGACAATGCAGGCTTCATTATTGATACGACATTTCCTCCACTATGGGGCAGGTACGTGAACAACAAAAAAATTGTGGACTAGTAGCAACATAAATAAAATTAAAACTGTGCTTTTGTTGTATCACAACATTAATGTATGTATAATCTTACATATCCTGACTGTGTGTACAACAAAAAAATTATGTAGTTACAACATTGAAAAGCAAGCTTCAGAGTTCTACACAAGGGAGGTGTTTGACAGGTTCCAGAACTAATTGCTGCGAACACTAGCTACAACATTCAACAGCAAGAAGGTGGTCCTGTGCAATTTTTTGCACTTCGTTCTAATGATGCAGATGACACAAAGACATATCGAGTGCAAGCAGATGTTGCGAGCGGATTGTATGACTGCAGTTGCAACATGTTTGACATGTGTGGCTTGTTGTGCCCACACATTGTCAGGGTTATGGTGCATTGTAATGTCCAGCTAATACCAGCAAGATATTTGATGAATAGATGAGCCAGATTAGCCACACTAGATGCTTCGGTGCCTGACGCCAACAATCGTTCACGCATATTTGGAGTTCCTGGCACTAACATCTTGAGGTACAACCGGTTGTGCAGGAAAATGAATCGCCTGGCTTCGGATGCTTGCTTTAGTGATGAGACCTATGAGCTAGTTTCAGCTGCTATTGATAGTGTCAGTGTTGTGGTTGATGCAACGAGGAGAGGAGCACAATTTGGAGAGGTAANGGTCGAGGAGAGGAGAGAAGCAGGTGGCGCAAGAGGAGTTCAGGGGGAGGCAGACCGGCGACGACCACAAAGGGGCGGCGCCGTCGGGCACGGTCACGCCCGTGGCGGCCACGCCACAGGGCATGCCAAGATCGGCATGGTCATGCCATTGGCACCATATGGCACCAAATTGGAAAAAAGACCGTGTCACTAGGTGCAGGAAGAGAAGATCTACCAAAGTCTAGATATGATCTTGAGCTAGTTTGCATCTTGGCAGAAGGAAAAATTTCATCGAACACCTTCGGCTGAAAAGGAAAATTGAATTTTGGGCAACTAAAATAAAAGATATTTCTCCAGGAAAATTACAGGAGGTAGGTATTGGTTAGGAGCATCTACCTTGGGGTTTTTAGAATTTTTGAAAAAGTTTAGTAGGGTTTCCAAAATTGACAAGGTTTAGGCCAGAAAGTAAACAGGGAAAAACTCAATATTTTCTTAACAAGGTATGGAATATTTTTGTATATTTGGACTACATACTGGTTAGGTATCCTCCCTGAATTTTGTAGAATTTTTGAAGATGGTTTTGACATACTCCTTTGGAAAGCTAGGGTTTTGGGGTTTTGGCAGAAAATAAATCAGGGAAAAGTCAAATCTTTTCTAACAAGTCACCCAATATTTTTGCATAAATGGGTTCTAGCTAGATGGGGATCACTCTGGAATTTTTGGGGAATTTTTGAAGTCACCCTTGGTATGGCTCCTTTGGAAGGCTAGGGTTTAGGTCCCTTTTGATTAAAGAAAAGACAATATTTTGGAACCTGGGGTTTTGGAAATGTAGAGAAAATAGAGGGCCAAGATCAAAGGGTCCAAATCCAAATCCAAATTTTGGTTTTGTCAAAGAAAATTTTATGGGGCCAAAATTCGGGATGTGACAAATCTTCCCCCCTTAAAATGAATCTCGTCCCCGAGATTCGAGTTGCTCATGGAATAGGTATGGTTATTCTGCTCTCAAAGAATCCTCTCATTTCCAGGGTCTTCCTCTTTGGTGGGTTTATCCTCTATTTTTCCTTATTTATCCTTGGGACTCTGCTGTGGGTGTGGCGTTCTGGCTTGTCCAAACTTTGAGGGGACATTCCTCCCGCGTGAACTCGTGGCTTAGGTCCAAGTCTAGGGAAGAACGTAAAACGGTGCCTTGCAACAAAACCTTCTGACGAGAGTGGGGAGTTCCAGGGTCAACAAAATTTATTGTAAGTTTAGCGTTGGTGGTTCACATACCAAGCATCACATCTGAAGCTTCGTAGGTTCCTTCGGCGGACATGTGGTGGACACGAGCGACTTGAGGTGGCTTGATTGTTCCGGCGGAAGGGCTGTTGTGGTTGCCATGGTTGTTACTGCCATTGTTGTTCTTGGTCAACGGGCAATCAGCTATGTAGTGCCCTTTCTTGCCGCACTTAAAGCAGGAATTTTCCCTCTTGCAGTCATCTACGAGAGGACGCTTGTGGTAGAACTCATTGCGGGGGTATCCTTCCTTCTGGGTGGGGTCCAAGTGGTTGGAGGTTGTAGTGTCCTGTGCGTTGGGTGGCCAGGTACGTGGCTTCTTGTGAGCTTCTTCAGGCTGGTGTTTGCGAGACTCAAACTTCCTCTTGTGGGAATCGTAGATGGTGCGGTGTTCCTTCTCCGAAATCAGTGCGGTGTTTACCAAGGCTTGAAAATCTGGGAACTGTAGGACGCTGAGCTGAGTCTTGATGGCCTGGTGCATTCCATGGAGAAATCTGTCCTTCTTCTTCTCATCTGTGTTGACATCATCAGGGGCATAGCGGGCAAGATCGTTGAACTTGGTCAGGTACTCGCTTACAGTTGAGTTGCCCTGAGTGAGTGCTAGGAGTTCTTGCTGCTTCATCTTCATAAGGCTTGAGGGTATGTAGGCCTTGCGGAAAATCTCTTGGAATTCTGTCCAGGTGATAGTGGTTCCATTTCCTCTCATATCTTTCTGATTGTCCCACCACACATCAGCTGGTCCTTCCAGATAGTGGGTGACGAAAGGTACCATGTCTTGCTCATCAACACGGGCGATCTCTAACTTCTTTTCCATGGTACGGAGCCAATCATCAGCTTCGAGTGGGTTGGTGGCCTGCGAGAACTGGGGTGGCCGAGTACGCTGAAAGTCTTGCAGCTTGGACCGGGTCGGGCGAGGGGCATCCTGTGCTTGCGTGTAGGTGCCAAATTCTCTCATAATTTGGGTCATGTACAGCTGGTGGCGTTCATCCATCATCAACAATAGCTGGCTTGGAGTTGGTTCCTGTGGAGTTGGCGGCTGTGGGGGCATTGGGTCCATGCCGGCTTGTCGGGCTGATCGGCGGATTGGGGTTCCTTGGCTGCCACTTGTACCTGTGTTGGGCCTCATCCTGGTTGGTTGAAGGTGGGGTTGACGGGTGCCATGAGCTTCCATAAGGGGAGAAAGAAATGCAACACCCAAGAAGATCCAAATAAAAGCAAGAGATAAAACCAAGGCATTTTTATACAACGGAGAGTTGGGTTACATGACACATGGTACACAACATTATACGAGGGACAAGCCATTACTCCTACATTATTCACGTGCACGTCGGACTACGCGATCGTCGACTACATAACTAGGATGCAAGCGCTACTGCTCCTGAGGCTAGCGTCTAGAACTACATCTCGAGGGGAGTAGCAGGTGCGAGGATGTCGATGCCGTTGATGCTCCTTCCCAGCGTTCTGGGGGCGTACGAGGGGAAGGGTGTGCCGATGTCGACGCGGAGACACTGGGCCTGAGGTTCCTGAGTGTATCCAGTGAAGAAGCGAGGAGGGGCGCTAGAGCTACGGAACGTGGTGGTTCGAGCGGAAGTGGAAGCAAGTTTTGCTCTCAGCTGGTCAAGAGTACGGGGAAGGTGGGCTGGGTACGGAGGGATCTGGTGGGAAGGACCGAGTCCTGGTGCTCTTGTTGCTTCAACCGCAGCCATGCTGGCGTGAGAAGGTGTGTCGTGCAGATACTGGTGGAGGTAGGATGTGTACCGGAGAAGGGCGGTGAGTTTTGAAGAGAGATCCCTTGGGTTGGGAGAGAGGACGTCTCGTTGCCCCAATCCAACCTTGGGAGGTGTGTATAGCGGGGGCACCTCCTCAGGATAGGGTCGTGGGTGCGGAGAAGAACGATGGCATCTGCAGCGGCTTCTTGGATGGCTCGGGTCTCCTGGGGGTGGACGCCGGAGGAGAGGGTGTACATGTGTCCTTGGCCCACGGGCGAGGCGCCCAAGTAGACGGTGGCGATAAACTCCGAGTGGGTCCCATCACACCGGGAGCATAGCACGCGGTAGGTCGGAGGAGGAGAGGTTGGGTAGAGGTGTGCCCAAATCTCGCGGAGGAATTGTGGCATGCCGGGAACGTTCCAGGCGGGGGTTTCTACGGGTAGCTCAAACTTCATCTGTACCAAAGGTAGAAGCCAAAAATGTGAGTTGCAAGGTTAGGAAAAACACAAACAGATAGAGAAACAATTAAAAGCAAGCAAAGCAACGTTCGCTATCTAAGGTTCCGTTTAGAACTAGGGTATCCTATAGGCAGTTAGGCTCTGATACCAAGCTCTGTGGCACCCCGATCCGGAGATCGAGTTACCCCATATATCAGTCCCAGGAGCACTGAATATATGACAACTTGATAACAGAACATAACCACTTTATTAAGGGGTCGGGAACCGACGAAGGATTACAAGGGTCTCATTACAAGGCTGCGCCCTAGCGCACACAACAGTTTGTACATTATTTATCGAACATGACTTCATCAGAGGGCGTCAGCGGCTTGGCGGAAGCGTGCGACGAAGAGGGCCTAACTCCACAGGGCTCTGCCTGGATACCGGATCTAGTTCTCGTACAAGGGGTACTCAGCGACGGGGGTAGGAGGATCTGGCCACATGAAAAGCCAGGTGAGTACATGGAATGTACTCGCAAGACATCAATCCTCAATCAACCGTAACCAACGATCCTATATGGCATGGCATGTGCAAGTGCGAGTCCAAACTTAACGGTTGGACTTAACTTACCTACTTACCTGTGACGAAAGCCGTGGCTTATGAGAACGAGTCTCATTTCCACACAACACTATCCACAACACTTATGTTCTCAAGCTTGACCAACTCTGGTCCACTTCTGGGCTTAGCTTTGACCAACTATGGTCCACTTTCCAGCTCATTCAACTTTGGCCAACTCTGGCCGCTTGGTGGATTTATTTCTCCGTGTTCGACTGGACTGACTCTAGTGTGACTGGACCCAACACCGTTCCTTAGGTAGGAACAATACTAGATTCTAGATTGACACTCTCGAGAGGTTGCAGCTTTTATCCACACGTTGGGGTCTAAGCTTGTACAGCCGGGTACCTGCCGCACAAACCTATTCCCCCGTAGCCGTCCGCTCTACCAAGACACTCCTTGTATAGCTACCGACTTACCACTCGGGCTAAGTCTTATGACGAAGTGAATCCGGCACGTCCCCAACTCATGAGCAACGCCTAGCTCCGGAACCTTCACAAGACTAGCCCCGACCACAACTATGCAGTAACCGACTAGACTTGCCAAGTGGGTAGCATCAAAAGAGGCTCGATAGGCTACTAAGCTACGGTCTGCCCATTTCAACGACGCATGGTTGTGCGGGTGTGTTTGGCGAGTGGCACTATTTGACTCAATCTAGTCGACGGAGGTGGTTATCTTTTTAGTCAATTTTTATTCTCGGCCATAAGACAGCAACAAACGTTAGTCCACCAGATATACATGAGCATCAAATAATCACATAGTAGTTCCGCAAGGTAAAATAAGGTCAACCGGGCGATGGCGGAGTTTCCTCCGACCAGTGACAGCCACAGGTTGGGTAAAGATAAAATAACAAAATCAACCGGGCGAGGACGGAGATGTCTCCGGCCAGTAGCAGCCACGGGTCGAGTAAGAAAATTAAAATGACCAAATCAACCGGGCGAGGACGGAGATGTCTCCGGCCAGTAGCAGCCACGGGTCGAGTAAGAAAATTAAAATGACAAAATCAAACCGGGCGAGGACGGAGATGTCTCCGGCCAGTTGCAGCCACGGGTTGAGTAAATAAATACGCACACCCCACTCTACGGAAAGTAGACGAGATTCAATCCACGTGGGCGGAGCCCAACATGTATTTAGTCGCCGGCCGGAACTCAACCCACACGTGATGGGTTTATCGTATTGCAGGAAAGTAAAGGTACATGAAATAATAATACTGAAAGTAGGCGAGATTCAATCCACGCGGGTGGTGCCCAACATGGATTTAGTCGCCGGCCGGAACTCAACTCACGGAACATGAGTTTATCGTATTGCATGAAATAAAGGTGACAATAATAAATTGCATGAAATCATAAGCATGAAATATTAGCATAGGGGTGACATATGAGATGCAACTACCGCTCAATCAAGCAACAAATAAAACATCGAGGACTTGGAACAGATGGTTGGGGGCTGATGGCTTGCCTTCGGGTGTGGGATCAACTTCTCCTTCGTTGAAATGGTCGGAATCTATTAGAGAATTCAAAAATAGGCATTATAAACCTACCAATAGGTACTCAACAAATTCCCAAGCAAATAAGCTTAAAATATTTCAAAACCAGTGCCATTGGATAGAGAATTTCAAAACAAAGCTACTGCAAAAGGTTTCATAATTTTCTGAATTTTTTTGAGAGAGATATGATCTTCCAAAGTTAACCCTAGAATCTGCCAATTTAAAAAAAAACAGAAACCAAATAAAAAAAACATTTCGGAAATGTTCAAAAGTCTGACGGCCTGGGCCCACTGGCCAGCGGCCCATTAGCGAACCGGTACGCGCGAAGGGAAAGAAAAAAAAGAAAACAGGGGGCGGGGTGGAGGCTTGCCGGCACGGCGAACTCACCGGCGGCTCCTCCCGGCGGCTGCGGTGTCAGGGAGGCGAGGGAGTGGGAGCAGGGAGGACCAGGGAGGGGAGGCGCAGGTCGTCGGTGTGGTTGTGGGTGCCGGAGAGGTCGGGAGCCGTGGCGGTGTCGGTGACCGCGGAGGCCGAGCTGCGGTCGAGGACGCAGGCGACGATTCCGGCCACCAATCACTCCGGCGAGGGCGTCATCTTCATCGTGGTGCTCTGGGGGGTCTAGGGGTGGGTTTAATTGGACGGAGGGAGTCCAGGGGCGAGGAAATTTTGGCCGAGGCCGCGCGGCTAGGTCAAGCTCGTCGGCGGTGATTGGGGCGGCTCGAGGCACAATGGAGAGAGGGGAGGGCTGATGGAGGGAGAGGGAGGTGAGGTGTTGCTCGAAGGAGGCCGGGGTGCGCTTTTTATAGCCTCCCGACGGGGTGGTCGTCACGGGAGCACAGTGAGGTGGCGGGGCGAGCTGTCCGGTGGCAGGAGGAGACGACGACGATGGCGTCGTCGGTGTAGCTCGGAGGCGCTGCTGTCGACGGGAATCTCGCGCCTGTGGATAGGAACGGGTGGCGTGGCGCGTGCTGGCGGTCGGGGGGGTCCGGGCGGCTATGGCGGGGCGGCGACACGGGGAGGGTGGCGCAGAGGGGAGCGACGGACGGTGCGTCGATGGTGTAGCGGCAGGGGTTGCTGGACGACGGGATTCGTGGGGAGAGGATAAGCATGGCGGCAGTGCGGTCACTAGTGAGGGGGGGGGCCCGGGCGGCGCTGTGCAGCGGCGCGTCGGCTAGCGGCCGACGGCGCACGGGAGGGTGGCGGCGACGCGTGGCTCAGGGGGGGGGGGTCGAGGGAGAGGAGGAGAAGCAGGTGGCGCAAGAGGAGTTCAGGGGGAGGCAGACCGGCGACGACCACAAAGGGGCGGCGCCGTCGGGCACGGTCACGCCCGTGGCGGCCACGCCACAGGGCATGCCAAGATCGGCATGGTCATGCCATTGGCACCATATGGCACCAAATTGGAAAAATGACCGTGTCACTAGGTGCAGGAAGAGAAGATCTACCAAAGTCTAGATATGATCTTGAGCTAGTTTGCATCTTGGCAGAAGGAAAAATTTCATCGAACACCTTCGGCTGAAAAGGAAAATTGAATTTTGGGCAACTAAAATAAAAGATATTTCTCCAGGAAAATTACAGGAGGTAGGTATTGGTTAGGAGCATCTACCTTGGGGTTTTTAGAATTTTTGAAAAAGTTTTAGTAGGGTTTCCAAAATTGACAAGGTTTAGGCCAGAAAGTAGAACAGGGAAAAACTCCAATATTTTCTTAACATGGTATGGAATATTTTTGTATATTTGGACTACATACTGGTTAGGTATCCTCCCTGAATTTTTGTAGAATTTTTGAAGATGGTTTTGACCTACTCCCTTTGGAAAGCTAGGGTTTTGGGGTTTTCGGCAGAAAATAAATCAGGGAAAAAGTCAAATCTTTTCCTAACAAGTCACTCAATATTTTTGCATAAATGGGTTCTAAGCTAGATGGGGATCACTCTGGAATTTTTGGGGAATTTTTGAAGTCACCCTTGATATAGCTCCTTTGGAAGGCTAGGGTTTAGGTCCTTTTGCATTTAAAGAAAAGACAACTATTTTGGGAAATCCTGGGGTTTTAGAAATGTAGAAGAAAATAGAGGTGCCAAGATCAAAGGGTCCAAATCCAAATCCAAATTTTGGTTTTGTCAAAGAAAATTTTATAGGGCCAAAATTCGGGATGTGACACGTCGTCCTTGGAGCGTAGCTGCAGACTGTTCCCTTGTCACCAAAGAGGCAATACTCGTTGTCCGCTTTGCTTGGCTCCGCTTTGTTGACTGCTTTATACATGGAAATGGCAACTACGGCGTTGTCGTCATCGCGCGTAGGCACGCGCGTCACTCTGCACACGGCGCAGAGCCCATGTGCGCTCTGCCGTGGGGGCAGAGATGGCTTCACGAGGGGGGCGCTTCGCGAGGCGAAAAGCCTCGCCAAGCCCTTCAGCTTGGTCCTTAGTAGAAATGCGGGCAGCGTCGGAGACGCCTTGTCGAAGAGCGATCCCTCGCCAAGGTAAAGAACCCTTGGCGAGGGGAAGAACCCTTCGCGAGGAGAGAAATCCTCGCGAAGCTCGCCAGGCTTGGAGAGCCTGGTCCTTAGCGAAAATCATCCAAAGAATCTTGTGGGCCCTGGCAGGCCGGCCCGTGGTACCCTGGTTTCCACTGTGCCGACACAACAGCCTCCAGCACGGCGTGCAAATTCCGACCCGGTCGCAACAGAACCGTCAAGCTCTGCAAGACAAGCAGCTCCGGCGAGGTTTCAGAATCCTGCAGTTGTGTTCACATCGTCTGCGCAAGCTTCTACCGGTGCTGCCCAGGTAACAAATTAATTATGAATTTTTTCAGTTCTGCAGAAAAAATCCCCCTCTTATAACCCTAGTTGTTGTATTGTAACAAATTCAGTTATGCAGAGATGTTGCAGCCTCTTTTTTAGAACTTGTTGTTCATGTATGCATCCCCCTCTGAGAAAAAAACCCAGATGTCCCCAACCTTTTATGTTGTATTGAAACAGATGCAGCTTACAACAAAAAATAAAAAATGATGTTGACATGTTTGTCATTCATAGAATTACAAGGAAAATTCAGAAGGTTGAAGTTGTTAGCAATTGTTGTATTCAGAAAAAGGTTGATGTTGTTATCAATTTTTTTGCATTGTTATATGTACAAAATATTCACAGATGTTTTTGTTTCAACAGAGTTTTGCGGATGATGCTGCTGAATCAGGGGCTGTTTTCTTTGATCTGAACCAACAACTGAGTTCAGATGATGACGGTGGTGCTGAATGGGGTGAACCTGCAAACCTTGATGAGGATGTTTCGTCACAGCCTGTTGTCCCTTTTGTTGGCATGACATTTGATGATGTTGATGAAGCACAAAAATTGTACAATGAGTATGCTTTCAAAATGGGTTTTGGCACACGGGTTGCTAGCTCGAAGAACAGCCGCAAGACAGGGCAAGAGAAAGTTGTGATCAACAAGACATTTGAGTGTATCCATGCTGGGAAAACAATTGATACATCAGCAGCTACTACGAGCAGATCAGGAAGTGCGTCCACGGCGCAAGCTTCTGCAACGGAAATCAGCACTGGGAACAATTCTCGCCAGGCTGGGTCTGCTATGCAAATGTTGGACACAAGGAAAAGAAATAGGGTATTGCGACACAATTGCAAAGCACACATGATTGTTTCATTGCAGCAAGGGCCATTGGAGCAAGGTCGTTATGTTGTAACAACATTCAATGAAGAGCACACACACCCAATGGTGCAGCAAGTAGGGCGTTGTAGGTACTACCGCTCTCATAGAAAGATCCCCGAAGAAGACCTTGAATTCCTGGAACTCCTTCATAATCGCAACTTGCGAACTTCGGACATCATGGGATTGTTGGGGGATTCACATGCCGGAGACCCAAGGAACCTGGGCTATGTGAAGAGAGATGTTACAAATGAAAGGTCAAAGATGAGGGCAAAACTGTTGATTCGAGACATGGACCTTACTGTGGAGTATTTCGAGAAGAGGCGAGTAGAAAATCCCAATTTCTTCTATGCAACACAAGTTGACAGTGAAAATGTTGTGAATGCACTCTTTTGGGTTGATGGAAGAACTAGGTCCCTGTATCCCAACTATAAGGATTGTGTATTCTTTGACACAACACTTTGTACCAACCGATACAACATGCCGTTTCCCCCAATTGTTGGTATCAACAACCACCTCCAAACAGTGGTGTTGGGATGTGCTTTGCTTGCTGATGAAACAATCAATGGTTTCAAATGGGTGTTTGAGAAATGGCTGGCAGCAATGGATGGAGTGCAACCGGTGCACACAATGACATACCAAGACCAGGCCATTGCAACTGCCATAAGTATGATTTTTCCGGATGCTATCCACAGATGTTGTTTCTGGCATGTTATCAGAGTTGCGAAGACCAAAATTGGGAAGCCACTGCAACAAGGTGAACCATTTGCTCAGGCTTTTTGGGCATGCATCTTCGACACCGACACAATTGATGAATTTGAGAACAGTTGGAAGCATATGTTGCAATGGTTTCAAATGACTGAGCATAGACATCTAAAAAACATGTGGGCTTCAATAAAAACATGGGCACCGGTGTACTTTAGGCACAACTTTTTCCCCTTCACAAGCACAACTGGGAGATCTGAGGGCTTGAATTCCTACTTCAAGACTCTTGTTTACCCCTCCGATTCGGTGTGGACTTTCGTGAGACAATTTGAGCTATGCCAAGATCTCATGCTAGACCGCGAGGACAATGCAGGCTTCATTATTGATACAACATTTCCTCCACTATGGGGCAGGTACGTGAACAACAAAAAATTGTGGACTAGTAGCAACATAAATAAAATTAAAATTGTGCTTTTGTTGTATCACAACATTAATGTATGTATAATCTTACATATCCTGACTGTGTGTACAACAAAAAATTTATGTAGTTACAACATTGAAAAGCAAGCTTCAGAGTTCTACACAAGGGAGGTGTTTGACAGGTTCCAGAAACTAATTGCTGCAAACACTAGCTACAACATTCAACAGCAAGAAGGTGGTCCTGTGCAATTTTTCGCACTTCGTTCTAATGATGCAGATGACAGAAAGACATATCGAGTGCAAGCAGATGTTGCGAGCGGATTGTATGACTGCAGTTGCAACATGTTTGACATGTGTGGCTTGTTGTGCCCACACATTGTCAGGGTTATGGTGCATTGTAATGTCCAGCTAATACCAGCAAGATATTTGATGGATAGATGGGCCAGATTAGCCACACTAGATGCTCCGGTGCCTGACGCCAACAATCGTTCACGCATATTTGGAGTTCCTGGCACTAACATCTTGAGGTACAACCGGTTGTGCAGGAAAATGAATCGCCTGGCTTCGGATGCTTGCTTTAGTGATGAGACCTATGAGCTAGTTTCAGCTGCTGTTGATAGTGTCAGTGTTGTGGTTGATGCAACGAGGAGTGGAGCACAATTTAGAGAGGTAAAGCAACAAGAAAATCCACCATCACAACAAGAAGAAGAAGCTCCACCGTCGCAACAAGATGAGCAACCTTTAGGAGAAGGTGGTTTGAAAAACCCCAAGCGGAAGAAAAAGAAAGGTCGTCCAACAGAGACTGAAAAGAGGAAGAAGCCACTTGTTGAACAACGTGAAGACAATGCAAAAAAGAGGGCAAAAGGGAAGAAGGATATTGAACCTACAAAACCTGCCACAAAGAAAGATGAAAAGCCTACCAAACCAGCATTCAAGAAGAAGCAAAGAACAACAAAGATAAGGTGTGCGTACTGCTTGGGAGACCACCATGTGGCAGATTGTGAATATCTAAAAGCTGCTAGAGTTGCTGCGATTCAACAAGGAGCTGGACAGCAACAAGGTGGTGGGTTCCCTGTTTTTGCTGTGGTGCAAGAAGTTGATGCGATGCAGCAAGGAGGCTCGATTCAGCACACTGTGGTGCCGGATGTGGAAGTTGCGTTAAAGTTGTAGATTTCCCCATGCAATATTGATACCTTTGTAAAAAAAATAGTTGTAGCTGTGAATTGGATAAACTTTTTGAGACATATTCATTATTGCATAAAAATTGTTGAAACAAACTTATTTTTATTCTTATACCATGCGAATTGGTTGTAGAATTTGTTGCAAAGAGAAATTTATAAAAACTTTGAATCAATTGGTTGTGTTTAAAAAATAAATCCCTGGCAACAAATATGTGTAACCTTTACAACAACAATATGTTTCAGTTTGAACAAAAAAGTAGAAAACTTAAAATCTGAGAGACTTTTGTTGTATTCAAGAATCTGGCAACATTCTTGATACTTCGGATAAGTATCCTTGTGAATTTCGTACAAACTTTTTATTGCAAACAAATTGCTGTTACAACAAAAATTGGTTTGTATTGGAACAAAATATATCATGTGGAAAATAGATTTCCATCACAACAAAAAATGGTTGTTGATGAAACAAATTAATTATGAATTTTTTCTGCATATACCCTCTTCATAAACATATAAAAAAGGATGACAGGATTTATATATGGATGAAAGGGCACTTGTTTAACAACTAGCATAGGAAAAAGGTGCATGCCATTACACGTAGGAAAAATATTGCATAGGTGCATACAATTACACATAACAGTGAAATTAAACATAGGAAGTGAGGCCATTCACAACAAAAGTGAGGCCCTGCATTACACAGATGGTAGCAAAAAGTAGCAAAACTGACAAGCAACTACTACACAGCGTTGCCCCGTGAACAAAATGTGATCTTCACTCGTAGAATTCATCTTCAAACACCTTGGCAGAGTCTTCGGTGTTCATCGGATGCTTGATGAATCCTGCAGCAACGACCTTGCGATAGTAGGGGATAGCATCCCTGTCAAACAGTATCATCACCTTCCCGTCCCAATTCTCCATGTACAGCATCACGAAGAACCCACAGTCATAGCTGGAAAGAAGGACAAGAAATTATAAATAAAAGCTAGCAACAAAAAAAATCTTGAGAAACAAGAAGGATAAAGCAACAAGTCACACATGTTGGGCTGCTACGGGTAATCAACTGGTCCTGCACGTTTGAATGTTGATATGTCGAAAGGGAAAGTTCCAGCCTCCTTTGCAAGTGAAGAAAAGTTTGTGATCTACACACCAACAAAAAAGCAGGAAAGAAGCAATGAAATAATGATAAAGAACAAAAATATGGGACAACAAAAAAGATAAGAATGCTTGAAAAAGGACAAGTTTACACACCAAGTTGCTTATAACCTTCTCAGTAGCACATCCTTTTTTGGTGGACCGGATAGAGTCAAAGGTGTTTAATTCTTTGCACAACAGATTGATGCACCATGTGACCCAATGTTTCTCATGCACAACTGGAAAGAAAAGCTACAACAAAAAACAAATAGGAAATGAGAACAGGGGTGAGACTAGTACAACAACTTTAAAAAGGTTTAAAAACTAACCAGGTCTTGTTTCTGTATGTTGAATCTGTCACAAGCATTTTTGAACTCTAACATAATTTTTTGTGAATCGAACTTAGAAGGGTCCTTCATCAGTTCCAACTGGGTTTCGAACAAGTACTCATAAGCACGTGAAAAGTGCAGCAACAACAACAAAAAATAGTCAACATGGATAACATTGAGAAACAATTACTTACAGTCATGTGAACAGAAAATGCAAACTTCTTTCTCAGCCTTCTGTTGGTAGACGTTTTTAATTGGTTCTCAATGTTAAACTTCTCAACGAACAAGGACATTACTTCATTATCCATCCATGCCCATGGCTTCAACGAAGCTTGGAATTTCTTGTACGGCACAAAGAAATTCCCAATTGAGACAAAGGGTTTGCTGTAAAAAACAAAAGTGGTTATGACACAACAAAAATTCCAACAAGTCAAATATGCTTTTGACACAAAAAAATAGTACTACGTATACAAAAACAGACGCCTATTGCAACATACTGGTCTGATTGAGCAGAATAAATAAATACTTGTTACAAAAAGCCCAACAAGTCAAATATGCTTTTGACACACAAAAAAAATAGTACTACGTATACAAAAACAGACACCTATTGCAACATACTGGTCTGATAAAAAAGCCCAACAAGTCAAATATGCTTTTGACACAAAAAAATAGTACTACATATACAAAAACAGACGCCTATTGCAACATACTGGTCTGATTGAGCAGAATAAATAAATACTTGTTACAAAAAGCCCAACAAGTCAAATATGCTTTTGACACAAAAAAATAGTACTACGTATACAAAAACAGACACCTATTGCAACATACTGGTCTGATAAAAAAGCCCAACAAGTCAAATATGCTTTTGAAACAAAAAAAATAGTACTATGTATACAAAAACAGACGCCTATTGCAACATACTGGTCTGATTGAGCAGAATAAATAAATACTTGTTACAAAAATCCCAACAAGTCAAATATGCTTTTGACACAAAAAAAAATAGTACTATGTATACAAAAACAGACACCTATTGCAACATACTGGTCTGATCAAAAAGCCCAACAAGTCAAATATGCTTTTGACACAAAAAAAATAGTACTACGTATACAAAAACAGACGCCTATTGCAACATACTGGTCTGATTGAGCATAGAAAGTGCTCCAGTAATAATTGCAACAAAATCAAACATTTGTGTTGACACAAATTTTTTTTACTAGTTGTACAAAAATGGTGACCTATTGCAACATATGAGATAGTGCAGTAACTCACTGGGAATCCTTCTTAATCGGCTTTGGTTTACGTTTATGTTCAATGAAATTTTTGTAAACTGCTTCGTCTGCATCGGAAACCTTGATCTTCTTCATCTTGGGAGGGCTATCATCTGTCTTGGCTGCTCTCTTGTGCCGGTTTTTCTTCTCATGAGTTAAGGGCCCACTAGTAACCTCGATCAATGTACTTGCTGGTACAAAACACAAGGTATGCACCATGAGTTCACAAATATAAAAAAAGTGAGTATTAACAAAAACAGAAAACATAAAAAGAATGAACATACAAGCTGGGGCAGTGGAATTTGCATCTGGAGTGTCCTCCAGTGTGACTAGTGGAGCACACACTTTGACTACAGAGTTTATTGGGGTGTCCTCCACTGTAACTACTGGCACTCGCACTGTGTTCGGCGAGGACTCACGGCAACCAGAATCTGGACTAGTGGCAGGCGCTGGGGACTGGAGCATCCTTGCAATTTTGGTAGGGCTATCTGGAATGCTATCAAAAAAATTGGCCTCTTCTGAACCTGCCGGAAACAGATCCATCGACGGCACATCATCCCAATAGCCTGGTGAAATATTGCATTTTCTAGGGGATGGCATGATTTGTGGAGGCGGCAGCTTAGAACCTTCATTTGTGTCCGCAGCAGGAGACTTGCCATCACACACTGGCTGTTGTGTGTTCCCTTCTGGACTGGTCACAACAGAAGGCTGGGCAGCACTGGTTGGAGCATGCTTGATATTTGTTGGATTGACAACATCTGAATCCTTCATAAGCTGGTCACTTTCTGCAACAGATTGCTGGGCAATGCTGGCCACAAAAGATGGCTGGGCAGCACTGGCCATCGGATTTTCAACATCCTTTTGTCTTGGCTCATTTGCTGGTGCATCTTCAAATGCATCCGCAACTGAAGGCTCTACGCCTCTGGTAGGGCAGGGGATGGTGAAGCTACACTCAACAGATTTGGCAGCATCTACGTCAAGTAGAACCGATGCCAAACGCTTCGCATGGATAGCCTTCAGTACACTAACAAAACTGGCACATGCAACATCAACATCCACTGCATACTGTTCCTTGTGCTTCTTGTACAGTCCAACTAGATGTGGAGGAACCTGCAACAAAAGATACAAAAAATAATTATCCAATTCAACAAATCATATGAACTACTAGTACAAAGTAAAAGTAGTATTGAAACAGAAAGTAGTATTGAAACAAAAACTAAAAATAGTATTACAAACAAGTTTCATACAAGTGGACCTTTGAACATTTAAATGACTACAACTCAACATTTTAATTTCAGTAATGTTATTAAAAAATAGTTGTATGGATACAAAAAAAGTAAACATAGTACAACAAAAAGAATAATCAGTGCATTGGAAAAAAAATAACAGTAAAGATATTCTTGAGGATCAAGAACTCACCTCTAACTCTTGGCTGGTTGGCAAGCTATTGTTGAGCCAATCATTGAGGGAGGCTGAAGGGTTCACCTCAACATCTTCCATGTCCTCATCAGCATCCTGATTAAAAGACACATGAGGAGCTTGAACATTTTCAGGAGCTGCACCAGCATATATAGTCCTCGACAGGGGCAGCAGCTACACACAATAAAAATAACACAAAAAGATAAGGTCCCAGATAAAACAAGGTAACCGGTCAGCACCAAAACACAACAAGTACATGAGATATATTGTAGCTTGGGGTAAAAAACTTACTGGACGGTTTCCGAAGGCAGAAAGGCTGAGGCTCAACTTGTTCTTGTCAATTACAACAACAAATTGAAAGTCCGCATTGCATGTGAAACAAATCCTTGGAATACCATAATTTATGTTGTGATCATTGGGAGCAACAGGTGGGTAGCTCAGGAAATCCATGTAGATGATCTGCAAAAAAAGAACAAACATAAAAAGCTACATTAGGCAAGCATAGGAAGACACTGTCCATGTAGATGGTTTGCGAAAAGAAAACGAATGGAAGGTACGAGAAATGGAATACCGCAAGCATAGGAAGACACTGTCCAATCCATTGGATCTTGGTAACATCTAGCTCACGACGCTTCTCAATCTTCTTTTGAAAAACCTCCACCTCCCTCATAACTTCACACAATATGTGCTCATCGATAGCATACTGATCAATGGCATTCACATCCATCATGCTGCCAAGGTACTCGCATCTGACCATGTTACCGGTGCCTGGGCAAAGAACTGTACCAAAAGCAACAAGCCCAAAACTCCTGATTACTGTTTCCACATCTGTATCAGGGCAGCTCTTGAGGACCTCGATTGCTCTAGCGAGTGATGGGCGTCCAGCCTCGTTCTTGTACATATCACGGAGGTCAGATGGCACGCTCCTCTTCAACATATCCATCTGCCTCGGGCCAGAAGGCACCCCGAGCACTTTCTTCACCATCTCACGAGTAAACAAGATTGACTTGTTCTTGAATCTGAACTCGCGGAGCCTTGGATTAGTATGCATTGCAACAAACTCAATGAGCTCCATCGGAGCAGCAAAACCAGACACATGGAGCAACTCTTTGAAAGCACTTCCAGCAATGATCTCCCTTTTACACGGACTCATTTCTTTATCAATGACACGACGCAACTGCTTTGCTGTAAAACGCATTTGAAACACCACCTCTTTCTCCTTCCCTGCCGTGTTGTTGCACAAACAAAAGAAAGAAACAACAAACAATAAATGGGCATTACAACATAAATATAATTACTGTGCATTACAACAACAACAAAATTAATTTCGCACACAACAAAAACTAGTCAGCATTATAACAACAAAAATAATAAATTGATACCAGTTTCTAGTTTCATGTTGCAATGAAACAAAAATCCTAAAAAAAGCAGTGAACTACATCTGATGAATTACCAACTCAATTTGATTAAATTTGGTTAAATTCAAACCACATGAAACTGGAAAATAACTAGATCTGATGAACTACTCACTGAACTGACTGCTTCACAACAAAAATTAACCAGAAAAAAAGGCGCCTAAAAAACCTAGATACCTCTGCGCAGAGAAGAGCATGGACGCACGCAGGACTACAACAACTACTCGCTAGCGCCCGTGAGCGATTCGCTGGACAAACCCTAACCCTAGCGTGCTCGATTTTGCAACGAAAACCTCCAAACGCCGGCAAGGGAAGCACCGCGCGGGAGTACAACAACTACACGCCAGCACCGGCGCGCGGTTCACCGAAGAAACCCTAACCCTACCGTCCGTTGATGTTGCGGCGGAAACCTCCAACCGCCGGTAAAGGAAGCAACCGTAGGAATAGGGAGGGTACGGAACGAATCTCTGGATGCGGAGGTGAGCCGCCTCCGCCGTCCGCTGATTCGCCAGAGAGGCTCCCCTCGGCCAGCGCGGAATCGCCACGCGCGTCGCCTCTGCGTTCGTCCACCTCGCGAAATGTTGAGAAATGTAGGGAGCGCCGTCGGTATGGGGGAAGGAAAAGAGAAGAAACGGGGATGACGTCGCGCGCGATATCAACCACACGATGGCGCGATCGATCGGACGGCGCCCGGAGGGACCTAACGTTGCACGCGTTAGGTCGCCCTAAACCAAGCGTTTTCCTTTATTTATCGTTCTGTCAAGAGGCCAAACCAGTGGGGAAAAGGAGACCAGCAGCTGCCCAGTGGCCAGTGCTCGGCTACTCGCCACCTCGCGCAGGCTCGCAGCTCCACTTGACGCCACGCGAGCGCTCCTCTTCTCCCCCTTCCTCCCGGGCTGAGGAGATTGAGCGGGCCACGCTGAAACAATTTCATCTTCGGGATCCAGGAGCGGTATTTCCCTGCCCTTTATGGGACTACTTTTTGGGAGCTTTCTTTCTTTGGGAGAGCCCTTCTTTGATCTGGATAGGGTTAACTTGCTTGCAGCCGGGGGACGCGCCGCCGTCGTCAGGGAGGGAGGCCGAGATGAGCCGGCGACGGTCGCCTGAACCGCTGGATTTCTTCATCTGGACTATCGAGGTGCTGCCGCGACCTAGTTTCAGAAATTTAGAAACCCCTCCTGTTGATTACATGTTCATACGAGTGAAATCTGGTGTCTTTTTTTGTTCCCCTTCAGTCTTTCGTTCTTTGGTGCATCTTTGTAGTTTGTGAATTTCTTCCCCTTGATTGGATGTTGAAAACGGTTTGTTCGAGTTCTCCACGTGGATCAGCGTTTACTTAGTCTCTGTGCTGTTGATTAAAACATGAACTTTACATCAATTTCTTCTGTGTATATGGACAACAAGATAGGTTTTAGATTGAACTTTGGTGGGGGTGATTGGGAATCCATCATATCATTTTCTAAAGACGACTCCTTGACCTTGGAACTGGAATGCTGCTTTAGATTGCCTTAGTTTTGAGTCATCTTTTGCTTTACAAGATATTGTTGGCCAGTTGCTTTACAGATTTTGTGGTCCATCTTTTTTTTTTTCTCTCTTTCCAGAAGACATTTATGTTCCATCTATTTTCATGACAGTAACACTTGAGCTAAGGCACTGATGAAATCATTTTAAGCCTATGGTACTTGTCCACTTGAAGTACTGCTTGCCATACTCCTTATCTTTACTTTTCTCCAATTACAACTTTTTTTATGAGCAAGATCAGAATTTGCCTCTGCTTATGTGTTGCCACATTTGTGTGACTCGTAGGAATATGATACGTAGGGTGATTTACTGCTTTGTGAAACAAATTAAGATCTTATGATACACATTAACATGTACTAGTAATGGGAAAATATTCCGCTTTACTGCAAAGCTTAACTGTAATGTGTACAGAAAACTATACATGTGTGTAATATAAACTAATTCTGTGGCCACCTTTAAATGTATTTGTAAAGGTTGACTGCTTATAGATTGCGCAAACTGAACAGCACTTGTGCATAAATTCAAATGAGAGCACTGCCTATAAACTTTAGTTCATGTATCGCTGTTGTCTGGGAACAGTAGCACCACATAAATGGAGGGGGTAAGAGGAAGGGGGTCTACAAATTGCATGCGCTTAATCAGCTTTATCCAATTTTTCCATGAGTACGAGAGCAATTTAGCCATTCCTTGCTGAATCCAGCCTAACAAAAAGCAAGCCCTTTGGTTCTTACGTATGGTGAGAAATATTGGTATTTACAGGCATGTTATTTTGATTTGGAATGTACGAGTTTTGCTACATGAAACTCCTTTTCTTGTACATGAAATCTTCTGAACCAGTCTTTGTGAGAAATTAAAATAATCACTGCTATTTGAGTGCAAATCACATTTTCTGCTTTCTCTTCTGGGCTACAGGGCTAGCAATCTTGTCCTGTAACAAATGGCCTACTAGCCTGATTGGCAAACTGGTCCCTGCTGATTCTGCTAACCTGGACATATGTCTTAGGATTTTAGCTAGACACACATAGAGCAAGGGCCTGATTTGTACCTTTCACGACTTTAACAAAGTATTTTGTGCCGACTATGAGATGATTTTTCCACCACTGGAAAAAGCATGTCTACTTGTCAAGGCAATTATTTGCTCTACAGAGAGCATAGTTGGAGGAAACAACTATCGGCTTAGTACTGAAAATGTGTCATTTTCGCGCTGTATTAAAAAGATCTTTTCCCGCGTGTCTTATTTCGATTGGATCATCCCAGACTCCTACTGGTCTATGAGCAAGACTTCCCTTCTTAAAAAATGTAGACGTGGTGTAAGGGGGATGTTCTGGGTTTGCCATGCATGCTTTCTCTGCTCTTACTACGTGTAGTGATGGGTATGGTGGCATTGGTGTATGGGGGGTGCTCCATGCATGCGTTCTCCGCTCTTAATACGTGTAGTGATGGGTATGGTGGCTCTGAGTTTGCCATGCCTGTGTCTCTGCTCTTAATACGTGTAGTGTATGGTAGCATTGGTCTAAGGGGGGTGTTCTGAGTTTGCCATGCCTGCTTTCTCCGCTCTTACCATGTGTAGTGATGGGTATGGTGGCATTTGAGCTATTGCATTAAGCCCTCTGACTTTCTAGCAAGTGTCCGTTCCATTATTCCTAGGTACTATAAATTATTTGGTAGCAATGGTGGTGGTGGTGATGATGATATAGAAGCAGGAGACAAATTTTCAAGTTGAAATGATCATGTTACCTTGTATGTTTTGGAAACAAGTTGAAATATTGCATTGGTTTCGGTGTATGGCAGTTTGGAAATGACTGACTCTCTCATTTATCTTGCAGTTTTTCTTATGATTAATTGTTTTTGTTGTTATTGTGCAATAGAAGCATCTCTAGGATCGTCTGAAGCACTTCAGAATTGCATTTGTTTCTCAATTGTCATCTCTTCTTAATCAAACAAACTATTCTGCTTTGTTTCTGCCAATAGATCAACATATAGCATTTTCTAGTAGAGAGCTAAATACAACAGTGTAAGATTTAGGTGGTTTCCTCTCATTCAAAATACTCTTTGTTGGCCTGATAAATTAATTGTCCCCTTGCAGGATGTGGGGTTGTGGTTAGAGGACATAAACCTTGGTGGCTATCGCCAAACATTTGAAGAAAATGGTGTCAATGGGGAGTACCTGGAAAGCCTGTCCACGTTTACTACAGAGCAGATTCTACGATTTATCAGACGGTGTCATATGAAATGGGGAGATTTTATCACGCTTTGTAAAGAGTTGAGGCGCATTAAAGGTTCGAATTTTCTGCCACCTTATTTTATCTTGATCCCTGATCTTTATAACCGTGGTTTGGGCCTGTGCATTTAAGCATCGTAACTGTAAGCTTTAAAATTATGCCACGTACGAACTTTTTCTTAGTGAACCTTTGAGAGATGCAATTTCATGGGGCTTAAGGAGCAATAAGTTAAAACAGAAGCTACTAGTCTGTCGAAGTATGATCGGTGCTTCTATATGCTGCTATCCTGGCTTCTTTTTGTCAAACATGCTTAACTGACTGTTTGCAATCACTCCTTGAATCACCCTTCCAGTTGCGTGCCTAAAAGGGGAGCAGGAAGTCCGCAGGCCATGGTGGGCGCCGCCGTTCCTGTCGATTGTGTTCGTGAGGGTGGCCAAGCGGAACCGGCAGTCCCGAGTCGTTTCCCTGAAGCTCGAACCTTAGCAGCTTTGCCACCCTTCCTTTGCCATGCCGCACTAGTGTACCTTGGTACACTCCTCGTGTTCCAGGGGGCCGTTCTCAGCAGGAGAAGAAATATCATGTTGTATGTGTAAACTGTAAACCTGTGTTGTGTGTATTTGTTGATTTCTTTTCTATATATAGGGTTTAGTCGTTTAGACAACAACAACAAGGACATGGTATACATGTACTTTGTAGATGGTCCGCAGTGAATAATTGTCTGTTCTCTTTGTGAATCTTCAATTTCCATGAGTCTTCAGCGAGCTGCATATGGTGACTTGGTATAAATTCTACTCTCCGTTTTGAATTATAGAATGTTCTAACTTCTTCCGAGTCATATGTATCTAGACGCGTTTCAGTCATATGTTACTGATTTCAGTACGTATGTAGTCCACACTGAAATATCAAAAACAAGGAAGGAAGGGAGTAGTAGTATTCGCCTGTGAAATCTTCTGTGGGCGACCATGCTTGAAATGCAAGCTGAGTTTCTTGCTATGTGTGAGTTGCGCACTTATTTTGCTCATGAAAAGTCACAAGAGCCGCAATCTGCGAGGTCAGCAGAAAGGCTCCATGCTTGAGATGCACTGAAACATCACCTCCCACCTCGCCCTCGGTCACACTTCTTCCTACCGAACTGTCTGGTTCGCTGGGAGCCTTGGAAAGTTGTCACGAGCATGTAAAGATTGCTTTGGATTTTGCTAGTCCAAACCAGTTTTCTGTTCGTGTTGATTTTCCTCCTCTATGGCTTGAAACGGCAAGTTAATTTTTTCTCTTGCGATTGATATTCTTTTTTTAAGCACTGAACCGTAGAACAATTGTTCTACGGTATTTTTTATTAATTAATATTTAGAAATACATAGCATACAAAGACCATAAGGTGCCCAGGCTCATATGAGCCCGGTTTTGTTTTCGATTTTTTTTAAATAGTAAAATGCTTCGAAAAATTCTGAAAAAAATTATACATGAACATATTGAAGTATTCAACACTCGTGTAAAATTTCGACAGAAAATATCAAATTTTGCGCCCTGTGTAAAAAAGACAAATCTGTCTTTTTAAATAGGTGAACAGTCCACTAGTTTGTCTGTCAGATTTTTGTCTTTTTTGCCCAGGGCGCAAAATTTGATGTTTTCTGTCGAAAATTTACACTAGTGTTGCATACGTGAATATGTTTTCGCACAATTTTTTTCAGATTTTTTTGAAGCGTTTTCAAAATTCAAAAAAATCGGAACAGTGACCGGGAGCATATGAGCCCGGGCACCGTTTTGCATTTCCGCATAAAAAGGTCTAACCCACGACCAGTTTTTTATATAATGATAGTAAGTGCCGAATCAATGCAGCTCTTCAGAGCATCTGCATACTTGACTTTGATACGATGACTCAGTAGCAAGAGATCTTTTCTAAGCTGAATTTTTCAAGATAGAACATTGTGTTGGATGTTGTGAAAGATTTTGTCATTCCTCTGTGTTCAAATATTCCTTCGGCAGTGCATCCCTGGTAAGACAATATTCATCAATAAAAGATATACTTGTCTTCTTGTTTGGTGCAAGAGTCTCCAGAGAGAAAGGGCAGTCAAAAAAGAGACGTAGCAGAGTCTCTTCAGTGTTATATTGGCAAAGCACACAATTGTAGTGTGGGTGGTAAAAGGACTTTCTGGATAGCAAATTTCTTGTATTAACTCTATCTTGGAGAAGTAGCCAAACAAAATCTTGTATCTGAGAATGACTGAAGATTTCCGTATCTGCTGATAAATTGCATGTGCAGTTGGGCCCACTTTTAGGCATTTGTAGGCCCTAATTGAAGAGTATTTGTCTGAATTCCATGAATAAGTCCAAGTATCGTGTTCAGGGGGCAAAGAGATAATCTGGAGATCATTCTCAAGCATTTGGAACCGATGGAAAGCTTGTGATGACAGTGGAAGGTGAAAATTATCTGATAAGTCTGAATATGACATGAACTCTTCCACTGTCTGGTTGCTATTGATACAGATTTGCGATTGATATTCTCCTTAGATTGTGTAATTCATCTATTTGATGCATGCTTATTGAGAAGTTCCATGCATGGACCATATTTAGACATTTAGTCACGGCCCCAGTAGCCCTACCAATAATAGGATGGCTATAGCCGTCATAGAGAGAACATCAGCCACGATGTTGTGGAAGGCCATGTACACAACGGACACAACGACAACAATAGCCACGTCCAAAGCAGTAAAAATCTTTACATGTGAAGATATAAGGCCGAGAGACCACTCGCTGAGCATAATGTGTCTGCTTAAAGTATTTTAAGATGTTATCAGCCGGAAACTACAAATGGACTCCGAGCTACATGCATGTAGCTTGGGATTTTCAAAAAAAAAAATCAAAATATGCATTTTCCTGCTTAAAAGATTAAAAATAAAAATTCTAAGAGTAGATAATGTCAATATCTACACGCATGCAAATTGTCAATACAAAAAACGCATTATTTTAGGTAAGAAATGTTAATCTGACAAAATTTTAAGCTTTAAAAACTATGCATTGTTCACCGATCTAGATCTACATATTTACTATCTTTTTCCACAATATAATTTTTTTAGCAAGTTAGTTTAGTTTGGTAAAAAGATTTATGTTGTGGAATGGAAATAGTATCATTTTTATCCAGCCTAAAACATAATGAATTTTACATTGATATTTTACACAGTGGTTGATCGCGAAATTATCTACATGTAGGATTTTTGTTCCGATTTTTTTGAAAGTTTTAAATATAAATTATGATTTTTTTTAACCAGGTTCCATGGCCTCCAAAACGCCGTACTCGTTATCAGCAGGCTAATAAATAATTTTCACGTACGATTTTGCCGCTGACGAAAAGGTCAAACCCTGCCAGCTCCTTTCCGCTCACCGCTCTCCTCGGTCTTGCCTCTTTCGAGTTGGGTCCCACCATTTGGACTTTTTTTTCACTCAAAACGAAACAAAAAGAACTCATCATCTGTCTCCCTCACCCGTCTATCCGAGCTGCTCCTCGTCAACGTCGTCGGCGGAGCCGTAGCCCCTACCCGCCGCCGGCGATTCGTTCCAAAGTCCGTCTCCCACGACCGTGCAGATCACTCCTTCGCGCCGAGGTGAGTTCTCTGACACGAGGTTTTGCCCCGACGGAGCGCTGGGATTTATGGGATCTGGGTTTGGCCCCTTGCTTCCCTTCATGTGGTAGTGGGAATATCCCAGGACGGTTTGGTGGTCGTCTGGCTGTGGAGGATGGGTTCCGGCGTCTAGGCCTCTGGTTGCTTCCAGCTTCTTGTCTCCCATTTTTGTTGATTTCCCTAGGAGGGAGCCGCTGGTTGGTCAAATTGACGGTTTCAGCAGATGAAATGGGGAATATTCTTATTTAGATTTTCAGTGTGTAGCCTGAACTGAGGAGCTTATGAGAGAAGATTGTGGTGCTGATTATGAACTGAGGAGGTTAGGAGAGCGGTTCTCGAAATATAAGAGAAAATCGTTCCGCTTGTTTTTTAATTGTGGAGCTTAGAGGAGAAATTATGTGGATACTCTGTGTAGAGATGGTGTTTGCTGATTAAGATCGCGGTGCAAATTCTGGACTATGTATGCAGAAAGCTGTCCCACTTGATTTTCAGTTGGCGAGCTTAGGGGAGAAATTATGTGGCTGATCCGTTTGGAGATGTTGATTAGAGTACTGGGTTTAATCTAAGAAAAAGTAAGGCTACTGGGTTGATTCTGGAAATATATGCAGAAAACTGTTCCACTGTTTTTGAGCATCAATAATCTGCTTGGTTGCATGGGGTAGATTTTGTTATTCTTTTGGTATGTGAACTGATGCTTGAAAGGACAACTTTTGAGCAAGTGGTTGATGACGATTGGTGTTGCTGGCAGGTTTTGCTAGGTTTTTGTTTCTCTGTAATACTGGAGCAATTCTGGAAATATACCCAGAAAATCACACCACTTATTTTTTAATTGGGGAGCTTAGGGGATAAATTTTGTGGCTTCTCTGGTGTACTGATGTTTTTTGGTGACTAAGATTAGGGGAGCAATTCTAGAAATAAATGTAGAAAACCGCCCCACTTGTTTTCAAATGGGGAATTCAGAGATAAATTATGTGGCTGCTTTTTGTAGAGATGTTTTCTGTGACTAAGTTTACTGTTTAAATTCTGAAAATAACTGCAGAAAATTATTAATAATTTGCTTCAGAACACAAGATAGGTTCAGGTATTATTTTGGTATATGTCAAATAATGTTTAAAGTGAGCTGGTGATTGATGGCAATTATTGTCCCTCGCAGGTTTTGCTAGGTCTTGATAATTTATGGGAACCTCACCGGGTGCAAATTTCAACCAACAGCTTCCGCAGGGGATGCCGCCCCCACGGCACAACGGGGGTGCCCCAAGCCTGCAGACGTCTCTCTCTCTGGCCTCGTCGGAGCAAGTTGGTTCGCCAGACATGCAGGAGCCTGCATCAAATTCTGACCCGGGGCATGATTCTGCCACTGAGAGTGCCAGTTCACGGGAGACCTGGCCCGTGGAGCCGAGCAAGAACAGTGGTGCTGCTGCTGCAACAGCCATTAGAATAGTGGATAATGATAAGGAGGTAGCCACCATAGGTGTCGTTGAGCAACAAGTCATTCGTAGGATCCCAAATACTGGTAGACTGACTCTCAGGGAGGTTGCTCGGGACAGGGTTGACCTGATTGCTGAGAAAATGAAGGTAATGCCAGATGAGCTGTTGGATGAAACCAAGAGTGAGCTTCGATCGATTCTTGAAGGAACTGGTGGTCCTCATCATGTTGAGGAGTTCTTGTACCTGCAGAAGCTTGTCCAGGGTAGGGTGGATTTGACACCAACTATGCTTTTGATGGCACACCATGTACAACTGGAGATCCTTGTTGCTATCAAGACTGGAATCCAGGCATTTTTGCATCCAAGTGTTAACATACCCCTGAGCAATCTCGCTGAGGTTTTCTTGTACAAGAGGTGCCGGAACATTGCTTGTCAGTGCGCTCTCCCTGCCGAAGAGTGTAGGTGCAATATATGTGGCAATAGGAATGGCTTTTGCAACCTCTGCATGTGTGTGATCTGCAATAAGTTTGATTTTGAGGTCAATACATGTCGCTGGATTGGGTGTGATGTCTGCTCTCACTGGACTCACACTGATTGTGCAATCCTTGATGGGCAGATTGGGCCCGGACAGAAAATAAAGAATGGAACTGGACATGCAGAGATGCTTTTTCGGTGCCAAGCCTGCCAGAGGACATCTGAGTTGTTGGGGTGGGTTAGGGATGTGTTCCAACAGTGTGCTCCTGGTTGGGACAGGGATGCCTTGTTGCGAGAACTTGAATATGTTCGTAAGATTTTCCGTTTAAGTGAGGACCCCAAAGGAAGGAACTTGTTCTTAAGATGTACTGATCTGATTGAAAGACTAAGAAATGGTAGTGCTCAATCCATGAGTCCCAGAGCGCTGCTGCAGGCACTCCAAGGTAAGTACACTTTGTTAACAAAACAATGGATTACGTGTTGCAGTTTTATCCACTCATTTTATCATGCTAAATTAGGTCATCTTCTGTTGGTATTTGGTTTCATCTTTGACTGTGCTATATTTTTCTTGCTTTGTAGCTGCACTTTAAAACTGTTAATTGGTTGAGTTCATTGCCCCCGTAGGTCCTTTTCTCATATAAAAGTAACTCCTTTATAACGTCTTTTTGTTGGGCTTGGGATATTCTGCTGTAGGTGCAGGCCTCTTTCTACACATCATTATGAGTTTATGACAGTTATACGAATTGGTTAAATCAGTTAGCATTCTCTGAACAATACCACAATGCTTCTTTACTCAAACAATAGCACCACGAAATTTTGATAGAAACAATCATGTTCTTAGAACTATCGAAATAGTGAAAGCTGAGGTATCCGACCACCAAGAACTCTATACAGTTAGAGGCATAGAAGTAGTGGATCGAGTGGACTGCCCACCTTCAAGTGAACTCCAACATCACACTGAATTTGTATATCAATATAAGATCAACAAAATTTGATTGTAGCTGGTGCATTCATTATCGTCCAAAGGCAAAGAGATTTGAGTTCTCTGTCTTGGAGCCGAATTGTTGTCTTCTGTGATTCTTTTTTCAAACATATTGTTTTATAATTTTATAATCTTTTGATCATAGATCATAGTTACCAATGGCTAGAATCCTCCCGCAAAAAGCGAGTTCATTACTAGTTTCTGTTTCAATAGAGTGCTCACTTTTGTGGGTTCGTTTGCATTTCTGCATGCCATCTGCTTGTTAGCAAACTCCATACAGTTTACAAATTTTTGGGCATGAGAATCAACATACGGCGTTTGCGGGCCGAAAATTTGTCCATGATTAAGACATATCTGAAGGTTCTCATGTTTAGTGCATTTATCTGCAGTTTGTCCTATATCTGCCTATCTGATCTGTAATTCTGAACCTTTTGTATTAACTACAATTATATTTGTCAGAGCTTGGGATGGATTTCCCAAAGATGTCCGGAAACGAAGAGTCGGGGCGCCTGATCACTCCCCACGAGGCGTGCAACCGAATCGCGGAGGTTGTCCAAGAGGCAGTTCGAAAGATGGAGACCGTGGCCGAAGAGAAGATGCAGACGTTCAAGAAGGCCCGCCTTGCGGTGGAGTCCTGCGAGCGCGAGCTGGAGGAGAAGGCGAGGGAGGCACGGGAGCTCAAGGCGGAGCGGCTGCGCAGGCAGCAGCAGGTGGAGGAGCTCGAGAGCATGATCCGGCTGAAGAGCGCCGAGGCGGAGATGTTCCAGCTCAAGGCCAACGAGGCCCGGCAGGAGGCCGAGCAGCTCCAGAGCATCGCGCTGGCCAAGTCGGAGAAGGCGGAGCAGGACTACGCGAGCATGTACCTCAAGCGCCGCCTCGAGGAGGCCGAGGCAGAGAAGCAGTACATCTTCGAGAAGATCAAGCTGAAGGAGAACCAGAGGCCGCTGCCACCGGGGGCGAGCAGCAGCGGCGCCGCCGCCGGTGCCGCCTCTAACCCCGGCGACCCGTCGCAGATTATGGTGCTGTCCAAGATCCAGGACCTGCTGAAGAACGTCCGCAGCATGCCGTCTGGCAAGTCGGACGGGCGTCAGTCGAGATAGCCGCTGCCTGCCGCACCAGATTAGTGCTGTTCTGCGTACTTCAAACCTGTGATCGATGTGATAGTGTCTGCGATGTAAATTAATATTAGACGTGGAACATCTCTAATGAATCATCATCTTGCTTGGAGGTTTGCTTCAGTGCACCACCCTAAAAAATAACTTAAGAATGGTAATACTGTACTTTCGCCGGTCATCTATTTACTAGAATCTTTTTATATACGGTGCAAATCTACTAACTGTATGAGCAGTTGATAGCGTGGGTATTTCTGAGAGTGGACAAATGGAGGCTGAGCTCCATGGAGTCTTTTATTTCAAAAAAAAAATAAAAATCATATTTTAAAGTTTTGAAAAAATCCGAAAAAAAATTCTGGATGTAGATAATGTTGTATCTACCAATGTGTAAAATTAAAAACTAGAAATATTTTAGTTTGGGCTGCACAAGAAATGACTACGTATGACATTTGAAAATAGTGAACAGTACAAATTTTCAATTCTTCCAAATCTGTCAGATTTTGTTATTTTTTGTAGCCATTATATGAAATATTTTGATTTGAGATTTTGCATGTTGGTAGAATGCAACATTGCATACATCCATAATTGTTTTCTGAATTGTTTGGAACTTGAAAATATAATTTTAAAATAAAGAGCTCCATGAAGCTTGGCCTCCATTTATTGATTTCCAAGGTATTTCTGTGCAATTCACCTTTGGATGGTTAATTCCAAAAAAAAAAAAGAGCTCATCTTTATTGATTTCCTATAAAACTGTCTGTCCTTTTACCCATGCCAAAACCCTATCTGGCCGCCGCCATCAGAAACTACCAACCGATCTAACAGGCTCCTCGCTGCTTGGGCGCTCTGCTCGCCATCCGCAGGCGCCAGGAGACCAAACCAGGAGTCGAGGCCCTCCGTCGATTATGGATTCCTGACGGCTACCGTACGTGGTGTGGGAGGCGTCGAGTCCGGTCGTCAGATCGTCGATCACGTAATAGTGTTTTATTTCTATCTGATCAAGCACTCAAGTTTAAAGTAGCAGCTATTTCGTACGTACTCCCTTATCTCGTTAGATTCGTTCCTCCCTAAATTCTGCTATTTCTAGTAAGTACTCAATTTGGAGATAAAATGGACAGTATTGTAATGTCAAGCGGGACTATTAGCGGACAGGAAACTTTTATTGCATTCCAAGATAAGCTCGTGCAAATTGATCACTCCGAACATGTCCAATATGTTGTCAGGGGCGGATCTACATAGAGCTAGCAGAGATCATAGGAAATTATTTCTTCACTATGTTTCGCGCTCAATTTAAAGTAAAAAACATGCAAGATATATATCAATTCGGTGACATTAATAATAGAACTCCACGACAGCGTGCCTCTGCACCCACGACAGCGACTCCTCCTGTTTGGCCGCGAGGGAGGGAGGATCAAAATATAAAACAATCCATGATTACGTGATGAGGAAATCACGTACGTGGTCGAATAGCCGATCGATAGATCCGTTCACTGTCCGATCTTCTGAAACCAACGTACGCGATGGATGCACGTAGAGTGAGTACGTACGTGCGGCCAATCCATGTATAGCCTGCAATCTGAAGACTCACGTACGTAGTCACACGTCGACGGACGGTGTGAGCGTTTGGACACATAGCCTGCTGGATCGACTCCGACCGGTACGGCGGTACGTGCGCCCCGCGAAGCACGAGACGAGACGAGACGGCGGCATCGGCACGTGCACGCACGTACCGGGTCGTCGAGGAGAGCGATCGAGTCAACGGTCGAAGACGCGTGGAGCTATCGATCGACCGGTGGGATCGGCGGCGAGCGAGCGAGCTACGCAGCTAGCCAAGTCAAACCCTGACATCCCGGACATCCAGGCATGTGCGTAGTAGTGACAGGCCAGCCGCGTCGCAAGCTCGGTCGCTGTCGGTGTGCACAACCTCATCCACCCGGATCCTCAATCACCAACTAGCTAATGAACGATCCTCGTTTTACTAGCTCTCAAAAAATTATCCATTCCATTCCCTTCCTAGTGGACTGGTATAAATATTTTTCTTTCTCTGCGTTGTTGGTTCAGTAGTTGACTGAACCATGCTACTGCTCTGCTCCCACCACACTCAGTACATAGTACCTGACAAAACCAATTCAGGCTGGCTAGTAGGAGTAGTAGCTTTTCTGTTCGTTTAGATAACCAAATCAGAATGGCCTGCACGAGAGCGCCAGACTGAAGCGTCACGTATCTGTAAAGCCTCTCGCGTGCAGCGCACGAATCTCGAGGCCGCGCGGACGGCGACGATCCTCCCTCCCTCGCGGCCAAACAGAAAGCGATCCCTTCCGGTCCACGCTGCCGACCCGCTCCACGCAAAGGCGGGCCAGACCGCCTCTGGAACCAACCCCAATTCTTCTCTATAAAGTCCCTCTGCTCGCTTCAGAATGGAAATTCGCCAGACACACCGAGTCCCCTCAACTCTCCTGCCTGCCGCTGCCTCGTCCATCCCAGCGTCGACGCCGACGAGAGCTTCCTCACCGGAGACCGCGCGACGCCAAGATGGTAAGCGGATCTACCCTCCTCCGCCTAGATTCAGGGCGGTGCTCTCCTTGTCGGGCCGGATCGGTCGGGGTCGTCTAGGACCGGATCTGGATCTCCCAGGCTCCTCCTCGCCTCGCCGCCTTTGGTTGGACATGGCCCGTTCGTGTTCCTCTCGGTTACGATTTGGTTCCTGTTGTTTGCGCCTGGAGATACGCGCTAGTACCATTTCCGGGGATGCGTTCGTTTCCCGCGGCTTGGATCTACCAGCCCCTCGGGTCGTATAATTTACCGTGAGGATGCATCGGGCCGTTCGAGGGAATCGGATCGTGTAGTTTTTTTCTTCTTGCCGTGAAGATGGATCAGGGAGACGGAATCGGTAGACGGAGGAAGATTATTTGAGTTGAATGGTTTGGGTAGTGAGAATTGAATTACACGAGTTCTCTAACTCAAACCTGCCAGAAGCCTTCTGTATTGGAATACGTTAGTTAGTACTATTGAATTAGAGTATGATTCGTGATTCTTCACGTTGAAATACGCTGTTTGTATTTGCTAGGCCGTAAGAATTCGTACTTGTGGATGGTTGTGGATCAAGAGCATGGGACAAGTTTCAGTGGTTGCTTAATTCGTCCAAGGACCTGCTTATGATGTATAACGTGCTAAATTGCTTGAACCTGTTCGGTGTTCTGAGTGTTTGCAGTGTAATTGTTTTGTGGGCACTATTTGGCGGTTTAAGTTAATGAAATAACGAAGCCACCACAGAGAATAAGTTAGTGGTTATTGGATCACAAACATTTCTTGCACAGTTCGTGGTTATTGTGATATGGAGATAGTTCTGCTGTGGGTTATCACTTGTTGTAGCACACTGTCTACTATGTAAGGAAAAGGATTTGTGAACTCACTGTTTGTAGCTGGAAGGTCTAAGGTGGCTACTCCCCACAATGCCCTATTTTCTGCCATGAACTGGACATGACACATGAAACATAGTATTTCTTGTGCTATGCATCTTGCTAGGATGCTGTTTTCTTATATTGTTATACATATCTGTCTAGTGCATAAAATTTGAAAAAATAATACTCCGAACTGGCAAATCTACTGATAGTTTGGGGTCATTTGATCTGCATATATGCAAGGTAGTTAGCTCTTAGCTTTTAGGGTACACTTATTTATATTGGTCAATGTATGTGCAGACTACCTCCAGGCGCCTTGCTGACAGGAAGACTGCCAAGTTCCAGAAGAACATCACCAAGAGGGGTTCGGTGCCTGAGACCACTGTGAAGAAGGGGAATGACTACCCCGTTGGACCTATAGTGCTTGGGTTCTTCATCTTTGTGGTCATTGGATCATGTATGTCTTCTTACCTTCTCTCAATCTCCTATGTTCAATCTACTCCAGTGCTACTTGTCACATGTTCTTCTCGAATGCACACTTAAATATTGTTATCAGCCATTTTGCTTTTGAAAGATATTGACTAGTGAGTACTATTTTTTTTGACATGGCAACGGTTCTACAAACATTTTGCTCATTTGTACATGTACAAAATATGCAGATATATTGTTCTCTTTAGAAGTATAGAGTCCAGAATAGATCCTTGAGATTTGACAAGTATCTGATTGACATTGACCTACCTTGTAATCATTTAATAAGTAATCTATTGTCCTAGTTTCTTGACTATTCATTTCATTTAAATTGCTAGGCTATATTCTACTCAGCCTTTCAACTGACGAACGGACAAATCACATCTATCACATGATTTTACTGAACTTATGTCATGTAGTTCATACATTTTCATGTTGTCCGTATGGAACTTAATAGTTATTACTTCCTCTCTAAGTTCATTATTTATTTCTATGCCTTGCAGCATAACTAAGATGAACTGTTTTCTCCTAGTATGGTTTAAATTTGTAACTTTTAACAGAAAAATCTTAAAGTTGATTTCCCTCTTCTTCTAACACGCTACATTCCCTCTTGTCTCTGCAGCCCTGTTTCAGATAATCAGGACAGCTAGCAGCGGCGGTATGGCTTGAAGATTGTCATTGATGCAGTTGCAGCTAAATTCGTTCAGTGTTGTCATAGTGTGTTCTTATGAAAATCCTCTTAAAAGTACCTAGTTTGAACTGATGTCGTAAGAACTGTAAACAGAGTTATCAATGGTATACATGTTAAATGGACAAATTTGTCGCTGATACCTGTTTTCTTCAGTCACATTTGCATGTTGAAGCAAGCTATTTGATTGCGACAATGGCCATGGGAAATAACCAAAACTGGGCTGTATGTGAAAGCAACGAAAGAATTTTGATTCTAGCAATCATGCACTTGCATTCTCGTGAGCAAGAGGCAGTCGTGCACTAACCAAGGACCAAGTTCACTGTTTCACCTCATTTGTCTCCCAAAAAAATAGATTTAATATCAATAGATCCTTATATAATTCTGATAGGACTTGAATTTTTTCCAAATGTTTCATTTCCAATACTTATTTTTGGTGTCAAGTGGAAACAAAAATTACTCATTCTGAAATTTTGCTGTTAAGAATTTGAATCTTGTTCACGCATAAGTTATTTTTTTCGAAATCAACTGAAACTTGACAACCATTATGTATGGAAATTGGACAACGATTGTGCACATGAAGAGAAGCTTCGTTGAGCTGATCTGCCAGAATAAAACGTACAAGTATGTCCTCCAGATTTGTCAAAAAAATCGGTGGCTCTATCTTGGAGCTTGAGAGTGCAGAATTAGAAGGTGGAAAGGGTTCCCTTAAAAAAAGTGGAAAGGGCATTGAGGAAGACCAGGATAGCCTTGATAACCATAATTCTCCGTCAAGGCAAAGGAAAAAGGATGTGACGTTAATTCTGTGATGTAGGGACCAAAAAGGCCAAGCACGACTAAAAACTAACTCTGAGGCCCCGTGGATTGGGCAAAGGTCTCAAGAAGGCCTCTAATGGTGAGGAGCTGTCTGGTGGTAGGCCTGCATGATCATCAGTAAATTCTCAGAAAAATAAAATATCATCAGTACTCCTCTGTTTTTAATTGCCCTGCATTCTAGGTTTAAGAAAAAAAATCATTTTTTACAATATAAAATCAATATTATTAGAATTATCGTAAACTATATTTTCATATTATATATATTTGATATTATAGGTGTTGATATTTTTTCTATACTACTCAACCTTTGTAAAGTTTGACTTTGACTAAACTCTCAACTATGGAGGGAGTATGCTGGAAAATGGAAAAGTCAATATTAGTTGTAGGGAACCGGAAACGAAAATGTTCCTTTTTGGCATGCTACAAGGGAGTGTCTAGTTCTCAGTCGACTTAGATTTAGTTAAATCTCAGTCAGTTGCACACATTTGCAAACCATGTGCAACTCACAGACTAGCACGAATCACAACACAAATCTAACGGTTATGGATGCGACTGAGAATTAACTAAATCTCAGTCAGTTGCACACAATTGTAAACCATGTGCAACTCCCAGAATAGTACGGATCACAACATAAAATCCAACGGTTATGGAGGCGACTGAGATTTAGTTAATTCTCAGTCGACTTAGAATTAGCAAAACCGTTGTTTATAATGGCTTCCAAGAGATTAGTCGTGGGCCTCTCCTGCAACTAAAATTCTTTCTAGAAACACCATTTAGAAGGTAAGTCGAGGTGCCTGAGCAGAGAATGGTTTCAAACCATCGGATTCATTTTTCATCAATGCCATGTTGCCTCAACATAGAACGACTCCAAGTTTAATGGTGTCCAAGGTTTTTTCAAAGTCCTGCTTAAGGACAATAATCTCTCTCATAGCTTGGTCACTCTGGTGAAGGGACTCTCAAATCTTTATGCAGTCTTGCATCCAGTGGCGGAGCTTCAAAGAAAAAACTGGGCGGGCCAAGCCAAACAAAAGCACAACAAATCCAAATCCAAACTCTAATCTCCTTAGAAATGCTTTGCTCTCCTTGCTTCTCATGTCCTTCCAATACACACCTACTCTATAAGGTGGAGCCCATTAATCTCTCTCTCCCCATGTGAATACGTTTTTAATTTTATTTGCATGTGCATACGTGTTTCGATTTCTTTCTTGTGCATGCGGTTTTTTTTACACGCTCCCATTTGTCTAATTATCTCGTCCGTTCTTCATGAGAGAATTTCAGGTTCCCACCAGATTTTTTCTTGTGCATGAGTTTTTATTTTTTTTACACGCTCCAATTTATCAAGTTATCTCGTCCGCCCTTTGTGACAACATTTTTTTTCTCGGGTGGAAGAATATGAGCATGAAACACTGATGATGATGCGGTCTTTGTATGCCTCGCTCATTGTTGTTAGCCAGTAGACTCGATTTGCTTGTTGTCCTCGCCCCTTCTTGCATGTGAATTTTGAGTTGGAGGGAACAATGCGCCTATGACCCGCTGCCTCAATCTGGAGTGAGGCCGCATTACGGATATGGTCGTCGTCCTTGTGGTCGCCACTGTAGCCATCTTGCTTGCCGTAGATATGGAGGCGGTGGCGAGTTAGCTGGACGGAGGAAGTTGTCGCATGGGGGCCTAGTGAAGGAGCGGCAACGTTGTATCACCTGATTTGGGGATGCGGACCTCACGCTATATGATTGGAGAGAGAGCATGTCGATCGAGGAGAGCACTTGTGTGGAGAGCGGGAAGCAAACCTGGGTGGCCGAATATTGCATCGCGCAGAAGAAAGAGAATTACACATGACACCAACTATTGGGGCTTTAGCTTTTTTTACAAGTAACACCAGGGTAATTGCCTGCAAAAAACATAAACCTGGTCCTTAGCCTTTTTAACAGATAAATAATAACTTAGACCCATTTGATGATGGTATTGATATATTACTTGTAATTACCCAGTTGTTGGTGTAATGTGCAACAAAAGCTCGTGTCATGTACAATTATCTCTCTGGAAGATATGAGAAAGGGACGAGAAACATAAATTATGTACTTTGATTTTTAAATTGTTCTACATGAAATAAACTACTCCCTCAGATCCAAAATAAATGTAGTATGGATTAGAGATAGTACCAAAATACAGGTTTTTAGATATTGAAGTTAGTCATCATCATTGATCTATTGAATTTACAAAAAGCGAGTCCATATACAATGATAGAAGACAAAACGGGCGCAGCAAGGCGCGCCTTTCCCTTCTAGTGCAGACTATAAAGTCTAAACCATATACTTCAGAAGACAAGTAGCTTTAGTCAATCCTAAAATAGCAGATCATATATATGTATGATATTTTAGACAAAGAGTAACCCCTAAACAAAATAAGCCATACCAAGCTTTAGTCTGACCATAAGGCATGGAGTTACATACTTACATACTACAAATCAGCTTCGCGATTTTTGCCAAATTTAGGGGCGCAAACCAGGGTTTTCGCTGCAAGAACTCATAAGGCCCGATTTTTGCCAAATTTGGGGGCGCAAACCATAAGGCTCGATTCAGCAGTCTGTTGGCGCTGCGTCGGCTGCTAGACCTCCGGCTGGCGGGTGCGCCTGCGCCATGCCCGCAGTCGGCGGCGGGCGACCCCCTCTGAGTGCCCTCTGTTGCTGTGCTGCGACGATGAGTCGGCGGCACCTGGTTGCGGTCGGCGCCGAATCGGCGATTTCCTCTACTGCTTCCTCGATTCCTCCCTAAATTTCTAAACCTAGAACTACAAGTGAGGTAGAGGCGCATCCATGGATTTGGTCGATCTCTCGCCTGTGCGCTGCGGGCTGCGGCTGTGCGTGTGCGAGTCTTTTTTTTCCTGGTTGTGCGAAGTATCGGGGTGAAAGGGCGTTCGGCTGGGCTGGTCTTTAAAGCCTAGTAGTAAAAACTAAAATGGCCAAAAACCTGGGCGGGCCGTGGCCCAGGTCGGCCCCTACTAAGCTCCGCCAGTGCTTGCATCGTGCGGTTCTTGATGAAACCATGTTGGTTGGATCGGATGAAGAATGGCCTCCTACGCCAATCTGCTAAAAGCTTGGTGAGAAACTTGCGGGGCACGAATTATAAGAGCATCTCCAACAGGCACGCTAAAACCACCAATTTAGCGCGCGGGTGCTGGTTTCGGCGCTCTAGCGGGCGCGCTAAACTAGGGCGAGCGGTAAAAAAAAACGGCGCGCGGCATACTGCGACAACGCGCATGTCATATTTGGGGCATTGGCTCCAACGCGCTGGAAAAGCCAAACTCGTGCGTGCAATGCCAACTGCCGATCTGAAAGCTCCACGCTGCCGCCGCCGCCTCCCGATCTCCCCCAACGCGCCGAATCCGCACCGAATCGCTGCCGCTGGGCGCCCCCCCCACCATTTCCTTGGCGTCTGCCCAAGATCCGCCGCAGTCGCCTCGGTAAATCGCGCCCCAACCCCCCCCCCCCCCCCCCCCCCCCCCCCCCCCCCGCCGTCGCCGCCCAAGATCCGCGGACACCCACGACGCGTCCGGCCACTGCCAGCGCCCCAGTGCGGCAAGGTGCCCTCGCCAGCGCAGTCGCCCGCGCCCCACCACCCGTTTCCTAGAAGGTATTGTCGTCGCCTCCTCGTACGGTTGTTCTTGTTGTTGCTAGATGTTATTTGCGATTGTTGTAGTCGTTGGTAGATGAGTAAATAAGTCCGATTTTATATTTGTAGATGAGTTCGTCGTACAATTCATCTGATGAAGAATGGGATCTTCAAGAAGAAGAGAACATACTCTTCCTATTGGCTATGCGCGCGAATAAAAGGCCGAAACACAGTGGTTCCGTTTGCGGTCGAGAGAAGTTGTGGAGGGAAAGGATTGAAGGTCACAAAAAGTTGATGCTTAGTTATTTTGACGACAATCCCACGTACCCCGAGCGCTATTTTCGTCGCCGGGTTAGGATGAGCATCAAGTTGTTCAAGAAGATCGCGGAGTGTGTGACGGCGCATGATCGGTTTTGTGAGCAAATGAGGAATGCCGCCGGAGAGCTTGGGCATAGCACTTACCAAAAGGTGACCGCGGCCTTATGTATGTTGGCATACGGTATTCCGGCAAATCTAGTGGACGACCACTTGGCAATGGGCGAGAGTCAAGCCATCAAATGCGTCAAGCGTTTTGTAATAGCAATTGTGCAAGTGTTCGGCGAGGAGTACTTGAGAGCACCGAATGCTCAAGACACGACTAGGCTTTTGGAGTTCAACAAAGCTCTGGGGTTTCCCGGTATGCTTGGCTCAATTGATTGTATGCATTGGAGTTGGAAGAATTGCCCTGCAGCATGGCATGGACAATTCAAAGGCCACAAAAAGGATTCCACTATAATCCTTGAAGCTGTGGCCAATTATTAGACTTGGATATGGCATGCTTTCTTCGGAATGCTCGGGTCTTGCAATGACATTAATGTTCTTCAAAGGTCACCACTTATGGATGGGATTGCCAACGGTGAAACTCCAACGGTGGAGTTTGTGGCAAACGGCCATACATACAACTACGACTACTATCTCGCCGACGACATCTACCCAAGGTGGCAAACATTTGTGAAGCCGGTGCACAAACCGAAACGTAAAAAACAAATTGATTTCCATAATGCACAAGCAGCGGCTAGAAAAGATGTGGAGAGAGTATTTGTGATTTTGCAAATCCAATTTACTGTTGTGAGAGGTCCGGCTAGATTTTGGGATCAAGATATCCTTTGATATATCATGACCGCTTGTGTGATCATGCATAACATGATCATCGAGGATGAGCACGGGCAAGATTTAGACTACACTCACTATGAGTTGATGGGATGCCCCGTGCAAGTGCGTCGGAGAGAAGAGAGGGTGGCCCGCTTTGTTGCCTCGTATCATGCTATTCGACAAAATGATGTGCATGATGAGCTTCAAAAAGATCTCATCGAGGAGTGGTGGTCATGGAGGGGCCAATAAAATCATTTGTTTCATCTTATTTGTATGTTTGTTATATTATTGACGAACTATGTTGTATTGTTGATTAAATATTTTTTCTATTCATGATAAACTATTTGTTTATGTTGTAATAATAACTGATTTATTTTGTATGTGTTTGATCTTTGTTATTCTATGTGTTGTGTATGTTTGTGTTTGTGCTGCCGCGCACGCTGCATTTTACAGCGCCTGGTAAAACACTGGTCAACGCTTAGCGTGTCTAGATTTCGCTTCGCCTGCCGCGCACCCTAGCAAAACGGCGATGTATAATCGGTTTAGCGCGCACGAGTATAACGCGTTTGTCGGAGATAGATGCTCCAAAGTAGAGAAATGGGCTTGTAGTCTCCTAGATTTTCCGGGGAAAGCGACTTTGGGGCCGAACGTGACATGAGAGTCATTGATGGACTGCAAATTAAATGGATCCTCCTCCGCTAGGTGATCTCGTAAACAAGAGAGCCGTAGCGAGCTGTCTGTCCATGGCTACGTCTCCAGAAAATAAATGAATAGACGGTGGGCAGGTCACGCGAGCGGTGCACAAGCGAGAAACAACAACTCATGCGACGAAACAATTGAAACGTACAGTCTGGTGTGTCTCCGCGGCTAGCTGATCTACCTCGAATCAATCTCTGCTAGCACAAGAATCAGGGTGAAATTTCACAAAGATAACCTTTTTGATCACGTATTTCACAGAATGACCTCTAATTTAGAAAATTTCACGAAATAACCTGTTTTCATAACGCCCGCCCCTAGGGCGTCATACCCTCTTGCATAACGCCCTGATCAAAGGCGTTATTGACCGTGCCAGGTCAGCACCGAAATCCTACAGTTTGTAAGTTTAACGCCCCGGATTGGGTCGTCATACCATGATGCTTAACGCCCTGGAGCGAGGCGTTATACCGGTCCATCAATTCTGTCGAGTTTTTTCTAAAAAAAAAAATCCGGACCGAAACGTTATTAATCCGCCGGATTTGATATGTAACAAGAATGGAATCCCAGTCCAGTGGCTCGGAACTTCTGCCTCCGAGGGAAAGACCTGAGTTCGACTCCCACCTGCTGCAAAATTATGATTACATTTTTCTTTTATTTTAATTTTCTTAAACTTGGTTAATTCATATCTTTTGTTTTATATATCCAAAATAATATAAATAATATATTTACAATTATTAGAAAAATATGCACAATCAAGATTACTTTTTCCTTTTCTTTTAAATTCCAGAAAATGTCTTAAACTTGGTTGATTCATATCTTTTGTTTTACATATCCAAATAATATATTTACAATTATTAGAAAAATATGCACAACATTAAGATGCCATCCTAATGTATGATTGCATCATGTAACAAGCTATTTATTTGCATATCACCAAAATATATACCACAAATCGAAAGAGTACATAACATTTACTTCAAGGAGTATATTTTCTTGTTGTGGACATACTTTATTTTTATACGAAGTAGTATATACAGGAACGATCCAAGGAAGTATATGCTGCCCAAAAAATGTAGAAGTATGTTCTCTACGTAAAGAAGTATATGCACATTAATTTGGTCATGTTGCCAATGTGAGCTAGCTGGCAAATCCAAACATGAACGATCAGCTCGTTGCATGGGAACTAGCTGATCATCATCATCTTTTGGATCGGTGCACACTACCTCATCTGGTCACCTGGTCGGCGTCTCCGACGACTGTTTTAGAGGAGATCATAGGATGATGCATAGGCTTGGTCTGGTATTAATACGTCTGCAAACGACGTGCATCCCATCCCTACTATATCACGGAACAGAATTTTGAATTAATCTATCCATGCAAAGAGATAAAGTTCGGTAGTTAATTATTTATTTTATTAAATGAACCCAAGCTAAACGGACATGCTTGTGGTGACCCGATAGCACAACTTGTACGTACACTTCGGTGATGGGAGTACGTAGGCATAGGTGTATTAAACAAATTTAACACAATTTTCTAACAATTTTAAATATATTATTTGGATATATAAAACAAAAGATATGAATTAAACAAGTTTAAGACATTTTCTAGAATTTAAAAGAAAATGAAAAAAACTAATTCTGATTTTGCAGCAGAAGCCCCGAGCCACTAGACTGAGCTTCAGTTCTTGTACGATAATCTGGCGGCTTAATAATGTTTCGGCCTAGGTTTTTGTAAGAAAAAACTCAACAAAATTGATGGACCGGTATAACGCCTCGCTCCAGGGCGTTAAACTTACAAACTATATGATTTCGGTGCTGACCTGGCACGGTTAATAATGCTTTTGACCAGGGCGTTATGCAAGAGGGTATAACGCCCTAGAGGCGGGCGTTATGAAAACAGATTATTTCGTGAAATTTTCTAAATTAGAGATCATTTTATGAAATACGTGATCAAAAAGATTATTTATGTGAAATTTCACAGAATCAGGCGGCGGGCATCTGGCTGGCATCTTCGCCAGCACACAGATCGTGTTAGGTGACAATTGACAATGTCTTGTCGGTTTCCATCCGCTACTAGACAAGTTGATCATCACTAGCCGTCCGTATGCAAATATGCAGGCGTCAATCGACACCAAGAAACCCAACGACGCTTTCAGATCTCGCTTTCGACATCAATTGTGCAGATCCAATGAGCACACGGATCTTCCTTTGGAATGCAGGACTTTTGCACATGGATTCCTGTCGTTCAGTGTGTAGGCCCCGCCCGTTTGGGATTTGGAACACATGAATATTATCAGACCGAACTGTGATTTGTCCTCTCTGTTGATCGTGATCACTATTAAACGGAACAATGTGAGTCTCTTTCATGGAAGGATTTCTTCTAGCAACTCTAGCATATTTCGCAAAATAACCGGAGCCATAAGTAAACCGTGTGGATTTCATTGGTGGGTGGGGTGGAACTTTCATGCCGAACTGCCACCACACTACCGGGATTTAATACCAACTTTTTATAGGTCTCATATGAAGGAATTATATTTTACAGTATGGGGTTTGTAGATCTGTTTTGCCAGTTGTCGAGCAATACCGTAAAAAAAATGGGTTTGCGATTTATCACAAACAGCTTTTACAATATGAGTTTTGTGGGATATGCTAGAGTAAGACATCCTATAACGGAGTAGCTAAAAAAGCTAACGTGGCAAACAATTAAAGAGTAGAAAAATGGTTAACGTAACATATTTAGTTACCGTAACATAGGTAATAACATTCACGTAGCCAAATTTTATTGGCGTGCCAAGAAATTAAAGAGGAGATGGTCAACAAACCAATCCGGTAGGGCTAGGCAACATGAAGTACTAACGTGCATCTTATATAATAATAAATGTTTTCTATGTATCACACATATCCTCTTATGCATGATACTAGTTTATATTACTCTCCGCTAAAAGTGGTCTAAGTATCTTTAAAAAATAAATATTTATAATTCTACATACGTCCATAGGTGTAAAACATATGTAAAATTGTGTGAATTATGTTTTACTCAAGTTTATGTTACACTTAATTCATTACATGCTTTCATTTTTTTGAGAGTCATAAAGGATACAACAACTTGCTCCTATGCTCTAGGTTTGTATGATCACACTTGTTAGGATTAAGACGAGATAGGCGAGAACAACCGACTCAAATCTTTTTAAGTAGGAAACATAACTGGAACACATGAACATTAGCACACCAACATGTGGCCGGGTTTCTGGAGCTCCAGGTCATGAATAATTTTACACGAAACAATGTTGGGATCTCTTTTATCAAAGGATTTTGGATGACTTTTGAGAATATAATACTCCAGATTTTTTGCGGGTCGATAGATATATGCAAAACATTACTATATTGGAAAGGGTGTGACTTTAAGTCAGATGAGAATTAACTTAGTTCTCAGTTAGGTGACGTCATCGAATCTCAGTTTCAACCTATTACTAGCCGATTCATGAAAACAATTCATCGTTCTACGGTATTTTTCTTATTTGCAACCTCACTTACAACTGAAAAAATATCAGCTATAACCTAATCAGGGCATTATGACTCATAAGTGCATGAATCGCGATGCAAAACCAACAGTATTTAACTTGACTGAGCACCAGTAAGACCCCTAATGTGAATTACTCCGTCTCAAAATAAGTGTTTTAGATTTACCTAAATATGAATGTATCTATATAGATGAAACACGTCTAGATATATCCATATTTAGACAAATGAAAGACACATATTTTGGGAGGGAGTATAAGACTGATGCTTTTATTTCGGAGGACAGGGGAGAGAGAAGCTTGCTCTGCTCATGGATTTGCATGATCACACTTATCAGGAGTGAGGAGATATAGGCTAGAACGAATAAATATGACATTAGAATTCTCCACTGTATATATTCATTCAAATTTGAATGCGATTCGGAGTGGCCGTAATTTCTGGTAGCAACTTTTTACCGGAATTCTCAGGTGAGTTCAGTCTCTACTTTGAAGTCTGAAGACTTTTAAGAGCACAACTAGACAGCCAAAAACCTCTACAGTCTACACTATACTTCCAGCAGCGACCTTTCCATTCCGAATTTCTGAGGAAGGATATCCTCGCGCTCCCGGCGCCAGTGAGGAAACCAAGACTCCACGACCGCCATGGCGCACGATGGAGCTGCCGATGAAGCCACCACCGCACCGCTGCTCGCGTCGAAGACGGAGAAGCCACGGCGGAACATGTACGCCTTCGGCTGCGCCACGCTCGCCTCCATGACCACCATCCTCATGGGCTACAGTACGTGACCACACTCTGTTTCCTGGTTCAACAACATGCATCGGCATGCTCTACCTGAGCTATTGTGTGATTTGTTGCAGATCTGGCGCTGATGAGCGGCGCGCAGCTCTTCATCCGGGAGGACCTGGGGCTGACCGACGAGCAGGTGGAGGTTCTGGCCGGGTCCATGAACGTATACATGCTCGTGTCCATCCTCGCGGCCGGCTCGGTAGCCGACCTCCTTGGCCGCCGCGGCACGCTCGTGCTCGCCAACGGCTTCCTCATGGCCGGCGCACTCGCCATGTCGCTCGGCGGCAGCTACGCCGCGCTCATGATCGCGCGCTTCGTCACCAGCATCGGCGTCGGCTTCGCCCTCGTGGTCGCGCCGGTCTACAACGCCGAGATCTCGCCGGCGTCCGTGCGCGGCGTGCTCTCCTCGTTGCTCGATGTAAGTGCCGCCGACGTACGTGCTTGAGCGTAGGCTTTAGTTTCAGCTCAATTAAAGCTTTCGATGTTTTGCTTGCGCAGATTTTTGTCAACGTGGGCATCCTGCTCAGCTACGTGTCGAACTATGCCTTGGCCGGCCTGCCGCTGCACATCGGCTGGCGGGTCATGTTCGCCATCGGCGTGCTCCCGCCCGTGTTCCTCGCCGCGGGGGTGCTCTCCATGCCGGAGTCGCCTCGGTGGCTCGCCATGCGCGGGCGCCAGGCTGATGCGCGCGCGGTGCTCGTGCGCACCTCCGACACCGCCGCGGAGGCCGAACTCCGACTCGAGGAGATCAAGCGGGTCGTCGACGCGCCGCAAGAAGCCGGAGCCGGCGTGTGGCGGGAGCTGATCTTCCAGCCGTCGGCCATGGTCCGGCGGATCCTCGTCTGCGTAGTCGGGCTCAACTTCCTCCAGCAAGCCGCCGGCATCGACGCCATCCTTCTCTACAGCCCGCTGGTGTTCAAAAAGGCCGGCATGTCGTCCAGCCGCGCCATCCTGGGCGCCACGGTGGCCATCGGCGTCGTGAAGACGTGCTTCATCCTCGTCGTCTCCTTCTTCTCCGACCGCGCCGGCCGGCGCCCGCTCCTGATGGCCAGCAGTGGCGGCGTGGCCGTGTCCCTGGCGGCCCTGGCCCTCACGCTGTGCGTCGGCGAGACTTCGCCCGCGACCGAAGCCGCGTGCGTGACGTTCGTGCTGGCCGCCGTCGCGGCGTTCTCGGTGGGGTTCGGGTCGCTCCCGTCCACGTACAGCGCCGAGATCATGCCGCTGCGGCTGCGCGCGCAGGGCGCCAGCCTCGGCATGGCGGTGAACCGGCTGACGTGCGGAGTTGTGAGCATGTCGTTCATATCGCTCGCCGCCTGGATCACCATGCCCGGGTGCTTCTTCCTGTACGCAGGCCTGGCCGCCACGGCGTGCGTGTTCGTGTTCGTGAGGGTGCCGGAGACGAGGGGTCGGAGCCTAGAGGACATGAACGCTCTGTTTTCTAAGTGATGACGGTGTGATCTACTATAGGATTCCAGCATGCAAGCATGGCCGTTTTCTATGTTCCTGCGAAACTGATAAATTTTGATAATCCGCACGAAATTCATCTAAAATCTGCTTGATAATCTCGTTTGGTAGTCATGAAATTCAATCAAGATTCTATTGTCAACGTATTTGGCTGCCATGAAATTGATTTTTTTTAATTGAAATTCAGCAAATAGTTGTGATATGCCAAACTGAGTTCTAAGATTGCACTACCAAAAACAAAACAAGAATTATTCATCCAAGATGGTGCATCACGTGTCATGTAGTGTAGTAGGCTAGCAGCAACATAGAAACCTTTGCTAATTCTAGGCTCAGCTAGAACAGAGTACGTACCATGAAAAGATAACACAACTAAGATTTGCCAAAAGTCCCCGCATTAAATTGATCGTAACAACTTATAGTTACAATGCGTGAGTGTGTACGTGATAGTAAAAAGAGTTATATTCCTTGTGAAAACTAAAATAGGCTTTCTAACTTTCAGAAACATCGTGAATCATACGTCACATTGACGGCCTGACACCAACTTGGGGCAACTACAACTCCGACCGGCATAGGTGGTGATGCAAGTGAGTCACCATTAGGGACTTATGGCAGGGGCGGAGCTAGGATAGACACTCAGGGAGTCAGGGGGGCCGGTGAAGGTGAATTTTTCATTAGGGGGGCCGGCCAAGCTAATATGTCAGATTCATGCTGTAAAATCATCTCTAAAACAACAATTAGCAAAGGCTGTAGCATGGCGTAGGGGGGGGGGGGGGGGGGGGCAAGGCCCATGCTGATCCCCCTAGCTCCGCCACTGACTTATGGTACCTTATACCCTCTTTAGTTTAAAAATAAAAGAACCTTTTCAAAACTATAATTTCATTGTAAAAGTTAGTTATTTTTTTAAACTAAGGAGGGTCTAGTTAGGGTACCCTAAAAATGACCCACTTGCATCTATAGGTACATGAGAGATGCAATTGGAAAAAAATGTGACACAATGAATTGTCTCTACTAGTTATGGGTTGACCATGCGACTAAGATAAGTCATCTCATAAAGTTAAGGAAAACATTTGACTAAGAGAGAACATATGGTGAAACAAAACAAAACGTTGTATCTCTTTCCTAAGACAAGATAAAACATTTCTCTTTCGTCTCTTAGAAATCATCCTATACTACTTTGTTGAGATATCACATGAATCACTCTTTCACTCTCCCGTGGAAAAATGGCCATGGTTTTGGAGAGAGATCACTTCTTTAACGAAATTACTTAAGATGATAGATTTACGATCCCTATGGGATAGATGAACAGGATGGTTTTGCACAACACTTTTGATGGGCGATGTGAGCACATAAGGCCTGCAACTTCCTTCTACAGACTCCTCGGCAATATAAGAACTTCCTTGTGCTCGATGCACGGTCGACGCTTGGCATGTCTAGCTTGGTTTTGCTGTGACATATGCAACGTATGGTAAGTCCGTTGTTGTTCGAGATGAAGCCGGAGTCGTCTGCCAAGAGTTATGGGTGATGCCGATGAGACACTAGACAACCTAGACGACCTGGAATGGATATTGTGCTGAGGTCAGGTCGACCAAGCGTACCCTGTGTTGGGTTGTCATGTTCCATTATGGTCGTGTGAGCGTGTTTTAGACCGCTTTTAGCCCGATTTTTTTGTACTAACTAACATGAAATGTTTTTCCTCTAATGATTTTTTTTTGCCTTGTGTCAAAAGAAAGGAGATATTTCCTCTGCATTTATCCCCTTTTATGGATTCTGCATTTCCGAGTTACTAGGATGTCAAAGTAATGGGCTGTGACGGCGTATTGGCCGCTTGCAGTGGGCTGCTAGCCTGCCAACTCCATGAGTTATGGCCTGGTCCTATGGGCCACTTCTTTTGGGCTCCTTCTTGTGCAGAAGCAAGCTTATGAGTTGCGGTCCGTGGAAACAGTGGTGGAGAGAAACTCCAGAAACTGCCCCCGATAATTCTTTTCTGCTTCTACATTTTTCACGGCCGTCAGGGATGGACGCGCCTCCGCCGCAGGTTGGAACGGCCTTCCAAAGCTCGTTGGAGTGCGAGGTCTCACGGATCTGAAGCGCAGCAGACTACTACGTCGATTGGTGGCGATGAGGAGCTAGATGGTCATCGGAATCGGCGTCGGCGACCACCGGAACGTGGAGCTCGGCGACCACCAGAACGCGGAGCTTGGCGACCACCGAAGCGCGGAGGTCGGCGACCACCGGAACGCGGAGGTCGGCGACCACCGGAACAAAGAGCTCGGCGACCATCGGAACGCGGAGCTTGGCGACCACCGGAAAGCGGAGCTCGGCGGCGGCAACCTTGATTTCCAGCGTCTCAGGCCGATTCCTTCGGCCAGGATGGTGAGAACAGCGAGGTGGAGACGGGGGAGTGCTCACACGGGCTCGAGAGGCAGCAACATGGCGGCTCGGCGGTGGGCTCGACCGGCGGCGGTTTGGGCGTGTGAGGTGTGAGGACGACAGCGTCTAGTTTCAGGCTCTCGGTGGCATTTTCCTGTAAATCAGCGCGAACTCCAGCGTCGAATAGAATACCTGTTCGGAGAGAAGCTCGGGAAAACTGCTCCGAGGCAGTTTCTCCAAATGCACTAGGAACGCGCTTCGCGGTGGGCATAAACTGGGCTTAAGCCCGAGACTTCTTTTGAGCTTCTGCTGTTCCCGGCCTCGAAGCCTCATGAGAAGCCCAAAAGAAGTGGCCCTACATTTACCACGCCACCGCCTTTCACAATCAAGAACCAAAAGCCCAAGGCCCATTCCAAAACCAAAACGGTTATCTGAATCCGGGCCACACACGTCAGCCTCTCCCTGGTCGTTCATAGACAACCCTGCCCGGCGTCCCGTGCTCAACATTGTACCGACCTGCGTTCTCGTCCAACCGTCGAACCAGCCAAACCCTAGAACAAACAGACCAAGCCGGCCACCGCCACCCCACGCACTTTCCGCCGCCGCCGCGTCGCATGGCCGACTACGAGGAGCGCTACGAGGGCAACGGCGAACCCGCCGCCGGCGCCGTCACTGGGGGTTCACCGCCGACCAAGCCTGCCGGGTTCTCCGACCAACCCGACGGTCGCTCCCAGGTGCGTTCGTCTCTGATCCGCTTGATCCGAGTAGACGTCTAGTTGAACCGTGGCACGTGACCCGCCTGGTGATCTCCGGCGAGGTGTGCGCTGTGCGCGATTAATTCTGTTGTAGGTGGAAGGTGACCGGATGTTGGAGTCTTCTCGAACCTGCTCGCTCACTATTTTTGTGGGCTTGCCTAATGCATTGTCTCTTAGCGCGTTATCCTAGGCAGTGGTGTATTATGGATGGATACGAGTTACTGAATTTTATTTATAGCTGTGCTCAAATTGTTTTTGATAAGCTACTTTTATGAGTTTTCTAGATGCATTGATTTGAGAGGAACGTGTTTACTACTAGGTCTATCACATGCTTTGTTAAACTTTTTTATTTGCTATGAAAATCTCTACAAGTTCTAAATTCTGCCTTATGATCATCTGTGAGTGTATTTATATGCTGATAGTTGGAGTAATGGCTTCCAGTGATGTATTGTTGGCTATTTTAAAAGTAATCTGACTAATACCTTTCTTCCTTTTCCCCCAAGCAGGAGGTACAACCACATGAGGGAAGGTCGTCGAAATCTAGAGAGAGGGACAGAGGACGGGAGAAGGAGAAGGAGCGTGACATAGATCATGGAAGAGATAGAGAAAGGGGCCGGGAGAAAGACAGGGAGAGGGACCGGGGTGACCGTGACCGGGAACGTGACCGCCACCATAGGGAGCACCGTGAAAGAAGTGAGAAAAGGGAGCACCGTGAAAGAAGTGAGAAAAGGGAGCACCGTGAAAGAAGTGAAAAAAGGGAGCACCGTGGCCGTTCTGATGACCATGATCGTCATCAGAGCCGTGACCGTGATGTTGAAAGGTAATGTGTCTAAAATTCCATGAATTTAGTCATGTTAGTTCCAGGATGCAGATTTAGAACTATGTACAAAACCAGTCATCTATGTGACCCACGAGGCTGTTTTCTGATCTTCTGAGATTTTGCATGATGTAAAATTTGCTTGCCATGATGTCGCCTTTTCTGGTGTCTGTTTCGATGGTACCTTTTGAAGCTGGTATCTGGTAAAACTGTTTGTCCATAAAAAAAGTACTTTATGATTCTGCACAGAATTTCAGAATCATATAGGTTGATGAGTTACTTAATGAACTAGATGACTGTTAAATGTAGGTATTTTTTATGCTGGTCTATGACCATCTGGTAGCTGTGGTGGTTAATAATTTCTTGGTTATGTATGCAATGGTTTTCAATTTTGGACCATAACCAAGGGCAACTATAATAACCCCCTCAATATCTGTATTCAGAGTGAAACTTCCGTAAGTTTGACTATCATACTGTTTAAGATATTGGATTCTATATATATTAAAATTAAAATATTTGACTATACTAGTACATTACATCAAGCCCACGGCAGTTTGGTTGCTGCCGGCAGGCTGTCTAGAAGGTGAAAGGCCATGGACGTATTGGAGGGAGGGGGGGGGGGGGGGGGGGATGGTAATGTTTTAGGCAAGGGCTTGCATCAACCTAGAGACTGGAGGGTCAATCATTTAGTTTGAGGTAATAGTATTGTACTAGAAATCTAGGATTAAAGGTGTCTAGGCCTGTAAGATATGTTTGGTTTTGAGCCCAAGTCCACCCTAGAAAATATTTTCCTAGCCAAAATTTTGGCCAATGTTTTGCTTCACCATGACTGGCTAATTGACATGGGCATGCCAAAAGTTTTTGCTATGTTTCAAAAATTGGTAAGGTTGGTTTTGGATGTCAACTAAACCCAATACTCTAGTAGTTCTTGCTGTGCTAGGTAGGGTCATGGGACTATGCATTTAACATGTGAAGATGCCATATACCTATGTTTGAGATGATCAAGAAAGAACCAGATGTATTGTCTAACATTCCCTCATCTGGTGTATGTGCATCTAAACCCTCACGGTCACGCTGTCTGGCTATCTTCGGCGCATTAATTATCCCGTTGTGATTAAAGGTTCACAAAACATGCACAAATCTTTCTCGGAAAGGACTTCATATAATATTATCATGCTGGGTTTGATAAAATATTATGATAGAATGAGCTATGGTATTGCGTTTTGGAGATTGAAGTCCAAAATGACAGCTTTCTGAGAGCTTGTGGGAGTTTGCTTTTAAGAGCCATCTTTTGGGTGCTACTCGTCGAATGTTTGTTGTAACCTTTGTGAGGATGCTGTTGTATTCTAGTTAAAATCTCCTGTCCCTAGTTAAAATGGAAGTTCCTGCTTAATCAATCGGCTTTCTTGGGGACAGAAATAGCAAAGTTCATTATCCGGTGAAATGTTTCTGATAATAGAATACTGACATAGTATTCTTCATCAATTTCTATCTTGCTAATAGCATCTTCTATACAAAAAAAAAAAAATCCTATGCTACTTAATCGAAACCTGATGTATGCTGTGATAAATTGGTAATGCAGAAGAGACCGTGACAGAGATGGTCATCGCAGGCATCGCTCCCGCTCCCGTTCAAAGGGTCGTGACCGCAGATCCAGATCGCGTTCACGCTCACGTTCGAAGAGGTATGTGTTGAACGTTTTCCAAAGTTTTATGATTTGCATTTATTGATTTGTAAGAGTCGGATCCTGAGGAAGACAAATCATCATTTCGTTTCAACATGACATATGCTTTTCGTGTACACTGTTTTTTTTACTACTGAAAAACTGAAGGTATACAAAATATGTACAACTGTGTATTGATTTCTTGCTTTCGACTTGGATGTTAATTGTTAATATGTTTTTAGTAGATGCAAATGTTTTTGCTCGTGATATATTCTTTGTAATATACCTCACTTGCTGGTGCTATTTCCTGTCTGTTTAACAACTTATAGCTCTCTCCTATGGTTACAGCAAGCGAGTGAGTGGATTTGACCAGGGACCATCACAAGGTGTTCCTATGGTTACTCCCGGTGCGATCGCAGGTATGTGAGAAACAATACTAATTGTTTTACTTTTGCATTTTTATATGTTATTCTATTGTTAGGAGATGCTCTGTTAAGGAAATGTAATCAGCTATAATGCACAATTATTTATAATGAAAAATCACAACTTCTGGAATAACTATGTACATCATTCCTTTTCACTGTAATGCCACTAATACGCATTGCCATGAACTTGTGTTTAATAGCCAACTTTTAAATTATTGTTCCCACAAATGCCGATCATCATTTCTCTCAGCAATGTTAGCACGGCTGCAATTTACAAAAATTATTGGTTCACAGTCCAACAAATTATTGAAGATTTATCTTTTGCCTGAGATTATCTAAAGTCTGGCAGCTGTCCTCTTTCTGGACTGTCACCAGAAATCAGCCGAGCTCTTGGAACGGACCCCATTCCGAGAGCTGGAGTCCCTACAGTTTAGTACCAGTGGATGCCTTGGAAGGCATGGTAATCATTGTTACGGAATGATGTTTTCTTACAGAGAAGACTTGCAAATTTGCACTTTATTCTACAAGTATCTTGAACTGAGTGGCACTTCTCTTTTATGGTCATTCTTGGTTTTTGTTTGTTTTTTGTGTTTTCATATGGGTAGGAAAGCATTCTTGGGTCACTTTGTCCAAACATCTGCCAATGGAATGAGCGGGCTACTGTAGCTTATACTGTACAAGGAGAAAACATCTGGTTGGTTTGATATCTTGTTTGCCTTCAACTAGTTTCTAGTATTAGTTTTCTAGTCCTTTGTCTCTTTGAACATGTGCAATCTATTCCCTATGAATTTTGTGTGAAATGAATCTATGCTAGATTTACAATGATGTGGAAGTTTTTAAAATTTCCATGATAATCATTTGTTTATTATCTATAAGGAATTGTTCTCTCCATGAATTGCAGGTCAGCTGCCTGCTGTTGCCCCTCTTATTCCTGGGATGCTTCCAAACATGTTTAATTTCACTGCTCCTGCACAGGTGATTTCTATTTTCCTTTGAAGATTTGGTTCTGTCACCACAAAACAATCTGATTTGCTCTGATTTGAACTTCTGGTGGTGACAGTATGAGCTCAGCTCTCTTTTATTCTATATTTTTCTACTTCTAATATTTTTCTATTTGCACCAGTTTAATCCTCTAGCTATGCAGCCACAAGCCATGACACAACAGGTATATGACTTCCGTTGTTGCTTGTAGTCACGTCATATTTGAGTTTTGTTCTATGTTATATCATCATGGTTAAATATGACTTCGGTTGTTGATTGTACTCCCATCATATTTGAGTTTTATTCTGTGGTATAACATCATGGTTAACCACCCTTTTCTTAGGCTACTCGGCATGCTCGGCGTGTATATGTTGGTGGACTTCCGCCAACTGCTAATGAGCAGGTAATTACTCGATTAAGCTGCTTTTCTTGACGGTCTCTCTACCTTTTTTGTGATCGGTGCTTATAATTTAATATTCCTTCTGCAGACAGTTGCTATATACTTCAATCAAGTTATGGCTGCTATTGGAGGAAACACAGCTGGTCCTGGCGATGCTGTTCTTAATGTATACATAAACCATGACAAGAAATTTGCTTTCGTGGAGATGAGGTCTGTGGAGGAAGCAAGCAATGCAATGGCCTTAGATGGTATAATGTTTGAGGGAGCACCTGTGAAGGTTAGAAGGCCAACAGACTATAATCCGTCCCTGGCTGCTGCGCTGGGTCCAAGCCAGCCAAACCCTAATCTCAACCTTGGCGCTGTTGGCTTGACACCTGGCTCAGCTGGAGGTTTAGAAGGCCCTGACCGCATTTTTGTGGGTGGTCTCCCCTATTACTTCACCGAGGCTCAAGTGCGGGAGTTGCTTGAATCCTTTTGGACCATTGCGAGGATTTGATCTTGTGAAGGATAGGGAGACAGGCAACTCGAAAGGATATGCCTTCTGTGTATACCAGGATCTTAATGTCACCGACATTGCCTGTGCTGCCCTTAATGGTATCAAGATGGGAGACAAGACCCTCACAGTTAGGCGAGCAAATCAAGGCACTTCTCAACCAAGGCCAGAGCAAGAAACCATCTTGTTGCAGGCACATCAGCAGTTGCAGATGCAGGTACAACTCAGCTCTTGAAATCTATTGTTTTACAAAATGACAATGAGTTTGTATTCCTCTTCCAATTTGTGACTCGTGCTTTCTGAGCAGAAAATCATGCTCCAAGTTGGAGGAGCTTTACCGACAAAGGTGGTATGCCTGACCCAGGTGGTTTCAGCAGATGAATTGAGAGATGATGAGGAGTACGAGGACATTCTGGAAGACATGAGGGAAGAAGGGCGCAAATATGGTAAACACCATGCAACCTACGGGCCAGTCCTCATCTTGTCATGGACACTTGCATTCTGTTCATACCATTGTGTTTAGTTACTGAACTTGTTTTCTTTGTGTGTTTGTCTTTTTGTGTGTCTTTTTTGTAGTCCACATAAATGCCATTGCAGAGTCTTTTATAGTCCGACCTCATGCAATATTGGCAATCGGGCCTAACCTACAGAAGACACACTTCTTTTTCAATTTGATTTGATTGATCATATATCATCCTATTTCTTGTCTATGTATGTACTCACTAACACTTGGACAGGTAACTTGGTCAAAGCTGTGATCCCACGACCTGACCCCACCGGCGCTGCTGTTCCGGGACTTGGAAAGGTGAGTTGTGATTTTACTGTATTCAGTGTTGATACTGGTTGAGCATGATTGGAGTATTTTGATCCATTGGCTTCCCTGTCCGTGGTTCCAGGTGTTTCTGGAATATGCAGATGTTGACGGCTCGACCAAGGCGAAGACAGGGATGCATGGCAGGAAGTTCGGCGGGAACCAGGTGGTAGCGGTGTTCTACCCTGAGGACAAGTTTGCTGATGGAGCTTATGACGAATAGATGAAATTTTCTGCCTAGCTGATACTCATATCTTTGTGTTTACCTAGTTTCCAAATTGTATCGTTTTGTGTTTGTGGAAACCATCTGCTGGATATATGATCTGAACTTTGTTTGACAAGTACATTTATGGTCTGCTGTTTTTTGCATTTGAAAATTCGAGTTTATGCTCGAGTGGTCCAAATTTGATGCAGGAATTTTCGATTGTTTGTCCTTTTTATGTAGCTCAGAATACAAATTACTTGAAGTTGATTTTTTTTTTTGCATATTGTACACGATTGGCTACATCAGGGCTTTTATCAAAATAACTGAAAATCACACATTTTTTTAAAAGGAGCATGAAATCTCCGCTCTCTTTTTCTTCCCCTTTCTTAGATGGAGCTATAGCTGGAAGTTATAGAAGAGAGGTAGTTCATATGTACAGTAGTTCATTTGTTTTGTTCCTTCTACACTTCCAATCATGTGGTGACGCAATTATTTATATGAGACATTGGTAGAGAAGCTGAGAAGCAGGGTGATGTGCGAAGAAACGTATAGAGTAGAACCTAAAGATTTTTTTGTTACTATAGAAATAAAGAAAAAGATAATACGTTTTCTAAAAGAAAAAAATCATCCTATGGAAGATCTAACCACCTACAGATAAAAAGCTTTGGTCCCAGTGGCTGCACTTTGACATCGCAAACAACAAGGAAAGACTCAACAAAGCGTGCGGAAGGCCTTTCTAGTATATACTACCACAAGAACATTTTCCTACAATACCACTAGCCGTAATTATACATACTACCAATAAAACGTTTCCTATGCTTCAGCATTTTCAGCGCCGAGACCTTCTCCCAGAACGTGCACTCCGCACCTTCCGATTCCTCGCCGAAACAGCCCTGCATAAGTTGCAACATCACATCAGGCCTCCACGAGTGTAATGTTAGATCAGTTTGTATGATGATGATGATGTACAACTCAAGGCTGCAAGCGGAGTGGATCACCGGAGAGCTTCGTTGATGTCGGCGTTCTTCGGATCCAGCTTCGAGGCCTTTAGAAGTGCGTCCGCGGCGCTAGCATCATCCTAACACAAGAGCGAATTAGGTAACTTGTCGATCGATAAGCTAAAATTACATGTGAATCAGATCAGGCCGACACCGGATGATGCGACGAAGCTTGGAGAGTGTTGACAACTGAATCTGAGTTTCTAAAGCTACTTTCGGGGCCGGAAAATGAATGGAAGTGACTGTGTGAGGTTCACCTGAAGCAAGCGGAAGGCCATTCCCTGAAGGTAGTAGCCTTTGGCCAAGTCAGGCCGTATCCCGGTGCAAGCCTGGGCGTCGGAGAGCGCCTCATCGCCGATACCGAGGTGCAGCCAACAGACGCCCCTGTTTAAATATAGAATGGCGTCCGTGCCATCGATCTTCAGCGCCTACAAACAGAAGAAAAATAATTCTACCCAAATTCAGTATTTCGGAAATGTAGATACGAGGCAACAACTTCATAGTTACAAGGCAATGAAAGTTCCTCCGTGTCTAATTGCTTTCGCATATGCAAATCAGAATCAGGACAGGAGTTTTTACCATGCCATACAAAAGTATGGCCGCATCATAGTCCTTCCTTTCGAAGGCTGAGTTCCCTTGTTGTTTCAGTTCCTCTTTTCTGGCCCAAGTGACTTTCATCACCTAAAAGAAAAATACTCATGTCAAACGATGCTAAAGTAACCCTGGGTTCAACAAAGTAAGGCCCCCACTCAACTACGTTCAACAAAATGCATAATTGACAAGAGCATATACACTGATTAAACCAAGGCATACCCACTCCTTGTCAAACAACAGGATGGTTTATGTGATGCTAAATAGTGTATGTATGTACTTAACAACAATTTGAGTGTATGGGCATACCCACTCCTTGTAATCAGCTGAATCTACATATCTCATAATGCCACCAACACTCCAGTCAGGCACATTCGGAGGGGGTCGGGTTACACGGAACAGAACCTCAACGACTTCCGGTTCAGCGTGGACTGCGGCAACTTCTACCGGTAACCTACCAAGCTATTACAGAGTACACATAGGCCATCAGTTTCTTCAGAGAGAACAGTCTTGCTCAGGGCTATGGTTTGCAAATTGCAGAAGAACAAAACATATATATGTAACTGCAACGAAGATGAATGTGAGTTGAAAGAAAGGAGCATGCTCACTTCGTCAGACGCGTTTGGATCTGCTCCAGCCTCCAGCAAGCACTTGATGAATGGGGCGTTGCCACGACGGCTGCACGCTAAGAACAGAGGGGTTGCTCCGCTGAATCCACCGGCGTTAACATTTGCTCCAGCCTAGTTAACAGTTCCATAACAGTGTCAGCGCAACGATGCTTAGTACCCTTTTGGAACGCTGGAATGCTATAAGTACAATTCATGCGCTGCAACTCTAGAGATCCAAGCATTGCTAACTGCTACTAAACGAAGATGCAGTAAGTGTCAAGAACAGTTAGGTCGTGACAGGGCAGAGAATCACTAGACCAAAATTACAGATCAGGTAGCACGATAAAATGTAATGCAGTGGCACCTGAATGAGCAGCTTCGTGCATTCCAAAGAGCCACCAGCAATCGACGAAATCAGGGGTGTGAAGACACAGTTCGCGACCTTATTCGGCTGCAGAATTGGAAATTCGTCAGCGTGCAGCCGCGTTCATGAATTTAGGACAAGAACAATCGCCCACCCACGTACATCGGCACCGTGACGCAGCAGGATGCCGACGACGTCCGGGTGCGCTCGGGCGGCGGCGACATGCAGCGGCGTGCCCCGGGGGTTCGCCGCGCCCACGTCGGCGCCTTTGTGCAGCAGCAGCATCGCCAGCTCGCGGTCCCCTGCGGCACGGACGACACCGTCAATTCGTCAACCTCGTATGCGCTTCAATTAGGAAATCGGAACGCAATGCGTGCGCGGCGCAGGTACGCACGTACCGTTGTAGGCGGCCCAGTGGAGCGGGGTCTCGCCGTCGGAGTCCGGCGTACGCGGGCTGGCGCCGCGCTCCAGGAGGTAGGCCGCCGTTGCGGTGTGGCCGAAGGTGGCCGTCAGGACCAGCGGCGTCTCGTTGTCGGAGGAGAGGGTGTCGACGGGGAGGCCGAGGTCCTGGACCAAGTAGCGGCAGACGTGCGTCCTGCCCTTCGCCGCGGCCAGGTGCAGCGCCCCGCGGCCGCAGGTGGACGAGACGCCTGCGGCGCCCGGGCCCGTGCCGCCCCGCGCCGCCGCGTCCAGCTCCGCCGCCATCCCTGATGCACGTCCCAATGTCCGATGGACCTTCAGTCGCGGCTGCAATAATGCTACAAGCTGGCTAAGGTGAAGTCATGTGGGAACATACTGGCGAGGAGGTCGAGGTCGCCGTCGATGGCAGCATGGAGGAGCGCGGCGCGCCGCCGCCTTTCGTCTTTCCGCGCGTTAACGACGACGTCGACGCCTATGTAACAAGCATATACCGAATCAAAAGCAAAGAAACGGATGTCGAATCTCCCATGTACCCGGCGACGGACAGACAGAGACAGACCTGACGCGGCAGCAGGGCCCGACGGCGGAGGCGGCGGCGCCGACGACGGTGAGGGCGACGCCGTTTGCATGTCAACTGTGACCACCTGTTTGGGCCTTTGGGGAGTGTGGCCGGTTCGTTCTGTAACTTCAGTTGGATGGATGAACGGAGAGAGAGAGGAGATGAGAACGGCGGTGTCTCGGAAGCTGTAGCCGCTTGCTCGGTGGTGTACAGGCGACGAGACCAGCTGAGCTTTACACGTGGCGCGACACGGCAACAGGAGCGGAAATGCATTACGACGACTCTCTCTCAAGGTCACTAGATGACCCGTTGCGCCGCTGGCGCAAATGACGGAAGCGAGATTGTATTTTAGCCATAAGTTTTATATGTTTTGCATGTATATTTTTTCGCGTAGGAGATTTTCGAGAATCCCATGCCACTATCATTGATACCTATCGGGACTATGGAGGTTACCCGCTAGGTTTTCAACGGCTCCTCTTGTTGTGCCTACTGTCCGGATTTTCACCGACACCTTTTTTGTAAGGCACGTTATCCTTTGCACTTCCTGTCCCGTGTACAGTGTCATTGTGTTATGTCCTTATCGTCGGCTCAATCCAATTTGTCTTCGTCGTCGACCTGCTCCAATCTTACGTAAGAACCCTAATTATCGTGCTTTGTGGTAATCATAGTTGATATGTACATTAAGTTTTCATGTGGATAACCCATTTAGCTGGATTGCAGATGAGCATACCTGTTTCAACGGTTTTAACCATAAATTTTATGTATTTTGCATATATGTTGTTGGGAACGGCGGAAGCGAGAATTTATTTTAGCCATATTTATATGTTTGCATATATGTTGTTGTCCGTGTTTAAAATTCTATGACTCTCATGCCACAACTATCGATACCCCTACGAAGGTTACTCTTTAGGGTTTCGTCAAATCCTCTCACCGTGCCCACCATCGAGTTTTTTCCACGAATGCCCCTTTTCAAGTTATGTTGTCATCTGCCCTTCATGTCTCGTATCCAATGTTGTCATGTTCTATTCCCATGGCCGGGCCCATCCATCATAGCCATCACAGCCTCCGTCACTCAAGCTCATCGTAGATCACACTCTGTTTAAAAATGATAATTTATTTATAGATCCTTCCAAATCTATTCTCGTCATCATTATCAAGAGGTGTGATACGAGTGGTGTGATACACAAATCATCAACCATTATCCATAAGGCATATACATTATGTCCAAACACGCAAGGAGCCAAGGTGTTAATCTTGTTGGCTGGCAAAAATATAAATAAGGATGACAAAGCAAACAAATTGCAATTGGCAATAAACACATGTAAGAACAATAAGGTCAGTGGTCTAAGCATCGAGATGAATCAGGCAAGAGCCAAGAGGGTCGTAGCAAGTACACAACTGGAGCAAGCTCAGATTTTTAACAGGAGCCATGTACTAAGTTTTCACTATTTATGTACCTGTCAAATGAAATATGTGTATATTTTAATAAATGTTTGATTTTTGTGAAGGGTAATTATGTGCTATCTTTTTCCTATTGATGCTGATCATGCTGCTTACATATGAAAATGAATATGCAACCCAAACACCACCAAATCACAGAATGTACATAGCGTCATTCCCTATTTTACGCCATGCAATTATTAACGACCATAAGTGGGAAGGAGAGAGGCGCTAGTGCGAAGGACCCGCTAGTAAGTTACTAATCATGACTTCATGAGCCAGGTTAAACCTAAATATTTACAATTTTAGGACACCAGCAGAGAAGGTATACAACATTAGTTTGACAAATTACATCGGCTGGGATAGAGAGCCAATAGTATCAGGCCTCGACACATCAATTATATGAATACAACTGTCTCCAAACGATTATGTGAGTTATATAGCCAATATAGCTTGTTTAAGAGTAGGACAAAACTCTTATGTGAGTTGTGCAGACAATATAGCTTCAACGACTGTGTCCCAAAGCTGTTTGCCATTATAACTCTGCCGTGGACATCCCTCAGATGACGACAACGTCAACGGTCGTCACCATGTAATCATGTCTCTGGGTGGGGAAAGAATAAGATTAATGACCAAGGAATAATATACGACTAAAAGGCAGCAAAAAGATAGAAAGCATGTGATACTGGACCTCTAAATCATTACCTTAAGTAAACAGAGGAATTACTTAAAACCAATTAAGTTCTGGATGGAAACCTCGCAGCAGCCACCAAGATTTTCATACTCACTTAATTTCTGGATCATACAAATGACAGGGACGGAGGGACCACTCAATTAAATAGTAAACTGGATCATGACCTCTAGAAGAGAAAATGAGGGGGGAAATGGACCCTGACTAAATGCAAGAGCAAAGCTACTGCAAATTGTAATTAAAGAAATGTACTTAATGGAAAACCAAAATAAAAAATAGGACATCTCAAGTATGTATATTCACTCTACAACGCTGCCGGTATACTAATTCTGGAGCATCCTCTTTATCACCTATCATGTCTCAGGTAAGATAGTACATAAACATACATGAATGAAAACCTCTCCTTTGTAGAACTTATTGTTGATTGACTTCGCTAATCGCAGTAGATGGGTTCCTAACAAACATAAATATTCAGTTTGATAGACAATTGGTGATAAAATAGCTCACCTGACCACGTTCATCTTCCTCCTGTAATATAATTTATATATCAGACTGAAGTACATGTGCATGTCTACCAAACAGCGACTAAGTAAGCACAACAGGTTGATCAACACATATTTAATTTTCAAACGAAATTGTAAGGAACTATTTTCAGAAGGAGGATGGCCCACAGTGATGACCCCCAGCAAGAAGAACAGACAACATATGGCTGAACTTGAAACAAATGAGCAGGTACCATATAGGACACTATATGATCAGATTGACGATAGCCGATATGAAAGAACATTAGGTAGGAAAATAATAAGTATGAAATCCTAAGATGACAGACCCTCCCTTGCTGTATGACGTCAATAAGAAAGAAGCTCTTTTGGTAAGTAATGGTTACCTATTGCACGGATTGCGGTCGCACGCGACAACCCCCATGGCGCGGCGATGAGGAATAAATGAGAGGGGTAGTAACACAGGGCCATCCCCAGCCAACTGGCATGGAGTGGATGAGAAAAAACTGAACCATTATATATATTTATCAGTTAGATCATATCCAAATTTCGCCACACACAATACAGTCAGGAACCCCCAACTATTTCCTTTGATTAAAGCATATCCACTCAACGACAGAATAGAAGTAATTATCCTAAACGAAAAAAGGACACTATAATCAAAGCCATGTCCTTTGAACAAGCTACAGCCTGTATTTACATGGTTTGAGTACCAAACATATATGGATGATTTCTGTGTAATCACAAAATAACATCTCAAAAAAAATACAAAAAACTACACTTTCAATCTCTTTTAGATCTGGAACTCAATACTATGCGTGGAAAGCATATACTAAAAAAATGTCCAAGCTCGAAACATTTGACGTTTAAATCATTACGTTATAGATGAGATAGATGATGTCCATTTCCATAGCAATGAGCATATCCATCAGATGCTCTCCATGAACGTACAAGAATAAGATACAATTAATTACCTATAATCTGTGAACCCAATGAAGCATATGCCTAATATTATATCCTGATGGTATTTAAGTGACAAAAGACTATATATTGAAGGTAATTATATCATAAATGAATGTGCAAGGGGAGAAAAATAAAGATGTAACTCCCATATATAAAGCAGAACATTGACCATATGGGACCACATATTATCCCATTTAATCCATTGATAAAATCCAACTCAAATCCAACTAATCCGTTTTAACCATTCATTCAAGATCTGTAGTCAGTGTAATTTTTCTTACATAAGTATCACTCTATACAGAAATTGGAATGCCACAAAAAAGATACGACTGTGTACTAAAATTAATAACCGTTTTCAACCTTATCTCAATGTTAGAGCTAGAGTAAATAAACAAGTAATGACGAGAAAATAATCTATGGCAAAACACATCAAGGGGTCATCAGCGTGTACATAGCGAAAAAACGAGAAAAATTATCACTGCTAAGCCCGCACCGAAAAAGATCAGCCAGAGATGGCACTCACGATAAAGAACGGAGACCTAGATGTGTCCTGTTTGAGGCTGCCGACAGCGATGCTGCTGCTTCTGCATCATCTAACCTAGAAATTCAGTGAAATCATATCCATCACCAACTAACATTAGAATCAACGCAAACCTGCATATTTTTGCTCACTCTCATGAGCTTAAACTTAAATTCAGATAGAGATAACCTCGCAATGTGGTCCTGATTCTCGTCGGCGAACATGAAGTTAGCTAACCCATCCTCATCGTCCCGATCTCTGCTATATAAGTCAACAGTTTGGATCTTCAGAATCGAATGGTAGAGCAAACTACAGAGTATTGATACAGAACATTTATAGTTGCATTCAAATTATAGAATTTACTCCAATTTAATAAAAAATGTGTATAAACCAATGAGGGCAATATAGTTTCAATGGTACAAATATAGGATGAGAGATACCTAGCCTATGTATGCCTGAGAAGAAACCAAGCAGCTTGGCTTTTCACAACCAATCTGAAGCAATCTACTACAAATCATAGGGAAGAATCCATTGTTGAACACCTTCTAATCTAATTGAATTACTAAGAGCGTAGATTGTTTTTAGTTTCGAGGAAAGAAACACTACACGCTTCAGCCTATATATAATATATGACAATGTATTTGCCACCAAAGAGGGGGAAATCATAGCGAGGCACAATAAAGGTCATTTACCTGCTTCTTCTGACACCTAACATCGATATATGAAGATCAAAGGTTACAAAAATAAAATGATTCCTGGTTTAGCTCAAAGGCAATTGTTATTATTTTGGCATATCTGAAAGGCGTTGCAGCATGTAAGAGCATAAAATTTTCAGTGAGATCCATTGCCAAATTCTGCATTGCATTCTACAGCAGTTTCATATGATTAAAACCAGTTGTAGCGAAGAAAATAAACTGCTAGGTACCTACCGTTGCTATAACATTAAAATAGACCTCGCTGAAAAACAAATACAATAAACGTTTGAAATAGATACAACGCTGTTAAGATGATACCTTTGCATCATTAGCCAGAAAAGGGCACTCCTCGACCTCCAATGCATCCATGATTGACTATCTCCTCAGCCCAACATCTGTTTGCAAGATACAGAACATTAGAAAAATCAGATCGGCATATCACTCTCAGCATTACAGACATTGCAGACCAGTGAAAATTATGCAATATTATGACACACGAGCCTTTGTGCAATAATCTCCAATGAGCTTTAGTCAAATGTAATTACCATCATGGTGTGACTAAAAAAAATGTTCAAGCCACAAAGGAGCCAAAACATCTTTGGGCTGAAGCTACATTACTTTAATAGTATTTAGACATGTGTACCAACAATGTAATTCACACGGAGGCAAGTACATATATGCAGAAATATGAGCAAAACTATAATGCAATATTTTAGTTGTAAGATAAGACAGAAAATAACCGTGTAGTTTTATAATCAATAGAAAATACAATTTATAAACAATCACTTCTTGGAATTCTTTGATGACCTTATTAGCCAAATTATACATTTGGTTTCTTAATCAGCCTAGAAGAAGGTTAAGCGCACACAAACCTAGTAAATGCAGAGCATTATCTATCTGTCTTCGAAACTGTTGGATCCTGGATAAAATTCATATGTTTAAAACATGCAGGTCCTGCTCTTACCCACTCGCTGTATCCTCAAGACATTGATCACACCCCCGCAAAGCTCAGCCCTAGCTCAGAAAGCCATGAGAAGACGCCAAACATTAAAACTCAACTTATAGCCAGGTGGCCATTTCAAAAATGACAAATATTTGTACAATATACCTATAAATCATCCATAATAACAACGGTGTATATAAGGCTCCGAAGAAATGCTCAAATAATCTCAGAAACTCGCCCAATGTACCTTGCCACGCAATTAGCCAAGCAAATTTCACCAGTCTATTTGCCTTCCGATGGTGATGGTGATAGTGGTTGATACTGAGCAGACGCCTATTGGGGCATGTACCATCATGTGCATCACAAGGCTGTCGGGCCATGTAGTTTACAATTACCTGACCATCCCATGGCCTTCCACACTAACTTCCAACGCCTGAATGTTTTCCTTTGTTGGTGCCTTCACCTGCTGCAATTAACATCTAACTTCAGCAATTTACATAGCACATGACAGGTAAAAAAAATATGGTAAAAACAGTGAATTTATATAAGTAGGGGGTAGAACCTTGGACGACTTGCTTAGCAAGTGCCTGTATCACTCCAGGGTCAATGTTGGACTGTCAACGAGTCTACAGGTGATGCTTCTAGCCTAGAAGCATGCTCAAATAGTCTTGTGCTCTGTCTTGCTTAGCAAGTGCCTGTATCACTCCAGGGTCAATTTTGGGGTCAATTTTGGACTGTCAACGAGTCTACAGGTGATGCTTCTAGCCTAGAAGCATGCTCAAATAGTCTTGTGCTGTGTCTTGCTTAGCAAGTGCCTGTATCACTCCAGGGTAAATTTTGGGGTCAATTTTGGACTGTCAACGAGTCTACAGGTGATGCTTCTAGCCTAGAAGCATGCTCAAATAGTCTTGTGCTCTGTTCGAATATTGGTCCACTCTGTATGTGTTGTTTACAGTTAGTCATATAGACCAAGAACCTTGGGCATCAAATTAAAAATATGAGAAGGAACAAGAAAGTACCCATTTATCAACCAGTCCGTTGGCCAATTTCCTGCTTGCTTCCTTCGTGTTTAACTGTCTTGTGCTCTGTTCGAATATTGGTCCACTCTGTATGTGTTGTTTACAGTTAGTCATATAGACCAAGAACCTTGGGCATCAAATTAAAAATATGAGAAGGAACAAGAAAGTACCCATTTATCAACCAGTCCGTTGGCCAATTTCCTGCTTGCTTCCTTCGTGTTTAACTAAGCAGAGAGTCATTCCTAAGTGGAGAAGGAACGGATGATTCGCTCGATCTAAACTGACAGGAAAGAAACTGAAAGGCAAGATAAAAATTGAAAAATCACCTCAACCAGCGCCACCACGCTGGACCGAAAGCGTGCCTTCTCGATTTCTCAGTCTGCCAGCCAAAAAAGACGAGTAAGAACGCGGTAGAGATATGCTAGGGGCGGTGGGAGAGAGAAGATGGGGAACTGTACACGAGCACCTCCTATCTGAACCAGCAAGTAGACAAGAGATGAAACGGAGTTTGGGTATGAACCTGGATGTTGAGATGCGCCATGCCCTCAGCGAGCCGCGGCCCTCACGGTCGCACGCGCAGTCCATATGGGTGTAGTTCCTTCTCAGCTCCTTCACGCTGGGCCTGCCGCCGATCCAAGGCCTCCTCCCTCCGTACGTGCGCCTCGACAACTTCGATTTGGAGAGTCGGATGGATGCGAGCAGATCCTCCGCTCGGCTCGTCCTCATCCTGGCACCAGAACAAGGTCAACACGGAGACGACCCATCGTGCTGGAGACGCCAGAGGCAAGAGCTTGCAGGGAGGCGCGGCGACATCGATTTGCAAGAGGAGATGACAGAGCAGCTAGGGAGGCGATGGAGCGGCGGCGGCGTGGAAGGAGCGGGAGAGGAGGCGGCGGGTTGGGGGTGAAAGAGAGGGAGGCGGGGATTGGGGGAGATTGGGTCGCGGGCTCGAGAGCGAGGGGATTGGTTCGCTTGCTAGGTTTTCACCGAGCGGGTGCTGTCAACCCAGATGTTTCACCGACCCAGAGGAGGAGGAATTGCTGCATGATCTGCCAGCCCCGCATGTATCCGGACCCACATGTCATTCACCCATTTGGCCAGCCATAGAGTGGGGAAAAAAATGACCACATCGGACGGCTGAGGTGCAAAGCGGGGCTGAAAAAGTTACTGTACACATGCATCGGACGTAGGCGCTTCGTTTCATTCTCTGGATGGCCTGAGAGGCCGGGTAGGCTCACGCCATTTATATAGTAAATTTCACACTTTTGGTATCTCTCGTTTTCCACCTTCATAAAGTCTTCGGATCGGAGGTAAATTGGTGTTCAGCTATTACTCTACCATCTCTCAAATACTCTTCTAAAAAAAAATACTAATATGAGTTAGAGTTTTTAATCTAGATAAAAATGAGGGGATTTATCCTGTCCAAACCCGGAGAAGTAAACAAACTGCTCGGGATTTTTCAGGATTAGGATAATCTCCTCTGATCCCATAAAATATACTAGAAATAAACAAGACCTACATGTGGTAATGTATGCGCAGTTGCCGACGTAGCTAAAATATACCACGTCCCGTGCAGGAGCACGTCCAACCTGTTTGAGATACGCGGTTTGAGACCGGCTATGCGGTTTGAGATATTTAGCACATGTCTAATGAAGAGTATGCAAAAAATCACTAAGGGCTCATTTGGCACCTATTATTTCATTTTATTTGACATAAATAAATTGATGACATCATTTTATTTTATTTGGAAAGTGAAATGATAGAGTTAGAGATAGGGATTGGAATAACATACAATAAGCATTTTCAGGAATTTTAAATGAAATGACATTTATAATTTCATGATAGCCAAATAGGTTGGGTATGGAATCACAAATGAGTTACATAATTGAAATGATGGGTGCCAAACGAGCCCTAATCGGCTATTCAGTTTAAGATATGAGGTCAGGGTTTAGCTTTTAAGCTTAATTGGATGAGAGAGAATATTGTCAGATAGAAAATAGCATGTTGCCGAATATCAATTTTATTGATTGTCGATATAGCCTCAATTAGCTGTTTATATAGAACAAGACTTGTAGGGCAAGAATCCTCGTAGATATAGATTGAATTACAATTCTATACTACCAAATATAGACTAGCCGTAATATACTCTAACACCCCCCATAGTTGGATCGGTAGTGACGCGAACAACAGGAGCATCACATGCGGTCTGACTGGAGAATAAATCGAAGACACGAACTGGACAGGGAGCCAGCAAGTGGCGAGGTGATAGCACTTGATGCCGATGTCGATGTCGATGTAGCTGTGGGCGTTGTAGTTGTGGTCGATAGTGTCGTGCGTGATGTAGTAGTCGTTGATGAAGTTACTGATGTTAATGGTGTGTCGTGGTCGATGTCGTTGTTGAGCCCGAGGAAGTCACCATAGTAATGTAGTAGATGCGGAAGCAATGGTAGTTAACTCGAGTTATACTTAGCTGGAGTCGTGGTAGCAATACTCGAGGTAGACGGTACGACATGTCAAGTTTACCAGAATCGTTGACAAATGATATGTTATAAAGAGGATGTTGGGAGATCGGGAATAGAGGCGGCAGTCTCGTTTTCAGGCAGTGGCGGTCAATCATGGTCCCGTGGACGATGCGGTGGTTAGAGCATCTCCACCGGGGGCGACTAAATTGTGTCCGACACACTTCAATTGGAGGCCCAATTGTGTGGGGGGGGGGGGGGGGGTGCCGGACACTTGTCCGGCGCTTTTTTTCCCCTCCCACACCGGCACCCCCCAAAGGAAATCTCCAAACACAATTTTTAACAAAAAATAATATTGGTTCAAACCTACGCAAATAATTGCATAGTTGGTACGGGTTAAAAACTAGTTATTATTACAACAATAAAGTTTTAAAATCCTCTAAATTGTGCTTCAAAAAAGGCCATCGGCGCTCCCACAGGTGCGCAACTAAATCATCATGCAGTTGTTGATGCGCAACTAAACCATCCTGCAGTTGTTGATGCGCAACTCCATCATGAATTTGGTGATGCACCGCGAGAAATTCCGAGAAGTTTTGCGGCAGGCCATGCACCACCGGTTCAAGTTGCCCCTGCCCATCAAACGGGTTCCGAACATAATGGTCATCTGGAAGCTGGAGCGGCAAAAGCACGGTAGGATCGCGTTCATTCTCGATGATCATATTGTGCATAATAATGATGACATTCATGATCTCCCACATCTGTTCTATCGATCATGATAGAGAAGGATGCCTGACGATCGCAAACTGGGCTTGAAGTATACCGAATGCTCATTCTACCTCTTTCCGATCACTCTCTTGTTTCTTTGCAAAATATTTCTTTGTCGGAGGAACATAATTGCGAATGGTCTTCACAATGGTAGAATATGTTGGATAGATGCCATCCGCTAGGTAACGTAGTATCCCATGTTATACTGATGACCATTGATCTCATAGTTACATTCGGGAGCTTGACCATTCGCAAGTCTGGAAAAGATTGTGGAACGTTGCAACAAGTTGATATCGTTGTGAGCACCGGCCATACCAAAGAAAGCATGCCAAATCCACGTACCATAGTCGGCCACCGCTTCAACTACTACTGAGCATGCTCCAAGATGTCCTCCTTTATACATCCCCTGCCAAGCATATGGACAATTCTTCCACTTCCAATGCATGCAATCGATGCTTCCAAGCATTCCTAGAAAACCTCTCACTTCAGCTACTGCCAAGAGCCGAGCAGTGTCTTGAGCATTTGGTTCTCTCAGGTACGTTGCTCCAAACACCGCATTGACCGCCTTGCAAAACCTGTAGGTGGCTTCAGTGGCTGTCGTCTTAGACATACGGTAGTAGTCGACCATAGAATCTACGGGAGCCCCATATGCTAGACACCGTAAAGTAACAAAGCATTTATGAATAGATGAGAATCCAAAAAGTCCGGTGCAGTCACTCTTTAGCTCAAAATACTGATCATATTCTCGCACACCATGCACAATGCTCTGGAACAAACCTCTCTGCATCCTGAGGCGCCGGGGAAAAGCAATCTCATCGTTTGTCGGTTGATGCGCAAAATAATCGTTGAACAATAGCATATGTCCCGTCGCTCGCTCCCAGTTCGTGTTGCCCTTCTTTCTAGGCCTAGTCCTCCGCGTTTGGATTCGACATCCTCCTCCTCCACCTACGCGACAAGAATGCGGATGACCTCTTCATTCTCCCGATAATCCATTTCAAGTGCGCTCATCTCTTCCGTCATTTGGTGAAACATCATTTCATCGTCCGAGTCCATAGCCTAATCAAGTATCGAAACATCCGAAATCATAAAATAATGGATTGTCGGCAAACGGCCAAACACCTTGCGGGCGGGAGGGAGGGACTTACTGGTCGTGTCGGTAGGGATGAGTTTGCGTCGGAGAAGAAAGAAGACCGTCCTTGCCAGGGAGCGGCGGCGGCGAGTGTTGCGGTTGGGGGACGACAATCGGCGGTGGAGATGGGAACGACTGAGATGGCTACGGCGAGGGTGGGGGCGGTACCGCGAATCGTCGGGCAGGGAATAGAGGATGGAGGGGTGGAAGCACTAATGCCTGCCGCTTCGTTTCATGTGTATGATGGGCGGACCATATCTGTCGGAGGCGCGGGCCGGATAGTGTCCGGCACCGCGAAGGCAGCCCCCAAATTTGGAGGCCCTATTCGCGGTGCCGGACAGGTTTTGGGCCGAACGAGAGTTTTGCGACCCCCCGGTGTGACCGGAAGGGAATAGAGGATGGAGGGGTGGAAACACAAATGTCTGTCGCTTCGTTTCATGTGTTTGACGGGCGGACCATATCCGTCGGAGGCGCGGGCCGGACAGTGTCCGGCACCGCGAAGGCAGCCCCCAAATTTGGAGGCCCTATTCGCGGTGCCGGACAGGTTTTGGGCCGGACGAGAGTTTTGCGACCCCCCAAACCTTTTCTTCCTAGCATCTCCTTGAGCGTAATCGGCTCACATACGTCGTCATCCGCTAGAGGTATATGAAAGTGATAAATTCAACGTCATCTGTGCCCGTACTCTGGTGGAAACACAAATTTTTTGACCAGACAATATCAATGCACTAGTAGAAAATGGGCCTTCCGTCCAGAGCTTTAGTCCCGGTTCCAATTGGAACCGGGACTAATGCTCTGATTCCAATGGCTAGAAACGGCACTTTCGTGCGGCCACCTCTAGTCCCGGTTCGAACGGGACCTTTAGTCCCGGGTCGTGACACGAACCGGGACTAAAGTGGTTGCACCAGGCCGCGCATAGGCTCCAGGACCTTTAGTCCCGGGTCGTGACACGAGCCGGGACTAAAGGTCATCTGCATATATGGCTACGTCCTGCCCGAGATCTAGATCGAGGCATAATCCGCGCCGCTCTCTCTCTCCGCGCGCCACCGCCACCTCTCCACCGCCATCGCTGTCGTCGTCGCCCTCGCCCTCGCCTTCGCCGTCGCCGTCGCCCTCGTCCTCGCCCTCGACCGCACCGGTGAAATCATAGGTGAATATTGGTGCGATTTTAATGTGCAAAATTTGTTGTATTGGTGGAATTGTGTGTAGAATTGGTAGAATTTTTTTGTGGAATTGGTTGAATTTTTGTGTAGAATTGTTAGAATTTTTGTGTAGAATTTTATGTAGAATTGATAGAATTTTTTATAGAATTTTTGTTTACAATTTTGTGTAAAAACGTGTTATATTTGTGAACATAATAAGTAATAGAAGTGAAATGATGCCGAAAATAAAAATAGATGTAGATTATGTGTAGTTTCATAGGAATATTTTTTCATAGGAATTTGTTTTCGGCGACGATGCGTCCTCATCTTCGACTCGTCCGCAACGACCAAAGACTGGGCTCCGTCGGGAATGTCCAGGAGTGGGCTCCGCCGGGCTGGCACTGGGAGGGGCTACCTTCCGGGAGTCGCAGCTTGGTGAGGAATCAGGGTCCCGTCGTCGACCCGGAGCTTATTTGGTGGCGGTCGTGTGGGCCACGATCGGTGCAGAGGGAGCCGGCCCCTGAGGAGGTGGTACGTCGCCGTGTCAGGGAGGAGGACGAGCACACCCGTCGATATATGATTGCGTTGGAAACCAGGTTCTCTAATACCTGGCAGTTTCTTCTGGGATCTCACCCGAGCTATGATCCTGTGATGGTTCCTTCTCTTTGGGTGTTCACCACCCGCGGCTCAGGACCCGAGGGTCGACGCCCAGTTTGATTGGGCGAGGTGTAATATTCGAGATATATAAGTGATATTATTGTTTTATTATCTAGATTATTTGAGATGTATTAGGGTTAAACAAAAAAGCAATAAAATTGAAGCTGCGATTTTGTTTTGCCCAACGCACGCTACCATTAGTGTTTTGTTGTGTTTATAGCATTAAAATAACTTATAAGTCTTTACAGCAATTACTAATTTTAGCATCGTGATTGCGTTTGATATATACTTATACAATAATGCAGATGCCCCGGCAATGAATGTATGGTACTGACCGACGCTCTGGCGAGTTCATTAATGGCGTGCATGATTTCCTCCGTGTGGCTGATGCGAACAAGCGGAATGGTTTTGTATTCTGTCCATGTAGTGTCTGTAAGAATCAGAAGGATTACTCTGATTCAAAAATCCTTCACAGCCACCTGTTTCGGTCCGGTTTCATGCACAGCTATAATTGTTGGACCAAGCACGGAGAGAGAGGGGTTATAATGGAAGACAATGAAGAAGAAGAGGATGGTGACAACTATCCCCCTGAATACGGTGATACTTTCACAGGGGAAGTTGAAAGGGAAGCTGAAGAAGAGGCACATGATGAGCCCGCTGATGATCTTGGTCAGACCATTGCTGATGCACGGAGAGACTGCGGAAGTGAAAAGTAGAGGGAGAAGTTGGATCACAAAAGTTATTGTACCCAAATTGCGAAAATGGTCTAAAAAAATTGGGTAGCACACTGGAATTGCTGCGATTGAAGGCAGAGTGTGGTCTATCTGACTCCGGATTTGAAAAGTTGCTGAAAAATGATGAAAAATATGCTTCCAAAGGATAACGTATTGCCCGCCAGTACGTATGAAGCAAAGAAAGTTGTCTGCCCTCTAGGTTTAGAGGTTCAGGAGATACATGCATGCCCTAATGACTGCATCCTGTACCGCGGTCAGGAGTACGAGAATTTGAATGCATGTCCGGTATGCACTGCATTGCGGTATAAGATCAGACGAGATGACCCTGGTGATGTTGAGGGCGACACCCCCCCCCCTACCGGAAGAGGGTTCCTACCAAGGTGATGTGGTATGCTCCTATAATACCACGGTTGAAACGTTTGTTCAGAAACAAAGAGCATGCCAAGTTGTTGCGATGGCACAAAGAGGAACGTAAGTCAGACGGGATGTTGAGACACCTCGCTGATGGGTCGCAGTGGAGAAAGATCGACAAAGAGTTCGAAGATTTTCCAGGTGACGCAAGGAACTTAAGGTTTGGTCTAAGTACAGATGGCATGAATCTTTTTGGGGAGCAGAACTCCAGTCATAGCACCTGGCCCGTGACTCTATGCATCTATAACTTTCCTCCTTGGTTGTGCATGAAGCGGAAGTTCATTATGATGCCAGTGCTCATCCAAGGCCCGAAGCAACCCGGCAACGACATTGATGTGTACCTGAGGCCATTAGTTGATGAACTTTTACAGTTGTGGGACAAACCTGGTATACATGTGTGGGATGAGCACGAACAAACAGAATTTGACCTACGAGCGTTGTTGTTCGTAACCATCAATGATTGGCCTGCTCTTAGTAGCCTTTCAGGATAGACAAATAAGGGATACAATGCATGCACACACTGTTTAGATGAGACTGAAAGTATATATTTGGAACATTGTATGAAGAATGTATACCTGAGGCATCGTCGATTTCTTTTGGCCAAGAATTCCTTAAGAAAGAAAAGCAAGCATTTCAACGGTCAGGCAGATCACCGGCCGAAGCCTACAGAATGTACTGGTGATGATATATTTGGTATGGTCAAGGACCTAGAAGTAATATTTGGAAAGGGTCCTAGCGGTCAATCTGTTCTGAATGACGCTTCTACCGGACATGCGCCCATGTGGAAGAAGAAATCTATATTTTGGGAGCTATCCTATTGGAAAGTCCTAGAGGTCCGCTCTGCAATTGACGTGATGCATGTGACGAAGAATCTTTGCGTGAACCTGTTAGGCTTCTTGGGCGTGTATGGGAAGAAAAAAGATACACCGGAAGCACGGCAGGACCATCAACGTATGAAAGACCCAGAAGGCCTGCATCCAGAACGGTTTCAAGGTCCTGCCAGCTACGCTCTTACCAAAGCAGAGAAGGAAATCTTTTTTGAATGCCTGAGCAGTATCAAGGTCCCGCCTGGCTTCTCGTCGAATATAAAGGGAATAATAAATATGGCAGGGAAAAAGTTCCAAAACCTACAGTCTCATGACTGCCACGTGATTATGACGCAATTGCTTCCGGTTGCATTGAGGGGGCTTCTACCAGATAATGTTCGAGTACCCATTGTGAAGCTATGTGCATTCCTCAATGCAATCTCTCAGAAGGTAATCAATCCAGAAGATCTACCACGGTTACAGAATAATGTGGTCCAATGTCTTGTCAGTTTCGAGTTGGTGTTCCCACCATCCTTCTTCAATATTATGACGCACCTCTTGGTTCACCTAGTCGAAGAGATTTACATTCTCGGTCCTGTATTTCTACACAATATGTTCCCCTTTGAGAGGTTTATGGGAGTCTTAAAGAAATATGTTCGTAACCGTGCTAGGCTAGAAGGAACCATCGCCAAGGGCTATGGAACAGAGGAGGTCATTGAGTTTTTTGTTGACTTTATTCCTGACCTTAAGCCGATTGGTCTTGCTCAATCGCGGCATGAGGGGAGACTGAGTGGAAAAGGCACGATCGGAAAGAAATCAATGATATGTAGGGACATGCATTCTTTCACTCAAGCACACTACACAGTTCTACACAATTCCATCTTGGTGGCTCCGTACATCGAGAAACACAAGAATATTGTACGCTCTAAAAACCGGGGGCAGACTAACTCCTTTGTTTTACGGCTCCACATGGCGACTTTCGGTAATTGGTTGCAATCACATCTAATGAATGACAACGATGTTGGAGATGAGCTGTACTGGTTGGCCAGGTCACCATCTTCGATTGTATTGACTTTCCAAGGGTACGAGATAAATGGGAATATATTTTACACGATCGCCCAAGATAAAAAGAGCACCAACCAAAACAGTGGTGTCCGTTTTGATGCAACAAACAACAATGGGCAAAAGGACACATATTATGGTTACATAGAGGAGATATGGGAACTTGACTATGGACCTTCTTTTAAAGTCCCTTTGTCCAGTGGGTCAAGCTGACAGGCGGCGGGGTAAAGGTAGACAAGCTATACGGGATAACAACAGTGGATCTCAACAATCTTGGGTACAGAGAAGAATCATTCGTCCTAGCCAAAGATGTGGCTCAGGTTTTCTATGTGAAGGACATGTCTACCAAACCGAGAAATAGAAAATATAAGAAAACGAATACATCATGCGATGAGCCAAAGCGCCACATAGTTCTTTCAGGTAAAAGAAACATCGTGGGGGTGGAGGACAAGACAGACATGTCAGAAGATTATAACAAGTTTGATGAAATTCCGCCCTTCACAGTGAACATTGACCCAAGCATTCTGTTAAATGATGAAGATGCTCCATGGTTACGGCCGGCGCGATCATAAGCCAGGGACATATGCTAGATGGGGATGTTGGTTATGTGTAATAATATATTAAATAATTTTTGTATGAGTGTTCTCAAACTTGGCACACATGTGTATCTCATTTTGTTGACATGTTTGCACTAAGAGAACACTTCTATGCCGAGCCCCTCGAAGATGTCCTAGGTCACTGCCCAAGGACATCTTCGAGAAGCTCGGGCATAGAGATGTCCTCTGTCTTTGCCTTCCGGACTAGCTTGACTATAGTATGAACCCTCTTCGCACTAAGAGAACGCTTCTATGCCGAGCCCCTCGAAGATGTCATAAGTCACTGCCCAACGACATCTTCGAGAAGCTCGTGCATAGAGGAGTCCTCTGTCTTCGCTTTCTGGCTAGCTTGACTACAGTATGAACCCTCTTAGCACTGAGAGAACGATTCTATGCTGAGCCCCTCAAAGATGTCATAGGTCACTGCCCAACGACATCTTCGAGAAGCTCGTGCATAGAGGAGTCCTCTGTCTTCTCTTTCTGCTGTTGCCGTGCTCTTGTTCTTCCTCTTCCTCCTCATGGTGGGTACTTATAGGTAAAAGATTAGGGCAACTCTTCACCTTTAGTCCCGGTTGGTAGCTGGAACCGGGACTAAAGGAGCGTTGATATGTGTGCCTTATCTTCACCTTTAGTCCCGATTGGTAGCTGGAACCGAGACTAAAGGAGCGTTGATATGTGTGCCTTATCTTCACCTTTAGTCCCGGTTGGTAGCTGTCAAATTATTTATAGTGGGTATGTTTCTTCCCGCCTTATTTCTTCCCGTGCTTTCCACCGCTTCCCGCCTCCGTCTTCCCGCCTTATTTATTCCCGCGCCACCGCGTTCCCGCCTTATTTCTTCCCGCGCTTTCCACTGCTTCCCGCCATTTCTCACTATATATATGTAGGCTTGGCCGCCATTGCCATAGCACATCTAAACTCATATCTGCAACCTCATCACTCTCCCATGGCTTCCACCATACCCACTCTAACCTACCTGGAGGCGTACGCGCTTTGCGCCTCGAACTACCCCTGCCCGCCCGGCTACCACGTCCCCGCCGGCTGGAGGCTGAATGCCGGAGGCATGCCAGTCCCTCCTGTCCCTCAAGGTTTGGCGCGCCGGGCGGCCATCATGAACCACTACTACCTCGAGCTCACTCCGGAGCAGCGGATGGATCCCCGATGGGATCCCGACTACCGCCCGACTTGGGACGCCTTCTTCATCAATCGGCGTGAGAGGCCGCTCGCCAGGTACGAGGAGGACGGCCCGCCTCCTTTGAACTTCAACAAGGCTGGCCGTCGGCTGTGGTGGGGTGGCCGGACTCTCCAGAGCGTCATAGACTACATCACGGCCGGCGATAAACCCCGCCTGCGCTACCCTCACTTCCAGTCCAGGCGAGCGCCGTCCGACGATAGCGACGACGACGGCGGCGACTACGACGACTACGAGGACGAGTATTATAGGCCTAGGCAGGAGTATGACTAAACTTGAGCCACATCATTGGTTAGGACAAATGGTTCTACTATGTACCCAAGATTGTTGAGATCCATTGTTGTCATTCCCTACTGCTGATCTACCTACGACGACGATCGTGTAAAATGTATTTTTTCTCCACCAAAAATTCAAAAATAATTAAAAACATTTGTCCAAAAAATGGTTTAATACTTTGAATAATTAAAATAATTAGTTTAGAAAACATAAAATGATTTTGGATTAATTATACAAATTCAAACACTTTTCATTCCCTACTGCTGGTCTACCAACAATGACGATCGTGTAAAATGTATTTTATCTCCACCAAAAATTCAAAAATAATAAAAAACACTTGTCCATAAAACAGTTTAATACTTTGAATAGTTAAAATAATTAGTTTAAAAAACAGAAAATGATTTTGGATTAATATTAAAACACTTGTCCATAAAACATTCATGTTGAAAGTTTTGTCAGATTCGAAAATATTAAAAAGTGGTTAATTCAAATGTCAAATATGCACAAAGTGTTGAAAATATTCCATCGCGCGCGTAACTCCTCATCTGCCAAAAATTGACCTTTAGTCCCGGCTCGTAATACCATCCGGGACTAAAGCCCCCCGCAATATAAATCGCGCGGCTCGCGCACGGTTCCGATCCAGACGAAGACGACGAGCTAGACGAAGACGGGGAGGTGCTGCCGAAATTTTTCGTGCCTCCGCCGCCGCGCCGGTCGTCGCCTCCGCCGTCGCTCCACCGCGCGCCGCACGCCCGCCGTGCGCCCTCGACCTCGCCGCCGCTCCACCGCGCGCCGCCGCACCGTTCGTCGCCTCCGCCGTCGCTTTGCTTAGGTAGGCGGCGCCGGTAGTGTTTTTTGAGAGTTTTTTAGATAGAGTTTTTTTAGAATTGTTTAGATAGAATTGTATAGAATTTTTAGAATTTGTTTAGATAGAATTTGTTTAGAATTTTTTAGATAGACTTTTTTTAGATAGAATGTGTTTAGAAGTTTTAGAATTTGTTTAGATAGAATTTGTTTTAGATAGAATTTTAGAATTTTTATTTAGAATTTTATATAGAATTTATGTTTAGAATTTTAGATAGAATTTTTGTTTAGCACTAATATTACAATGTACTAAAAAAAGGTCACCTTTTTTTTCTAACTTGTTTTACCTTTCTTTGTGGAATAGTTAAGTTATGGACCAGGACGATCCTCGCGAAGAGATGATGTGGGACATTATAAGAGGTGAAGATGGAAAAAATTATAGAGAAGACGATGTTGTAGACGATGATGACATATCGTCATATCTGGACCTATCCGGTGAAGGACTGCAGCAAGAACCGGTGGAAGAAGGGCAAACAAACAACGATGATGAAGGAAATGTCGTCGTTGATCCCTCGACAGCAACCGGCAAGGTATATATATTAAGCCTCTTGTGACTAGATGCATTAATTGATCTATATATATATATATATTAATCACTCTTTCTTCTTTTAGCCCTCCGGATCGACGCAATCGTCAGCTACAACACGAGGCCCGAACAAAAAGTTGGATGGTAGAAAAATGTTCAACATCGACAAAATCGAAGATAATGGACGACCGAGTTTTCAAATTGACAACGCGAGGGTGTTTGTAACTCAGTGCGGAGTGATTGTTAGGTACAACCTCCCAATCACCATTCAAGAATGGATTAAGCCAAAGAATGTTGGTGATTCTAGCTAGTTATGTCGACGAAAGAACCAAAGACGATCTTTGGGAGAAGCTCGTGGCACATTTCAGACTACCTCTAGAGTATGAAGAATTCGGGGCAGATGGTAACCCAATTCTGGGTCGGCTTGAAAGAAGAAAGATAGTCAAGGAATGGGCTCTAAGTAAGATGGCCGAACTGTTCCGGAACCACAAGAAAACTTTATACTAGAAATATGTCGCGAAAAACATAACTCCTGATTTCACAGGAGCATTCGAGAAATTGAGAGAACAGTGGCCCGAATTTGTGGCGTACAAGGAATCTTCTGTAGCCAAGGAAAGGTCGATAAAAAATAAGGAAAATGCTCAGAAAAAGAAATACCACCATAAAATGGGGACAGGTGGCTACAAGACTGCCGTGCCTAAATGGGAAGCTATGGAGGCCGAGATGAGGGGTAGAGGGATCATTCCAGGTACAGATGGATGGCCCGAAAGGTCAAAGCACTGGTGGTACGGGCATGGGGGAATGTTGGATCCAGAAACAGGGGCGACAATTTTTCAAAAGAAAATTCTAATACCCTCCAAAGCACTTGTTTAAGCAATGGCTGATGCTCAAGCGGGATTGTTCCGGCCCGAGAGAGATAACGACGAGCTGACACGCGCCCTCCAGAATCCTGAAAAACCAGGATGAACACGAGGCAAAGGCGCCGGTGTTTCGTGGAAGGAAGGGTTTCCCGAATGCAATGACAGTTATAGAAGCCATGAGAGAAAGAAGGACCGGGAGGCAGACCGGATCGGGAAGATAGAAACAGACCTAGCTCGGATGAAGAATTTAGTGGAAGTACTTAGCTAGCAAAGGTCATCTCAGCCGCAAGAAGATCTTGCATTATTGGATAATAATAATAATAGCCAGCGGAGAAGCAGCGTGGCTTCCACGGCCGAGGTCCGGGCTGATGATCATGCACTGATGGATGATGCACCGGCGCCTCGCTACCCCGTGGATGATGTCGGGGAGATGAAACATTGTGAGCTACATCAGCCAATGAAGAAGATGTCCTTGAAGGTGGCGGTCGGCACTGCTTTACCTTGTCTACCTGGAGCACTCCACCATGGGCGTCCGATTCCAGCTGGCTATGCTCGTGTCACGGTGGATCACCTAGTGGAGGGGTATGAGGACCTAGAGATTGACATCGCTACACCTGAAGGGGATACAAAACTAGGAGATGTCAAGCGCCATATCATTCTATGGCAAAAGAAATACATCAAGTTTCCAGGCTCGCCGCCAAGGCCACCGACGCGCCAGCCAACGCCGCCCCCTAGTCCACCTCCGGCGCGTCAGCCGATGCCTCCCCCTAGTCCACCTCCGGCGCCTCAGCCGACGCCTCCCCCTAATCCACCTCCGGCGCGCCAGCCGACTCCTCCCCCTAATCCACCTCCGGCGCGTCAGCAGGGGATAAAGCGGAAGAACATGGCCACCCCTGCAACTAGTACTACTCAGAGAAAGACTCCAAATCAGTCGAGGATACCCAACGCGCCAAAGCCTCTTCCCAAGAGACCTTATGACAAGACTGTTGAGGAAAACAAAGCGGAAGTGGCTGCCCATATGAAGGCCCATTTTGCACCGAAAATGCCCGAGCCAAAGCAGATATTTGATGAAAAAACCAAAAAGTGGGCTAAGGAATTTCTTGAGCAACCAGCCAACTATAAGATGAATCTGAGATCAGACTATGACCGCGAACTTATTAAGCAAATAAGATTGAAATCTGAGAAGAAAAAAACAAGTGCAAAAAGCAGGAAACAAATTCCCCAGCTCAGAGAACAGAAACATCAATCGCCCCCCCGCTCATAGTGCGTTTTTCCGATATCGACAAGGAATTCAGAGCCGTTATGGATAAGGACTTCCAATTATTGGACCCCAGAGCCATAAGTGCTGCTAGAGAAATGGGTATAACTGTAACGCAGGCCAAAGAAAAATGCTGACGCATTGGGTATGTCTCTTGGTCAACTATTAGGCTATGAAGAAGCGCCAATGTGTGAGATGGCACGACAATATGTGAAAGGGTAGCCTCTGGTCAGTCCTGTGGAGGAAACACATCTATCAATAAATATGCGAATACTGCACAATTGGTACATGATGGTAACAAAAAAGTACTCGAAAGAATGGTTTTCGGCGGACGTTAGAAAGGAGCATCACTTCAAAGATTACTTGATATATATTCAAATGAATGAATTGTTTCAGTTATACAATCAACGCGCCCTCGACAAATCTATCCTCGGTTGCAATTGTCTGTAAGTGATTTATTTCTGTAATTAAGTCTGTAGCTCAGCTCGTTCATTGCCTGTAATATATTATCCTGACTAGCTATATTCTTTTATACGCTATTATGCAGAATAAAGATGCTCGAATGCAAAAGAAATAATATCTATGACATTGGGTTCATTGACCCATATATCGTCAATGAACATACGTTACACGAGCACCCCAAAGACGTGGAGCATGATCTGTACACCTTTTTAGTTGAGAATAATTTCTGTAAGGAAATACTATTTCCTTACAACTTCAAGTGAGTGTTTCTTTCTTGTACACATTCTTTTTTGCTTACTCGATGTTAAGTGTAATTGATGAGTTATGCAAATGTAAACGTCCGCAGTTTTCACTGGATTTTGCTAAGCATTGAACCTGACAAGTCCCGAGTTGAAGTCATGGACTCATTAAATAGGGACCAAGAGCAGTGGAGCGACATGAAAGCAATGCTCCAGAAGTAATTTCAATCATTATCGCGTTATATAGGCATCTTTCGTTCATTTCCTGATATCAAGTAATTAATAACTCCTTTGTTCATTTTTTTTGCCGAGCAGGTGTTGGACACGGTTCAAAAAGAAAGTAAAAGGTCCATTCGACGATGTGCTAACTTATAAAATGGTGAAGGGTTTGGAGCAGCCACGGGGGACTCATTTATGTGGATTCTACGTTTGCGAGTACATTCGGTCGTTGACCAGTGCGCGGAAAGCTGATACGAACTTACTTCAAGTACGTAAACAATATTCATAGTTTTATTTTATTACCATCAATTGTGTTCAGTTTCATTCAACATATATATATATATCCATATTCATCTCCTTCTTAAAGATCATGAATATATGGGAGAAGCTCCTACCAGACGAGCGCATACGAGGAATTCAAGAGGAATTGGCGGGATTTCCGTTGAAGGAGGTCATTCATAGCAAGGGAGAACATCATGTGGAGGACGATGAACTAATTTAGTGATCTCCATGTAATTAAATAGTTGTATATATCAAATTGTATATATGTATGCTCGCAAGAGATTGAATATTATATATATGCATCAACGTGTGTACTGTGTGTATGTAGTAGCGTAGAATATGTGCACGGAAACATGTTTGAAATTAAAATGAAACACAAATTGAAAAAGAAATGAAATGGAAAACACAAAACGAAAAAAAAAACACAAAAAACTTAGTCCCAGGTCGTGTTATAACCCGGGACTAAAGGTCCTCCAGCCCGCAGCGCTGGGCACGGCCACGTGGAGGTCCTTTAGTCCCGGTTCGTAGGAGGCCGGGTCTAAAGGGGGGCCTTTAGTCCCAATTGGCTAGTCCCGGATGGAAATCCGGGACTAAAGCCAGTAACTCGGGACTATAGGCACGTTCTCCAATAGTGATGCGCGCCTACTTCATGCCCATATTGTAGGTGGTGGCTCAAAGCTTAGCTCTCAGGATGAAAATCCAGAAATTAACCCACGGCTGAACTTGTCATCATCCCGTGCATGTGTGACGAGCCCTTCTTGAAGACTTTTCCATGGAGTTGTATATTTTTGGTTTGTTTAAGCCATTTTTCATTGTCATAGGATTTGTGTTAGGTGGGTGTAGCTCTTGTCATGAGGAAGACGATCTCGGTTTGGCTTTGTTGCCTGAATTTATCGGACACTTTTAAAGAATGAATAATATATGGTGTGTGCATCAATTGATACAGAAGCTCTAGTTCTTTCCTCCCTTAAAAAAACATGATACCCGACACTTTTAAAGAATGAATAATATATGGTGTGTGCATCAGTCGATACAGAAGCTCGAGATCTTTCCTCCTTAAAAAAACATTTGTGGACATGACGTTTTGGCTCACGGGTGCCGATAAACCCGTTGTGAAAAATGCATTTTAAACCCATTTCAAAATGTAAAAAAGTTTTAAACAAAAATTTCAGGTGTTCATATGAAAAATGTCTATCCGTGTAAAAAAGTTTCGCATCGAAAAGATATTTTTTGTGACCGGTATAAAAAAGACAAAAAATGTTACATACAAAGTCATTTTGGAACGCCGGGGATTTGTCTTTTTTACACCGGCCACAAAAAATGTTTTTTCATCCCAATTTTTTTGTACGAACATAGAATGTTCATATGTAAACCCAAAATTTTTGTTTGAATTTTTTGACATTTTAAAATTCATTTTTTGGATAGTGGGTGTAGATGCACCTATGAGCCGAAGTGGATTCCCTGATACACACATGTAATTAAACCATTGGACTTGTAAGGCACATCTGACCTAGAAAAGCCGATAAATAATCATGTCAATGGTTCAATTTAAACTCTCCCAAAGTTTTGATATATATATATAGTTACTTAGAAATATATATTAGGACTGTATAAGATATTTGTTAGGTCATGCACTTAGAATGTGTTTATCCTTAATATGCATAGACTACATATTTTATGGAGTTATTACAAAATAGTTCAATAGTCAACTTTTGCTCTAATCAAAAGTTTCAATTTTAACATAACGTGTTTTTAAGGCATTCATTACAACTGTAAAATAAATCACATTAGAACTACTTTAGAAGCATTACTATGTGGTTAAGTAACATATAATAGAAACATATACTTATTATACAATAAGATGCAATTTTTTTTATGAAAACTATAAAAGTCTACTAGAAAACTCCTCATATTTGTAGTTTATCAAAGGAACCCCTCATATTTGTGCTTATCCATTTGATCCAAAAATTACCCCAACATTCCTAATTTCTATTTCTTCAGTAAACCAAAGATGGGATCATCTGTAATAGTTCTTGGAAAAATACTACTTTGCAACCATTTGTGAGTGAAAATAGAAAATTTACTATAACCTATTTGAACTGGTTTCTCTCTGCCCCTCCTCATTCAATCTTCCTCGATAGCAAAACATGAGATGACAATGTTACAAGTCTAGTGGAAAAACATAGTGTCTGGAGTGTTATCAGCATGGCCAAAACTATGCAAATCACGAGATCACTATGGTGGCTGACATGTCCTCCACTGACAAATATTTCTCGAATCAACAAGTTCCTTAAGTGTATGACGTGAGAAATCAATATATCAATCCTTGAGAGGTAACATGTGTTAGATTCTTCATCTGTACAACAACTTGCAACAAAAAATTGGCAATACCTAGCCTATGTGATCTATCCTTAGTGATCTATATTTGTGAGGATGTGGAGAGGTCATTTTGGTGTGCTTCAAGATTGTTGGGATATTATTCGGAACTCTGCTATAACATGGAATGTCGAAACAATGTGGTTTATGACTGATTGTGTGATCATGCAACATGATTTGTGGAGGATGAGTGTGATGCTAAAATCTATAAGCTAGCAGGGTTGGACTTTCAGGGCACATTGATTAAGCCAGAGCATGCATCCGCCTACTTCGAAGATTATATCCAAGTGCATCATGAAATCCATGACCGGGATGTTCATGTTCAACTCTAAGTTCTTTGGTTGAGCACATGTGAATCCACAAAGGAAATGAATAGTCGTCGTTAGATGTGTTGTGTTGGAGAATTTATCGAATTTTAGGAGCATCAGATTTTGAATTTTAAATATTGTGTGAATTATATCATTTGGTTTTTAATTATTGTATAATTTATCTGAGTGTCAAATTTAGCTACCAATACTTTGGATGTCAAAAAATAAATACACTAGTAGGAAACACCTTATAATAAAATTGTTACTAGTGGCGCGCGACCATGTCACACGTGTAACGCCCCGACCCCGGAATTATACAGAGAGGCTATGTGTTCGGCACAACCATCAAGGTATAAAACAAAGATCGAGACTTGTGGAACAAACCGGCACATTTCATGACTCTACGACACAAGATATAAAGCAACTCATATAAGAGAAGAATACAAATATTACACATCAAAAGGATCACCGATCCAACAAGTCATCAAGCGGAAGCGGGTAGTGTTGTCTAACAACAAGAAGCAAATATATGGCCTAAGAGGCCTACAATAAACATCATCCCAGCCAGCTTGTTCCACGGTCCCAAGCTGCCACCTGGGAACCCCAGACTAGTAGTCGACGTCAACGAAGAACCCACCTAGCTGCTCGGTGTCGTCCTCCTCTGAAATACAAAATCATAGAGGCAGCAAAGAGAGACTGAGTACGACGTACTCGCAAGTTTAGTAGGGCGATATAGGCCCAATGACTGACGGAGGCTCTAAAGCTTTATATGTATTTCTTTTGCATAAAGCTAAGTTTCATAAACAGAAATATAATTGACACATGGCATTCGTCTACTCAGAGTATTTTTATAAAGGGGTAAGAGAGTATCATTATCACCTTTCGGTTCTCGGCGAACCTACTCACAACCATCACCACTCATCTCACACAAAGGCACTCCCTCGACTCACCCTCGAGGAAATGAACCTTTATCACAAGTTTATTATGCAACCTCTAGCTGCCATATCAATTAGGTTAAAGTTATCTATGAGCTAATCCGCCTTTCCCAAGAGTTTGTCCATAACCGTGGACACGGCTTTTCGAAAAGATTAACCCTGCAGGGGTGTACTATTTTACCCATTGGTACCGTCCGGCTCACCTAGTTGGCCCTCTTCCGGGGAAGACCGGCGAGCGGGCGCGGTTAGACCTTTACAATGCATGAGGCTTACTCAAGGACCATCATTGGCGGAAGGACAGGCTCAGCGCTCCCAGCGCCCTGCCCCACCGTCACGTCCTAAACATCACCATCCTCGTTCCTTTTCCACTCACACCACACACGCGCAAATGGAAATAGCAAACTAGAGGACCCTTGACAAGCCCCTCACAAATTATTCGGTCAGCGAGGCGTCCATACACCCACCAATGGAAGCACGCTCGGTTCTTGGTTCTAGCTAAAAGCACTCTCAACCTAGGTGGCAAGAATGAGGCAAACCACCCTCCCCGAGGGCAACTCATCCAAGCCTTTAGCAATTTGATTAAGCATCACATTTATCCACCATGCCTGAATCATTTCATCAACACCAATAAATATGGAAATCAACATGGACATAACTAGTATTTCAACTAAGCATTTCTAAGCATGGCTAAGCATATCTCCAATAATTATATTTGTATCCGGCCAACACATAGTCACTAGGGTTCATAGGTAGGGATACATGTGATTGGCTCGGGGAAGAACATGCATTCATAGGATATTCTAGTATTTACCAAAGCGACATTTGAACCGCATGCAATATTATGGTGGATAAAATAATTTGATAAAATCATAGGATGCTAGAATGCCAAGAAGGTTAGGTTATCTCTTGCCTTGCTGCCCGGGCGTGAAGTAGTGCTCGTCGGGGTAAGTAGAGAGACCCTCGACTCCGGAATCTATCGATACCCAAAAGAAAGCAAAGAACACATAAATCACACAAACTCAAGATGCAATGCTCAATCACATGATGGCATGTCAAAATTTATGCAAGGATTCCATTATATAACTTAAGGGCACAATTAAATGGGGAGCCAAATAATTAAGGAAATTATTTGGAAAACACCTCATATTTAACTTAATGTCCAATTGTTCATAATGATCACATTATTTAGAATTGTCTCAAATATGCATGAACATGACATGATTAAAGAGGTTTGGTTATTATGATCACTTCGGTGCCTTATTGATAACTTTTGGGAGTACCGATGATTGAATAGCAATTTAAAAGGTTATTTGGATTTATATCCTTTAACCAAGCAAAGATTAATATCGAAGCCCAAAATCTTGTCATGAGATGATATTAACATGATCAGAAAATCTTCAACATGTTGATCAAATTGGTATGACACTTGCAAGATTTGAAAAGAAAGAAGTCAAATTGCAAAGTTCACAAAGTTCACAGCTGGTTCGGAATTTATCCGGATTGGTCCGGAATATTCCGGATGGTCCGGAATAATCCGGGCTCATTCCGAGCCAAATCCGAGGTGACCTCCAAAACCTTCTGTTAGTGTTTCGGAATCTGTCCGGAAAGGTCCGGAATTTTCCGGTCGACCCGGAATCGATCCGGAATAATCCGGGTGATTCCGGACGACCCGAATCTGGGCAGAAAAGCAACGGCGGCGGCGGCTTCGCACGAAGAGCACGCAACAGAGGGAGAGGGGGGAGCGGGAGAGGGTTAGCAAGCACGCAAGCCTCACCTTGAGCTGGTGAGTTGGGCTGGTGCGGAAGGGAGAGTCGAGGACGCCGGAATTCGGCCGGAGGAACGCGGCCGGTGAGGTAGTTGTCGAGGACGAAAACGTCGGGACCGAGCCACCCCGGCTCGATTCCTTGCTCCAGGAGGGGGAGGTCGACGAGGCGCAGCTTCCTGTCCGCTTCGATCGGAACGGGGAGCATCGGAGCGACGACGGCGAGCTCGGCAAGCTACGGCGGCAAGGGAGCTCGGGAAGGGAGAGAGAGGGGGCCGCCACGATCCGGAAAAAGAGGAGGGACGAGGAGGAGAGAGGAGTGCGGGGCAGGTGAACACGGTCACGGGCTCCTTAGCCCTCCATTTGCCACGGCGGCGTGCGGCATGGGCGCGGAGGAGGTGGCGGCATGGCGCCAGTGCGCCCTGTCGCCACTGTGCATCATCCGGAATTTTTCCAGATGGGTCCGGAAAATTCCGACTGGTCCGGATTTGATCCGGAAATTTCCGGGCCATTCCGAATGGACATATTTTGACAGAAAGGCTAGCTTTTTGGCAGCATTTTAAACAAGTCCAGAAATTACAGAAAAATTTAGGGATGCTCCCAAGCATATTAGGAAGCTCCCCATATTTTCCCTTGGATTTTTAAGGCACCACAATCTGGTTCACAAATAGGAGGCGCCTTGCATCACAATTGAAGTTTTGCGACTTGGAACAAAATTTAGAAGACAAGCCATTTGGTTTCTTGAGCATTGGTTGAACTTAGGTGAACTTGCTAGACCATAAGGTCACTTGCCATGGTATGGTTAACACCATAGTTTGCATTTCAAAGAGTGTGGACGCTTTGGGAAGGTTTTGGCTTCCCTCACTTCATTGTTTCCCATTGGTTGTTGGTTAACACAAGCAAATTAAAAGGGATGCCATGATGCAAACATCTAAGCAAAAAGTGGAAAAATTATTGGTATTTTTCATTACCAAGTTAGGGATGTTACAAATCTACCCCCCTTACAAGAATCTCGTCCCGAGATTCTAGGCTTGAGTGAAGAAGGAGGGGTATTCCTGACGAAGACTAGTTTCTCGCTCCCATGTGGCTTCTTCTTCGGAATGGTTAGACCATTGGACCTTGAGAAACTTGATGGACTTGTTGCGGGTTTTCCTTTCCGCTTCATCCAAGATGCGGATAGGATGCTCGCGATAGGTCAAATCCTCTTGAATGTCTAAAACCTCATGATCAACCCCACGGATGGGATCCTTGAAGCACCGGCGGAGTTGGGAAACATGGAACACATCATGGACATCCGGGAAGTTGGAGGGCAACTCAAGTTGATAGGAGAGATCTCCTCGCTTGGCTAGGATGGTGAAAGGGCCAACATAGCGGGGTGCTAATTTGCCCTTGATTCCGAAATGACGGACGCCTCGGAGAGGAGAGACTCGAAGATAGGCCATGTCACCAATTTCATAGTGGACCTCTTGATGATGCTTGTCATAATAGCTTTTCTGACGAGATTGAGCGGCTTTGAGGTTTTCTCGAATGACACGGACTTTCTCTTCGGCTTCATTGATCACATCAGGACCGAAAAGTGACCTATCCCCGGTTTCAGACCAACTGAGAGGAGTCCGGCACTTTCGCCCATATAGGACCTCGAAGGGAGCCATTTGCAAGCTGGCTTGATAGCTATTGTTGTAGGAGAACTCGGCGAGAGGAAGGTGTTTTTCCCAACTCTTGCCGAAAGAGATGACACAAGCCCGAAGCATGTCCTCAAGAACTTGATTTACCCTTTCAGTTTGACCATCGGTTTGAGGGTGGTAGGCGGTGCTGAAATTGAGATGGGTTCCAAGAGCCTTTTGGAAACTTTGCCAAAACTAGGACGTAAATAAGCTTCCACGATCGGAGATGGTCCTCAAAGGAACCCCGTGCAAGGGAACAATCCGGGCCATATAGAGCTCGGCCAATTGAGCGGAATTGATATCCTCCCGAACCGGGAGGAAGTGGGCGACTTTGGATAGACGGTCAATGACGACCCAAATGGCATTGTTACCCTTTTGTGACCTCGGAAAGCCGGTGATGAAATCCATACCAACTTCATCCCACTTCCACTCAGGAATAGCTATGGGGCGGAGGGTACCGGCTGGCCTTTGATGTTCAGCCTTCACTCGGCGACAGACGTCGCATTCAGCAACATATTCGGCGATCTCGCGCTTCATGCAACACCACCAGAATTGAGGGCGAAGATCTTGGTACATTTTTGTGCTACCCGGATGAATAGAGATGGGTGACTCATGAGCTTCAGAAAGGATCAACTCCCTCATATTTCCACTCTTGGGTACCACTAGACGGTCACCGAAATAGACCACACCCTTGTCATCCACCAAGAAACAGGCCGCCTTCCCATTAGCGATCTTCTCTTTGATCTTGAGGATTTCAAGATCATTTTGTTGGGCGTCCTTGATATCATCCTCGAGAGTGGATTTGATCTCGAGATTAGCTAGAAAACCCGAAGGAACAATTTCCAGATTCAATTTAGCAAATTCCTCATGGAGAGCCGGTTGCGCCTTTTCAACCATCACGGTATTGCAATAGGCTTTGCGGCTCAAAGCATCTGCCACGACATTTGCCTTGCCGGGCTGATAATTGAGAGTCACATCATAGTCTTTTATCAATTCCAGCCATCTCCTCTGCCTCAAATTCAGATCCGGCTGGGTGAATAGATACTTCAGACTTTGATGGTCGGAGTAGATCTCGCAACGGTTGCCCAAGAGGTAGGGCCTCCATTGCTTCAGAGCATGTACCACGGCGGCAAGCTCCAAATCATGAGTTGGATAATTTTGCTCGTGCGGCTTGAGTTGACGGGAAGCATAGGCGACCACATGGCCCTCTTGCATCAAAACACAGCCCAAGCCTTGGAGTGAGGCATCACAATAGACGACGAAGTCCTTGTCGGTGTCGGGAAGGACAAGCACCGGAGTGGTAGTGAGCTTGACCTTGAGGGTTTGGAAACTCTCTTCAGCCTTGTCTGACCACACAAATTGTTTGCCCTTCTTGAGAAGTTCAGTCAGCGCCTTGGCTATCTTGGAGAAGCCCTCGATGAATCGACGGTAATAACCCGCCAATCCAAGGAAGCTTCGGATATCTTTGACGGATTTGGGAGTTGGCCAATCCAGGATGGCCTGAATCTTGTCTGGTATCACCGCTACTCCGGCAGCTGACACCACATGACCGAGAAAGATGAGCTCCTTCAGCCAAAACTCACATTTAGAGAACTTGGCATATAGACGGTGATCTCGAAGCTTGGTCAGGACAAGTCGAAGATGCTCAGCATGTTCGTCTTCAGTTTTGGAGTACACAAGGATGTCATCGATGTAAATAATGACGAACTTGTCGAGGTACTCGTGGAAGATGGAGTTCATTAGCCTCATAAAAGTAGCTGGAGCATTAGTGAGGCCGAAGGACATGACGGTGTACTCATATAACCCATAGCGGGTAGTGAAGGCCGTCTTCGGAATATCCTCCTTTCGGATTTTTATTTGATGGTAACCTGACCTCAAATCCATCTTGGAGAACACCGTGGCACCAGCCAGTTGATCGAACAAGTCGGTTATTCGAGGAATAGGGTACTTGTTCTTGATGGTCACCGCATTAAGAGGGCGGTAGTCAACGACCAGACGAGGAACATTTGTATCCCTCTTCTTGACAAAGATAACCGGGCAGCCCCAAGGTGAGCTACTCGGCCGGATGAATTCTTTTTCTAGCAGCTCATCAAGCTGCTTCTTCAATTCAGCTAGCTCTTCCGTGGGCATACGGTAGGGCGTTTTGGAAACTGGAGCGGTTCCCGGAACCAACTCAATCACAAACTCCACGCTGCGATCCGGTGGCATCCCGGGCAATTCTTCCGGAAAAACATCGGGGAAATCACACACCACCGCAACTTCATGCATTTCAGGCGGGGTGATTCCTTCCAGAAAATAAAGACTGATCTCCGGTGAAAGAGGAGTGGCTGCGGAAGGAGTTGCAGAAGTTGGGGACCAGTAACGCACTTCCCCATACCTTGGGTGGAACACAGTGACGGTCTTGGCAGCACAATCCACGTTGGCCTGATATTTCACTAGCCAATCCATGCCCAGAATAACATCGATACCCTCTGACCTCAGGGCTATCAATGAGAACGGAAAAGGGACTGACCCTACGGCTATTTGAACATCGGGAGATATCCAATTTGTACGCCAACTAGAGCCCGGGGTCTTGACCACTAACGGGGGATCCATCATTACAAACGGTATTTGATGGTTGTGCGCATATGATATGGATATGAACGAATGCGAAGCTCCAGAATCAAATAACACTGAAGCTGGATAGGTATTGATTTGAAGCGTACCCATGAGAACTCCGGGGTCCTCCTCAACGCCTTCAGCCGAGACATGGTTCAGGCGGCCACGGCTGACGGTGGTAGCCTTGGCGGCTGGGGTAGAGGGTGCTGGTGCAGGTGCTGAGGGAGCCGGTGCCTTCTGGGGACACTCCCTGGAGTAGTGCCCCGGCTGGCCACAAGCGAAGCAAGTGAGCCCCGATGGTGCAGGTAGTCGAGGTCGAAAACCGCCTCCAGCCGCACCCAAGGTCGAAGTAGCTGGGTGAGGCGGAGGTGGCAGGTACCCGGTGGGCTTCGGCGCGAAGGGCGCCTTTGGCACGGCGCTGAAAGGCACAAATACCTTGCGCTTCTTGCCCTCCGAGGAGGAGGAGCTCTGGTGATCGGTGGAAGCGGGCCTCTTAGAAGCCTCTAGCTCCTTCCTACCCTGCTCCATGGTGAGGGCCTGGTTGTAGAGCTCTTGGTAGGAGGTGAACTTGAAGGGTAGGAGCTAATATCGGAGACGAGGTGCGAGCCCCATGCAGAAGAGGTATTGCTTGTCCTCATCGTTCGTCACGTCCCGAGGGGCGTAACGGGAGAGGTGGTTGAACTCCCGTCCATAGGACTGGACGTCCATGCGTCCCTGGGTTAAGTCCAGGAACTCCCGCCTCTTGAGCTTGAGGATGGGCTTGGGGATGTACGCCGCACGGAAAGCGGTGCAAAATTCCTCCCAAGTGACAACATGGCCCGCGACAACCATTGCCACGTGGCTCTCCCACCAGGAGCCGGCGGCTCCTTCCAGAAGGTAGGTGGCGAAGTTGACGTGCTCCGCCGCCGGAACGTGAAGAGCGGCAAACTTGCGCTCGATAGCCCGAAGCCAATCATCCGCATCAAGCGGCTCCTTAGCCTCGGAGAAAGTGGGAGGTTGGGACCGCAAGAACTGGTTGAGGGTGGTGCAGTCCGTGTTCCTCCTGGCCCCCTGCTGGACCAGCTGCTCGAGCAGAAGCTCATTGCGCAGGCGGTTCTGTTCGATTGCCATCATAACCTCCGCCATTGAGGGTGGCGGTGGTGGATCAGGGTTGCTATGTTCCCCACGACGGGTAGGAGCCATTCTGAAGAATTGGAACAACGACAAGTTAGTAACCAATTCTGACAGATAAGATAGATCATTGGTTGCTCCCAGATATAGGTATTTAAGAAGCAATAAACACCAAAGACAGATTTAGGCAACCACGGTGACATCACGTCATCGAGGCGATATCAAACGGATATAACGGACTCGAGGCATAACTGGACGGTAAGAACCCAAACCCCGAGAACCTAAACATCGACACCAAGCATAAACCAAAATAGAGGTAAGAATCAGAGTAGAGCGAGTTGGATGAGAAGCAAAAAGAATCCTAAGAAGGTTTTCACAACTCATTTTTAGGTTATAAATAATTTTCTCTAGACTCGACATCGACCAAAAGAAAGGGTTTCCTACAGGCAGTCCTGCTCTGATACCAACTTGTAACGCCCCGACCCCGGAATTATACAGAGAGGCTATGTGTTCGGCACAACCATCAAGGTATAAAACAAAGATCGAGACTTGTGAAACAAACCGGCACATTTCATGACTCTACGACACAAGATATAAAGCAACTCATATAAAGAGAAGAATACAAATATTACACAACAAAAGGATCACCGATCCAACAAGTCATCAAGCGGAAGCGGGTAGTGTTGTCTAACAACAAGAAGCAAATATATGGCCTAAGAGGCCTACGATAAACATCATCCCAGCCAGCTTGTTCCACGGTCCCAAGCTGCCACCTGGGAACCCCAGACTAGTAGTCGACGTCAACGAAGAACCCACCTAGCTACTCGGTGTCGTCCTCCTCTGAAATACAAAATCATAGAGGCAGCAAAGAGAGACTGAGTACGACGTACTCGCAAGTTTAGTAGGGCGATATAGGACCAATGACTGACGGAGGCTCTAAAGCTTTATATGTATTTCTTTTGCATAAAGCTAAGTTTCATAAACAGAAATATAATTGACACATGGCATTCGTCTACTCAGAGTATTTTTATAAAGGGGTAAGAGAGTATCATTATCACCTTTCGGTTCTCGGCGAACCTACTCACAACCATCACCACTCATCTCACACAAAGGCACTCCCTCGACTCACCCTCGAGGAAATGAACCTTTATCACAAGTTTATTATGCAACCTCTAGCTGCCATATCAATTAGGTTAAAGTTATCTATGAGCTAATCCGCTTTTCCCAAGAGTTTGTCCATAACCGTGGACACGGCTTTTCGAAAAGATTCACCCTGCAGGGGTGTACTATTTTACCCATTGGTACCGTCCGGCTCACCTAGTTGGCCCTCTTCCGGGAAGACCGGCGAGCGGGCGCGGTTAGACCTTTACAATGCATGAGGCTTACTCAAGGACCATCATTGGCGGAAGGACAGGTTCAGCGCTCCCAGCGCCCTGCCCCACCGTCACGTCCTAAACATCACCATCCTCGTTCCTTTTCCACTCACACCACACACGCGCAAATGGAAATAGCAAACTAGAGGACCCTTGACAAGCCCCTCACAAATTATTCGGTCAGCGAGGCGCCCATACACCCACCAATGGAAGCACGCTCGGTTCTTGGTTGTAGCTAAAAGCACTCTCAACCTAGGCGGCAAGAATGAGGCAAACCACCCTCCCCGAGGGCAATTCATCCAAGCTTTTAGCAATTTGATTAAGCATCACATTTATCCACCATGCCCGAATCATTTCATCAACACCAATAAATATGGAAATCAACATGGACATAACTAGTATTTCAACTAAGCATTTCTAAGCATGGCTAAGCATATCTCCAATAATTATATTTGTATCCGGCCAACACATAGTCACTAGGGTTCATAGGTAGGGATACATGTGATTGGCTCGGGGAAGAACATGCATTCATAGGATATTCTAATATTTACCAAAGCGACATTTGAATCGCATGCAATATTATGGTGGATAAAATAATTTGATAAAATCATAGGATGCTAGAATGCCAAGAAGGTTAGGTTATCTCTTGCCTTGCTGCCTGGGCGTGAAGTAGTGCTCGTCGGGGTAAGTAGAGAGACCCTCGACTCCGGAATCTATCGATACCCAAAAGAAAGCAAAGAACACATAAATCACTCAAACTCAAGATGCAATGCTCAATCACATGATGGCATGTCAAAATTTATGCAAGGATTCCATTATATAACTTAAGGGCACAATTAAATGGGGAGCCAAATAATTAAGGAAATTATTTGGAAAACACCTCATATTTAACTTAATGTCCAATTGTTCATAATGATCACATTATTTAGAATTGGCTCAAATATGCATGAACATGACATGATTAAAGAGGTTTGGTTATTACGATCACTTCGGTGCCTTATTGATAATTTTTGGGAGTACCGATGATTGAATAGCAATTTAAAAGGTTATTTGGATTTATATCCTTTAACCAAGCAAAGATTAATATCGAAGCCCAAAATCTTGTCATGAGATGATATTAACATGATCAGAAAATCTTCAACATGTTGATCAAATTGGTATGACACTTGCAAGATTTGAAAAGAAAGAAGTCAAATTGCAAAGTTCACAAAGTTCACAGCTGGTTCGGAATTTATCCGGATTGGTCCGGAATATTCCGGATGGTCCGGAATAATCCGGGCTCATTCCGAGCCAAATCCGAGGTGACCTCCAAAACCTTCTGTTAGTGTTTCGGAATCTGTCGGAAAGGTCCGGAATTTTCCGGTCGACCCGGAATCGATCCGGAATAATCCGGTGATTCCGGACGACCCGAATCTGGGCAGAAAAGCAACGGCGGCGGCGGCTTCGCACGAAGAGCACGCAACAGAGGGAGGGGGGAGCGGGAGAGGGTTAGCAATCACGCAAGCCTCACTTGAGCTGGTGAGTTGGGCTGGTGCGGAAGGGAGAGTCGAGGACGCCGGAATTCGGCCGCAGGAACGCGGCCGGTGAGGTAGTTGTCGAGAACGAAAACGTAGGGATCGAGCCACTCCGGCTCGATTCCTTGCTCCAGGAGGGGGAGGTCGACGAGGCGCAGCTTCCTGTCCGCTTCGATCGGAACGGGGAGCATCGGAGCGACGACGGCAAGCTCGGCAAGCTACGGCGGCAAGGGAGCTCGAGGAGGAGAGAGGAGTTGCGTGGCAGGTGAACACGGTCACGGGCTCCTTAGCCCTCCATTTGCCACGGCGGCGTGCGGCATGGGCGCGGAGGAGGTGGCGGCATGGCGCCAGTGCGCCCTGTCGCCACTGTGCATCATCCGGAATTTTCCGGATGGGTCCGGAAAATTCCGACTGGTCCGGATTTGATCCGAAATTTCCGGGCCATTCCGAATGGACACATTTTGACAGAAAGGCTAGCTTTTGGCAGCATTTTAAACAAGTCCAGAAATTACAGAAAAATTAGGGATGCTCCCAAGCATAGAAGCTCCCCATATTTTCCCTTGGATTTTTAAGGCACCACCAATCTGGTTCACAAATAGGAGGCGCCTTGCATCACAATTGAAGTTTTGCGACTTGGAACAAAATTTTAGAAGACAAGCCATTTGGTTTCTTGAGCATGGTTGAACTTAGGTGAACTGCTAGACCATAAGGTCACTTGCCATGTATGGTAACACCATAGTTTGCATTTCAAAGAGTGTAGACGCTTTGGGAAGGTTTTGGCTTCCCTCATTTCATTGTTTCCCATTGGTTGTTTGTTAACACAAGCAATTAAAGGGATTGCCATGATGACAAACATAAATACAAAAAGTGGAAAATCCTTCGTATTTTTCATATCCAAGCTAGGGCTGTTGCATTAGCCTTGATCAACATATAGCTTCTTCCCGTAGCCTTGACTCCAACAAATGGAGATCAAGCAATGCAAATGGACACACCTACAAGTAGCTCAATACAAACATTAGTCCATAGAGATTGTCATTAATTAACAAAACCACACATGGGGGCAACCATGCACTTTCAATCTCCCCTATTTTGGTAATTGATAACAATCCCTTTTAACAGGGTTTTATATAATGAATAGAGAAACCTTGCAAGACAAACAAGCAAGGATGCAAGCGCATTAAAGGCAAATGCAACAAAGCATAAACCCAAATTCCCTTAAACCCTCTAAACTTCTCCCCCATTGGCATCGATTGCCGAAATGGGAAGAAATTTTAGGAGGCCTATATAATATGAGTTCCTCCATAAAGTGTGCATTTCTCAAGATGTGAGTGGAATCAAATGCACATATCCAATGATAAATAGATAGAGGAAATCAAACTATATTGAGGTTCCAAAGATTGAAAAAAATGAAATCATTTTAAACATCTCCACAAAGGAGAAAAGCAATTGAGAAGATCCAAAGCGAGAGTTCTAAATAAAAATGGAGAAGCTCCCCAATGTTCATGCACTATTGGGTAGTGCACAAATATGGAATCCTCGCTCCCCCAAAATCATCTAGAACACGCAACAAGTGCAAGTGTGCATAAAGCAAAAGCAAATCATAGCACTTGCACCAAAGATATGGTTGAGCCATAAGGAGATACCAAATTTCAAAGATTCAACATAAGATAGGTCCAACCGAGATAAAAGAAGATCTTTAAAGGAGTGTTCACAAGCTTAGGGATACCAATTGGAGACTAAAACAAATTGAGAATGCCAAAAGCTAGTGAGAGCATTTAGCCAGTAAAAATTCAACATGCTCACCATGGTAAGCATGAAGTCAAAGATCTTCAATAAGACTTGAGTGCGCAAAGATGCAAATAGAAATAAGACAAGCACTCATGAGAAATTTTCTTTTCAAAGTCACGAAAGGATCAAAGATAATAAACAAAGTGACCTAAAAGAAATAGGATACCAATTAAAAGGTGACCTCTCTCGTATGTATAGGTTTCTAAGTAGACAAATCGTTGATGATATACATCCACAAAGAAACTTGCACATATGAAATGGTCGATGAAGGAGAGACCAAGGTCCAAAAGGGAAGTCATGAATATACAAAAGAGATTATTGCATAAAAGCATAGCACATAGCTCAAATTTATCTTATTTGTATATAGATGGACTTCAAAAATATCAAAGACATCACACATATCACTAAGGGAACAAGAAATAGTGAAGATGTTTTGAGATAGGCAACAAGTATCACAAAGAAATAATACCAATTGAAGAAAAGGTTTTGCACTTCCATCACAAATATCACAAAGATATACCAAGTGAAGGAAATAAGCCAAAACCACAACAATTGCATATAATTAGAAGCTTTCATGCCAAGAAGCAACCTACACAAGGTTGAGACTAGAAAAGTATGCATGGGATTGATACTTGTTACCGAGATGCATTGACGATGAAGAAGATGAGAGTTTGTTTATCATCAAAGCTTGACTCCGATAATCACACGGTGAGAAACACCTTCCTTATGAATGAGGCAAGCATCCAATGCATCTCCATTGTACCTAAAACAAAATTCAAGCACAAATGGTTCCCAAACTCATTGGGTCCCATAGTAGTTAGATGAACTACAATACATAGGACATACTCCACATGAATATGTGCATATAGATATGAAATGAATTTCATGCACATCTTAGCTGATTTAGGATTCGGTGGAGTATACCCTATATATGGATCAAGAAAGACTAGCATGCCATATAAAATATATATACTAGTAAATATGCATGCATAGACTTACGAGAACCAAGAGAGATTACAATTTGGACAAAACACCAAGTAAACCAAGAAGAGAGCACACAAACGTGTGAACAAAAAAGGTTCTCCAAGTATATAAAAATCCAAATCAAACACATGATTGAGAAAAATCAAATCAACATATGATTGATTCCAAAACACATCAACACATGAAGTGTGATATCAATAGGAATCGAATCAAAACAACACATGATCGATAAGACACCAATTGAAAATAAGATACCAACTAGGAGAAAAGATACCAAGAAGAGGATAATACTTGACCGGAATCAAGTAAGTAAAATAAAGCAATAAGGTATCAAAACTCCCACAATAAATATCAATTGAAACAAATATCTATGAAGGAGATATTAAATTCCAATTAACACCAATTGAAGGTACCTAGGCAGGCAAATGAGCATATAAGATAAAGAAAGAGACATGCTCAAAGGATTTTCTCATTCTATAGGATAAACATAAAACAAGAAATGAGAAAAGCGAACTCCCAAAAGAGAGCAGGTTACACCAAATAAACCAAAACACCCCCTACACTTTTCATGATGGCACCAAAGCATCAAAAGAAAAAGATTTGCTTCCATAAACACATAAGATAGAAATTAAATGCCAATTGAAAGGATCAACTATTGATAGATAGGATAATGTTCCAAATAAAAAGGAATGCTCCCCCAAGATTCATGCATTATCTTTAATATTTGCATTTGAATGCAAAATGCACGCACAAGGGATCATACTCTCCATATTTTATTTCCAACACTAAACACTACCAATTGAAAAATTAGGATCCATGCAAGAGGCAAGGAAGACAAAGGGAGTAAGGTAAAACAAAGCACTTGGCAATAATAAGGCAATTAACGCAAGAGCCAATATGAGGATGAAAAAAAATATTCTACCACAAATGTGAATATCAATTGTCCAAGGACAATGAGTATAAGGAAATTATTTTCCCGTGGTGGAGTTAGAGATATCCAAGGTCATCCTCACAAGATAATCATTATGGCAAGAGATAAGAGATAAAACACCATATTTTAATAAAGTTTGTTGGTCGTTCCAACTATTCAAACAACCGGCAAGGCCATGGTTAGAATAATATGGAACAAATGGTTTCTCAAATAATATATGGCAGTGCATATTAGAGAAAAACCACACCAAGCAAACTCACACAAACAAGAGCCAAAAGATAACCAAAATGAGAATTGGAAACTTGTTCGAGCAAACATGCCACATAGGAATAAGATAATTACAATATCAAATCTAGGTGGCAAACCTCAAATGTTCACATTTTTATGGTATTGTAATATGCACATAGCTTATTACTCCCCCATAATGTGATAATTCATTTTATCTAAGCAAGAGGCAAATAAAACCAACTAGAGAAATTAATGGACATTATAGAATTTGAATTTCTCATGAATATGACATATCACATAGTGACTAGATAATATTGAAATATCAATACTAGGTGGTGTGCCTCATGTACACACATTTTTAGGTTTGCGAAGTGCACAAAGCATATCACTCCCCCAAAATGGGATAGTCCATTAATATCTCAAAGAGACAAATGAAATCCACACAAGATCCAATAAATCTCAACACAATGTTACACATACATGATACACAACTATCATACACAACCTTGAATAACAAGACAAGTAGGAAAGTAGCATATCATATACAAGCACATGGTAGGAACAAAACTAACAAATGCAAGGGAGCAAGTAACTTTCAATGTATATGAATTAAATACAAGTTACCGCAAGGAGGAAGCATTGGATATGAGATAGAGCAATATATTCCAATTGACTTGGCTTGAGGAAATATAACCATGAAGATCCCTTAATTCTTCAAACGTAGCCAAGTCTCCAATGTCCTCCACAAACACCTATTGATCATGTTTGAGCTTGCTGGTCCCAACCAAGTTGGGTCCTAAGAGGTTAGTCATAATAGGGCTTGGAACCCAAAATGGTTTCTTTTCTTGACACCACTTTGAGTCCCCACATATTTGGCAAACACATTGCCAATTCTATCCTTCCCAAGAGAATAAGCATCATCAACTATAATAGGGTTGGATACGGTACCATTAGTGCATGAAGAATCAAGTGACCCTTGCCACGGCAAAGGTAGCAAACATCGACTCTTCCCTTTCTTCTTAATAGGCTCCTCAACTAGAGGAGCGTTACTTGAGTCTCTTAGGAGGTGGCCATTGTTCAACTCGTGATTGAGCATGAGATTGAACAAGAGGCCGCTTCCCTAGTTGCTTCTCACTAAGAGGCTTCTTCTTCATTGGGCAATCCCGAACATGATGCCCCTTCTAGCTTGCACTTGAAGCAAAATGATCTTGGCCGGATTCTTGACTTGAACTTGGCCCTTCTTCTTATCAATCTTGGACTTGTTCTTGTTGTTGGAGTTGAATCAAGTCCACTCTTGTCATTGGGGGATTGTTTGCACACTCAACATGTTGTTAAGTGCACTCTTCCCTTCATGACGCTTTTCCAAGCCTTTTTCAAAGAAGCGAATTGGGCCTTGAGGTCTTTTATTTCCTCTACATGGTTAGTGGCAACAAAAACACTAGAGGAAGTAGAAGCTTCATTGTTATAGCAACAAGGCAAAGCGAGTAATTCATCACAAGAGGGTACCAACATTTTGAGTGGATGAACTACTAGTACTAGCACATGGCAATATAGCATTTTTAGTTTAAAGTTGCTGCTATTATCACATGAGGCTCACAAGATGTTACCTTGGTAGTGATAGCCTCATGAGCTAACTTTAGACTAGCATAGGATGCTAGAAGATCATCATTAGAGCTAGAAAGCTTTTCATGACTTTCTTCCAAACTTCCCATACTTGCTAGTTAGCAACTCAAGTTGAGCCCTTGGCTCAACATTCTCCTTCAAATAGATGCTTCACAAGAATGGAGTTAGTAGCACAAGCATCATTAACATTAGGAATAGAAGAAGAAATCTTAGCAAGCTCTTCATTTAATCTAGCATTTTCCTTTTTCGTGACTTTATATTTAGTATGACATGGTCACGTTCTTTAATAATTTTAGCAATATTTCATTATGAGACTCCTCAATAGATTCTAGTTTCTCCTCAAGAGAAGCCCGAGTCTCTTGCTCTTCCTCAAGAGCATCTTCTAACGATGCCTTTTCCATAGCATCATCTCTTTCAATCTTACCCTTTTCTTCAAGGCTTGCTTCCAAAGCCTTAATTATAAGCCCACGCTCAATTAGGGTTCCATAATTTCAAAGAGGATTTTATTTTTAGGAAGGGCATTTAGAATCATTAGACCTTTCTTATGAAAGGATTCGTCATCATCATCCACATCATCTTCTTCATCATTATTATCATTATTATTATCATCACTAGTAGAAGATTTAGCCATAAGGCAAAACATGGTTGATGAAGAAGAACAATTAATTTTTGAACTACTCAAGTTCACATCTTGTTCCATAGCTAATTGGGTTTCCTCTACATTATTATTCATGCAAGAGTTAGAGGGAACACAAGCATTTTTATCATGGCAACAAGATAAAGCAAGCATATCATCATTAGATTTATCCATGCAATTTTTGGATGATATACAAGGACTATCAACACTAGCATGTATGGCATTTATAGTGCTATGTGTGTTTAGGTCCAAAGATGAAGCATTGCAACAACATAGAGATAAAAGACCATCAAAAATGAGCTCACTATCCAAATTGCAAAACCCATCACTACTCACCATTGCATTAGTTTGTGGCTTACCACATTTTGGTGAAGTAGACGAAGATGAGAACTCATCACGGCCGGAGGTGGAGGGAGAACAATCATCCTCAATAGAGTTGGACACTCCATATTTATCTTGAAGCTTGGTCCAAATCTCATAAGCGTTGGAGAGGCATGATTGACTCAAAAACTACAACACTCACAAATTTGCAAAACTCATTAGAAGCTAGAGCATCTAGATATAAGTTGTTCTCATCCTCTAAAGTCGTACTTTCGGATCCTTTGTAGGAGAAAAACCTATATCTAAGATACGCTCAATATTGGGGTCCAAGACCCGTAAGTGACTAAGCATATGAGTTTTCCAAACATTAAAATTTGTGCCATCGAATATAAAAGTGTGATCATGCACTAATACTCTAAACGACATCTTTACTCTCTAGGCGGTAAAGCCAAACAAGAGACGAGGCTCTGATACCAATTGAAGAACAAACTATGACGAGATGTGCCTAGAGGGGGGGTGAATAGGCGATTAAAACTTTTCCGGTTGAAGGCTTGATAATTGCGGAATAAAACTATGTGTTTAAATTAACAAGCCAACAACCTAATATATATACTAGGTTCACCTATGTGCACCAACAACTTATGCTAAGCAAGGTAAGCAACAAGGTGATAGCAAGATATAAAACTTCAAGCACGAAGGCTATCACAATGTAAATAGCATAAGTAAATAGCTCGGGTATAGAAATAACCTAGGCACGCGGAGACGAGGATGTATTCCCGAGTTCCTCCTTGTTAAGGGAGTACGTCTCATTGGAGGGGTGTGAGCTCGCCACAAAATCCCTACTCAATATGCCACAAGGCCTCACCCTATTCTCCGATAAACCGCACCCAAGGGTTTGGTTCACCTTCCACTATCGGATTCCTTCGAGGCGGAATCCGGAGCCTTTACAACTTTCTTGGGGCACACACCCACAACTCAATTGGGGGCTCCCAAATCTTGCCGAAGCTTCACAACTGAAGTATTCGCGGCACACCAACCGTCTAGGGTACACAATGCACCCAAGAGGCACAAGCTCTTGGGAACACAATTTACCCAAGAGTAACAAGCTTCTCAACTTCAGTTCCACGAATCTTCGTGGAGAGCACAACCCGATGCAACTAATGCAAAAGGCAAGAACACACCAAGTGGTCAAATCCTTCTCTCCGAAATCCAACCAAAGCAACTAATGCTATGGAGGGATTTAAGAGGAAGAACAAAGAGGAGAACAACAAAAGAACTCCAAAATCTAGATCTACTAGGTTCCCCTCACTTAGAGGAGGAATGGATTGGTGGAATGGTAGATCTAGATCTCTCTTGTTTCCCTAAAAATGGGCAAGAATCATTGGAGGGAAATGGAGGAAGCAAGCTCTCAAGATGTGCAACAATGGAGGAGAGAGAGCAAAAGGTTCAAAAAGGATTAAAGAACCATTGGGGAAGAAAATCCCCTTAAATAGGTGTCCTGAGAATCTGGCCGTTGGGCTCAGATTCGCGCAGGGCCGGTAGTACCGGCCCAAAGCAAGGGCGGTAGTCTTCGCGGCACACCAACCGGGGTACTACCGCCCTACACACAACTTCCCACCAACGGCAAACTGCAAAACCCGCTGGGCCGGTACTACCGGGAAATGGACCGGTAGTACCGATTGACCCGGTACTACCGGAACCACTTCCGGGAAAACTTCTGGTTAAAAAAAGAGGGTCCAGTACTGAAAAACTTAAGCGGAAGTAGCCCCGGTACTAGGCCCGGTACTACCGGCTAGAACCCCGGTACTAGCGGTCATAGAAAAACACCAGAAGAGCAAAGATGAAAGTGGGCATATCTTTCGCAACCGGACTCCGTTTTCGATGATCTTGGGCTCGTTGGAATCGTCACAACGAGCACAACAAGAATATGTAGAGAAACATCACAGTCCAACAAGATATTATAAAAGAAAATGGGAAAGTTTAAACCTCTATTTTGAAAACCGGAAATGATATATCTTTTGCAAATGAAGTCCAAATGACGTGAAACAATTTTGTTGGAAAGAGGACAACAAAAGCTACCTTTGGAAAAGGCAAACAAGTGATGATTTTGCAAAGAAATGGAAGATAGAAATCTTCCGCATGGATGAACCGGAAAAATCTCCAATACCGAAAACGCAATAGGAGACGCATATGAAAACCGTTTTTTTCGTGAACTTGGCCTTGTCATGACAAACACGACAAGCACCAAGACCACACCACAATAAGAGACAAATAAAAACCAATAAGATGATTGCATGGATGCAAAGGTTTGTGCTCTCTACGACGATACGATCAAGATATTCGGTCGAGAGCCCCTCTTGATAGTACGGCAATCTATCCTATAACCCGGTCTCTCAACTAACATCATGAGACCGGTAAAATAGAAACCATATCAAGATCATACCTTTGCCTTGCGCATAATCCACTTGAGGTCGATGAAGACGATCTTCATCTCCTCAAGACGCACCACCTTTCTCGATTGCGCTTCGCTTGGTGAAGACTCACATGTTGCTCCCCCATACACCAATATGGGAGAAGCACCTCTTCGGCATATCTTCACTTGGACTTGAGTGTTGATCAACACGCACTTAGCCTTGATCAACTATAGCTTCTTCCCGTAGCCTTGACTCCAACAAATGGAGATCAAGCAATGCAAATGGACACACCTACAAGTAGCTCAATACAAACATTAGTCCATAGAGATTGTTATTAATTACCAAAACACACATGGGGGCAACCATGCACTTTCAGAGAGGTCTAACCTTTTCCCATTTGGTTTCATCCTCCCTTAATGTACTATGATGTTTCTCTGCACAATCTTGTAGTGCACATTGTGGTGATTCCAACGAGCCCAAGATCATCGAAACATAGTTCACATGTGAAAGATATCGTATTTTCGTATGTGTAATTCAGACATTCTGGGTGACTCGGAATATTCCGGATCTATTCCGAATGGTCGGAATTTTCCGGATCTATTCCATACTGATTCTGAGGTGAACCCGATTTGTTCTCTATTAATGTTTCAGAATGAATCCGGAACATTCCTGGAGTTCGGAATTGATCCGAATATTTCGAATCTATTCTGACGGCACGAAAACTGACTAACGGGAAGATTTCCTTTTGACCTATAAAAGGGGGCTTCTTCTCCAAAGTTCCCCAACTCTTTGAGCTCGTTTTTCCCCCATTGTTGACCTTCCTAGAGTTTGCCCCTCTCTATTCCTCCATGATCCTTTCTCCTATTTGAAGAAAAAAAAAGAGGAGATCTAGATCCACATTTCCACCAATCCTTCTCTCCACTAAGTGAGGGGAAGCATTTGGATCTAGATCTTGGAGTATTTGGTGTTCTCCTCCGTTGTTCTTCCTCTTTTCTCCCTCCATAGCACTAGTTTCTTTGGTGGGATTTGAGGGTGAATGAATTGAACACTTCTTATGTTCTTGTCATTGCATTGGTTGCGTCGGTTTGAGTTCTCCACGGTGATACGTGAAAGTTAAAGTTGAGAGCTTGTTACTCTTGGGTACTTGTGTGCCTAGAGTTTGTTCCTCTAGGGTACGTGGGTGCCCTAGACGGTCATTGTTGTCTCGGAGTCTTGGTGTCTCGCGAGATTTGTTGAGAGCCTCCATTAGGTTGTGGAGTGTGACTCAACCTTGTTCATCTCGGAGTTTTGGTGGCTCACGGGATTTGTTGGGAGCCTCCAATTAAATTGTGGGGATTGACCCATTCTTGTACGGGTTCGGTGACCACCTCACGTGTCACATAGTGGCTCGTGGTACTCCACATTGACGGGGCACGAAGGAGATAAAGTGTGCCATTTGACGGCTATTCGCGGATCACTTTGTGACTCCGCACCGCTTCAAAGAGATTAGCTTCCATTGGAAGTGAACTTCGGGATAAATCATCGTCTCCGCGTGCCTCGGTTATTTCTATATCCAAGCTCTTTACTTATGCATTTACATTGTGATAGCCTTCGAGCTTGAAGTAATATATCTTGTTATCACATATTTGGTTATATTGCTTAGCATAAATTGTTGGTGCACATAGGTGAACCTAGCTTGTTTAGTCTTTGTGCTTGATAAATTAAACAATAGTTTATTTCGCATTTATTCAAGCCTAAACCGTAATTATTTTAAATCGCCTATTCACCCTCCCCCTCTAGACGATATCCGTGTCATTTCAACCACTATCTTCAGGTATTTCTAAAAATAAATACCAATTAAAATTAAGTTTTAATTGTTGTAATATATCCTCCATCCTTCCACCTCAAAAGACCGTTCTCAGGAACCTACATCTCGGATGCACGATGAAAGTGGTTCTCCATTGCCTACGTCTTAGGAACCTACATCTCGAATCCGCGACCGTTCTCAGGAATCTACATCTCGGATTCGCGATCGAGCGCGCATGGCCCCGCATGAGCTCCCAGCCTCGGCGTCATGCGTGTCATGATGAGGCCCGCGCCACACGAATTCGTGGCGGCACAAGAGCATGTCTCGGTTGCGGCCCTGCTCGGACCGCGCCGCGCGCCGCCTCTCCTCCTTCTCGGCGGCGGCGCAGCACAACCACGACCGACAGTCATCCGGACCCTAGCATGGCCACGGGTGTTGTTCACGGGCCACATAGTGAAGTGGAGAAGAACAGGGAGAGAGGGAAGGCGGGCCCGGCCGGAATCGCTCGCGGATGTGGAGAAATGTACGACGGCGGGGAGGGTTTGTGGCGGGGGAAATGAGGGGTGTAAACCCTACTTCGTCGGGAACCCATATATATAAAGGCCATCCGGGTCGATTTACGGACCACCTTAAAACTGTTTAAGGGCCGCCCCGTATTACTATGTCTGGTTCGGCTGAAATTACGAACCAAATCCTTAAATCCGTCAGAATTTTATGAATTTGTTCTAAACCAGATGTGACACGCCGATCTAATCTTAATAGTAATAAAATAAACATTCCTACTCCGCATGGCGAGCTATCGAGCGACGAGCGTCTCTAATTTGTTGCATAAAATCAATAGCTCTCTCCGGTCTGGTGTATAGGTCATGCGCGTGTTCTTAGGTCGTCACAACATAATACGAGTTAAGTATTACAAAAAATATACCATTTAAAATCTTAGATGCTATATTTTCTAGCGGTTTAATTTTATTACTCCATCCGCATCAATAAAAAATATTGCCTAACTCAGCTGGTTTGGTTCCTTGTGGTGGAACCGACCCACAGGTTCAAGTCCCAGACTTGGCATGGGTGCTCGCATTTTCCTGGATTTTCCAGGATTTAACCGGCGCTATGCTTTCAGTGGTAGGTGACGTGCCCGTCAACAGCGAGGCGCCCGTGGTGACTTCGTCAACC